>CM069444.1:24840920-24963440 GCA_035610835.1 Ophiura sarsii
GGATCACCAACTTATTTATTGAGCTCCAGCCATTTCCAAACTTCCACTGTAGGAATGTATAACAAGTGAGCTCCATTTTTAACTGGAATATCAGTAAATGAGAAAAATAGCGAGCCCGATACCAGTGCTAGCGCGTTTTGTGTAGAACATGCCCCTTCTCAATTATTTGAGATGACTGTAAACAAAATTGGGGCAACCTTTTACGAACATTTCGGAAATCTTGACGCCACTGATGCAAAGAATAATCTCGCAAAATTTGGTTATTTTAACACTAAAATGGTCCATAAAACGTTCCTCTGAAACCATGTTTTAAGGGTACTGCACCACGATAGAATTTGTCCGCAACATTTTCTTATATTCACTGTAAACAAAGTTTGAACGATAAAAATGAATCTCGAATAAAAATGGGGATCACCAACTTATTTTTTGAGCTCCAGCCATTTCCAAACTTCCACTGTAGGAATGTATAACAAGTGAGCTCCATTTTTAACTGGAATATCAGTAAATGAGAAAAATAGCGAGCCCGATACCAGTGCTAGCGCGTTTGTGTAGAACATGCCCTAACCCCCCCCCCCCCCCCCCCCCCCCCTTCTCAATTGTTTGAGATGACTGTAAACAAAATTGGGGCAACCTTTTACGAACATTTCGGAAATCTTGACGCCACTGATGCAAAGAATAATCTGACCAATAGCCTAGTCAATAAGTTTATATATTATTTGACTGAAATAAATACAATCAACACTGTGACTGCCTGCAGGGCTGTAAAGATTCCGCGCGGAAATATTACCATCACCGCCTTACCAACCGCGAAAGCCGTGAACCGCTTCTAGGTAGTTTTTTTAATTGAATATTCGTGAACGAGCCCATGTCCGGCATCATCTGACTCATTCAGTCTAGACGCATTCAGGGAATTGACATAGCGCCCCCAACTTTGATCAAGATTTGCCAGTGTGATGAACTAGCCTCGCCTATGCTAAAACCTTCGACATACCATGGTGGAGATGGTACGTACCGTAAATGTAAAAGAGTGGTTTTCCACTCTTTCAAGGAGTTAAACGCAGGACAACACGTTTTTGAGTGGAAAACACTCTATAAAAGGAGTGAAAGGGGCTTTATATGACAATGTTCCACTCTATTGAGAGTGAAAAATTAACTTTCACACTCATTTTTCGGAGTGGACAAGTTCCACTATAAAACGGGTTCCTGCGTTTCACTCCTTTTCGAGTGAATTTCCACTCTTTCCACTCGTTTTGCATTTAGAGAGTGTAGTGTGCTGCCTTTTGGGTGCTTTTTGGCCCGAAAATAGGTATGGAGAAAGTCGAATTTTTGAAGTCCGGCAGGCACATCCATGTTCGATTTTTGCGAAAGTAACCCCCGGAAAACCCCCCCCCAAAAACGAGGCTGCACTGGATCCTTTTGCAATTCCCCCAACTATAGAATTTTTCAGTGACGGTCCGAAATAAGTACCACACTGTACCAATGCAAAGTGCGCGAATTTACCCAGTAGTGACAATAAGTCACTGCATCGGCGAACCCTGAGGGGGGGGGGGGGGGCGATGGGGGCGTGCGCCCCCCCCCCCCCCTCCCTAAAAAAAAAAAGAAGAAGAAGAAGAAGAAGAAGAAGAAGAGAAGAAGAAGAAGAAGAAGAAGGGAGAGAGGAGGGAAAGGGAGAAGGAGAGAGAAAAGGAGAGGGACAGCCTTACCAGGATTTCTCATCTAAGGTGGGGGGTGGGGGGGGGGGGGGGGGGGGCAAGCTTGCAATTTAACCAATTTGACTTTCACACAAATTTGTCCAGTCTGTCCACACAAAAATAGTTGCCCCTAAAACAATTGCAGTCAGCCTTGAAAACGGGGGAGGGGGGGGGGGGGGGGGGGGGGCGATGGACATGTTATTCCCTAAACCGACGCGATAAATTCGTTTCACAAATTGCCTTAGAAGCTATTTAATCGAATGGGTCCTGTTCAACCGAGTGATAGCAGAGGTGGGCGTGGCCAATGGCCATCCCTCCCCTCCCTCGCCATTCCCTCTTCGGACACGCCACCGGGGAGGGAGTAAGGTTGGCACAGCAACAGAGACGAAAGGCATAATGTCGGCGAAACAGTATTAGCAGATCCAGGTTCGTCTTAAATACGGCGGAATAACTACGTGCGTAGCGCCTAATCGACGCGGCGTGGAGTTCGGGGCCCGCTTTTTCTTCGTATTAACAGCTTTCAAAAGTAACTTTACCATGTTTTAGAATATATACCTTTTTTGAGATTTTCGCTCGATGACCATGCAAATTTGTCTGTGTCCTTATTTTCTTTACTGAGTAGCTACTTTTGCTTTGGGTTAGGTTCGGGGCATTTATCAAGCCCGAATGAATGATATTGGTCATTAATAGATGCTAGTGAAATTCTATGTTCACACAACAGAAAGTTCACTTCTCAGGATATTTTATCATTTTCTGATATAGATGTTCTCACTGATGGATTGGATGGTCACATGCTCTAATCATTAGCCTACTCTAGTCCCTTTTTCGTAGAAAACGGCTTTAATGATTTTCCGCCTTCCTTTCTACCCCTTCTCTTTCGATACAGTATAATTTACTATTTATTTGTGTAAAAAAAACTGTAAGGGTAAATGCGTATAAATATTATAACAAGTTGGTGTGCAAACGCCACAATGATTGGCTTAAAGTTTGAAGGGAGACGGACTGTGATTTTATTTCAAAAGTCGCGCTGAAAACACGGGCTGTGAATACGGGAGTCAGATACCACATGCATGTGCGTATAATATGCTGACACACGATAATCGTAAAGGTAAGCATTTTCTTTATTTAATTTACTTGTTGAACGCCAAAAACAGTAGCTCAAGGCCTACAGTTAAGTTATTTTTGTAAAAGATGATGTCTAGGCATAGGCCTAGAGGGAAAATTGGAACCAAACCTAAAGAAAAATACCAACACATTTTTGGTATTTTTTTCTAATGGTCAAATAGGGTATAGCATAAGATGCATGTTAGAATGTAGTCCACTGTAGGCTATACGTGTTGGGGAATAGATGACCCTGAGGCATACCAGTAACAGTAATTCCAACATAAACATTTTGTACCGAACACCCATTTCGTTGTTGTAACATTAATGATATTAGGCCAAGCACAAAAATAAAGTAGTTTCTTCAACGCGCATTCTTTCTAGGAATTCTGAAAAGTTCATTTTCTTCTTTATTTCATTCACAACTAGGCCTATGTTAGAATATTTAAGAAGCTGATACATCAGTACTAGAATTGTTTTAGTACAATGAGCATTTTAAAGCAGGCTTTACGTTAACCAACCCCCTTGAATCATGAAATTATTTTACAAAGGCCTTATTCTCGTCAAGTTACACAAACAATCACACAATATGCTAGTAATGGGGGATTTCGCATTGTTATTTTAAAGAGTCACATCCTCCTTTTTTCCAAAAGGTAGGATTAGAAACTAGTGATTTTTTATTTGTCCTTAATACAACGAGATGGTGAACTTTACTCATTTTAGGGACGCACCATTTATACTCAGGAGGGTTGGGCATGGAAGCTTTCTAAATAAAAAAAATTGCCCACTATCCAGGAAAAACAACAACTTTACCCACCAACCCGGAAACAAAAATGGTTGTCGCATATTGATGACTATTATTTCGAAATGTGTCGTCATATATTGAGGTTATGCGGATCGAATAGGCATAGGGGAAGGTGGGGTAATGGCGGACGCGGGGTAATCGCGGACAGGGCTGTATCTAAAGGCAGGTGAAAGAAGGTGGTATTTTGCCACCCTATGATGTTAGGTGCCTCTCCATTGAAATCACACAAAACCTAAATGGGATGGTTGTCTCGCAAATTCTCGCGAGAATTACAAAAATCACTTTTTGGGCAAGTTGATATTTTGGTGCATTAATTTCTCTTTGAAACTGGTATTTCTACATCAAGGAAAACAAAGTCTTATTTTTTTTAATGTAATGTATGATACCTTCTGATAAAAAAGAAATGAATTCGGAGTCACAATGATGAGCATAATAATAAGAGAGGATGTGCCCATACATTGTACATGGATTGGGGTAATCCCGGACATGTACCGTTTCCATGGTAACCAATATGGGCGTGGTCAATTCAACATCATAAATCGGTAATAGTTGTTGACCATATAAATATGTGACATTGTTCTTTGATTTCTGCTACACTTTTAAAAAGGGTATTTTTTAACTCCCATTGAAATGCTATATTCCAATAAAAAGAGAGCTGCCATTGATAAATACGGTCCGGGATTACCCCCAGAGTGTGGGGTAATGCCGGACGACGCCATTTTTTTTTATTGCGTCGTAGCTTCGAATTTTAAAATGATGAGTTGATAAAAACTTGATAAAAGGTAGAACCTTCACAGTGCTTTGTGTTTACATGATTTTTATTGTTATATGACGTATTATATGTGTGTTATACCTCTCTAACAAAATGTGTCCGCCATTACCCCACCTTCCCCTATGTCAACGTGCAGTATTTTTGATGAAGGGTACAACCATGATTGTCGACTGTTTTAAGTTTGTGTGATTAAATGTTGATTACTATAGTATCATGTTTCTATTTGGTTATTCATTGGTGTCTCTCGTTTATTTTGTCTCTAATCAAGTCCAAGTTTTATGCACAATTATGTCATTTTTTAACGCAAGGAGAGCGTTTCTAGGCCATTCAGACACGCTAAAACCCGACAGCTTCAAGGGGGCTCCGCCCCCTTAACCCCCGCAGGTGCGTTGCCCCTTGACCCAACCGGGGCCATTAGGCGGGCCCCTGGACCCCACGCCATTGGTGCTAGGACTCAAATATTTGGCGCCCCCCCCTCAACACAAGACGCTGGGTTCGCCCCTGAGTGTGACCCGTGTCAACTGTGGTCAAATGGACATGTATAGAGAGTAGAGACCCGAGTCAATTCTGAGTTATTGGTATGACTTCAAAGAGCACATTTTAAAGGTAGATGACCCGATCACATTTTCGTAACACAGAATTATTTCAAACATATGGAGATTTTCATATCATATGAAAGCTCGTATTTTTCTCATCATCATACTGAAATTTGACGGCCTAAATCGGTATAATTACGGAGAAATCGATGAAATAACGTCGAATTACCGCGAATGGTGGTAACCACCGATATAGTTTGTGTACTACTCAATGGGTACAGTTCACAGCATCTTGTGCGTCTAAAATGAGAACCATTAGAGCTATGCAACTCAAACTTTGGAACACGACTTTTTTAAGGATGACCTTTCATGTAGAACAGAAAACTTCAAGTTGAAAAATCGGAACATCTACCTTTAAGCTTTGAAACGATACCATGTCATGAAGGTAATCGGACTTTGTAATCATAAGATATGAATTGAAGAAGCATATTTATTTCTATTATTTTCTCGATATTTCTCAAAACAACATGTCCTTTTTGTTGGTGATGCGCACGTGAGGCAAAATGGGACACCATTATTGGTGGAAGTGTAACAAGATGTGATTAAATAATTGGGTAAAAGTTTTAAAATCTTGGAGTAGGCCCTAGTGTGTAAATTTTTGATTTTAACGTTTATGTTTAAAAATGATAGGCCTGATTTCAGATGTGAAAGTTTTACTATCATTTAATGGCTATAATATTGAATTTGTGATATCATTACATAATTTTTTTTATTGAATGCCTTCCTCGTGCAATTAAAAACTTTATTCACTCGATCCAATTTGGAATGTCCCATCACACTCGGCTGCGCCTCGTAATGGAAAAATCTACATTTTACCTAGTGATATAGTTTTTACTATCACACTCTCTGGCATTCAATATTTGTAGGCCTATTATTAAATTGGCATTTCCTCCACTAACAATGCCTTATACCCTTCGGAATATTTTGCATTGAGAGATTGCCGAGAAAATTGATATTTGGAAAAAAAGGAATTGTTCAATAGATAAGGTATAGTAGGCCTACGTAATACAGGAACTCTGAAGTGAAATGATTTTAAATTATAGGAAAATGATTGAATAATGGCGCTATGAGTATGAGTGATGCTGATACATTATGTAATCTACATCGAAATTATTAAATTGTGACACGTTCAGTGGCGTAGCTCAGGGGGGGGGGGGGGGGGGAAATGCCCCCTGACGATTTGTGCCCCCGCCCCCCACCACCCTAAAAAAAAAAAAGTGAGAAAAAAAGGAAATAGGAAAAAATTGAGAAAAAAGACCGAGGTTACCGATTAGCCAAATAGAAGGCAAAATTGTACATGTAGTACATTTACTATGCGATTTTTTGTGACTGAGCGATTTTTTTGGGACTGTGCGAAATTTTTTGCCCCCCCCCCCCCCCCCCCCCCCCCACCCCACTTACGTGAATTTCACGAGGTAAGTCACTAGAAAAAAAATTGGGGCAACCTTTTACGAAAATTTTAGAAATCTTGCCCCGCCCCTGAAAAAAATCCTAGCTACGCCACTGGACACGTTTACATGATAGACGGTGAAAGGTAATCGGTTTCAGATGGTAGTTAGAGAGTAGGTCTGGTCTATAAGTAGTAATTATGCCTATGGTATTACGACGGTGCCAAAAAAACTATATTCAGAAAAAAATTGAGGGCGGAAAATGATATCAGTTCCCTGTCAGTTCCACCATAAATACATTTATGGTTCCAGTGTATCAGTTCTATGGGTTATTTTATTATACAACCGTTTTCGTTTGTCAATTTCTGGAAAGTATGAATCAATGGAGTTTTATTAATGAGTTGTGTCACATTTGGCCCCAAAACGGTATTTCTTGACTGAAAACCCCCTCGTATCGCTCGCCGCCTTTCAATGGCAAAAAATCACTATAAAGAGTTATCATCAATATCGCTACATAGGCCTACATTATATTCGATTATTTTTGGAGCGATTTGGCAAAGGAAGGGTGAAACACAGTGTTGCAAATCACAATTGGTATTATTGGTATATGCCTATTATTTATATGTATTATTGGTTGAGTTGTGTTATATAAGTGCCAGTTTTATTTTATTATTTAAAACGAATACAGTCGCTTGCACACAAGAAACTGAAAATTGCAATGTTTTAATAAATATTTTACAACTGAAATGAGTCGCAAACTGACACTATCCTATTTTCATGTGTGCGAATAAAATTCAAAGTTAATGTCAGTCAATTGAACGGTCAATTTTGAGAAAGCAGTAAAGAAATTTCCACATTCCGATGGTAAAATTGCAGCAAGTTGTATGATATTTGATTTTACTCGAATTCTTGAATCTGATTAGCCCGATTTTAGTGGTTTTTGGGCCATTTGGAAACTAAAAACCTCGTTGAATGAAGAGATTCTTTATTTCTCAACCAGACCATCAGAGTGGTTCCCCATCAATTATCCTCGATCAAGCGAAAACTTTTCCGGTGTGGCGGGCTTCTTTGATTTTGACCTACTTTTTGAGGCGATTCTAGAAAGATTTTCATGAATTTCTTAAAAAGTAATAAAATTACAACTAAAACAGTTTTCCGTAGTATTTGTACCCGGTATTTAAATAATGGATATCAATTTAGCAAATATATCGAATAGGGTAGTATTCTATCCTCGAAATAAATAATAGTGTGCTGCAAAGTCCAAATACATTAATCAAGTTAATAAAATTGATAAAAACACCGTCTGCAATTTTTCAGTCACGTGACTTTGTTGCTAAGTGGATGGCTCACTTTTGACCGGCTCGGTTTTACTGCGTGGATTGCATTGACATGTCGGGGTTGTTAATTGCAAAGTATGACGAACAAGTGGAAAAGAATGCACAGCTATTTTTAATATGGTACGTTTAATAGACGCTAGTTTGTATCAGATGGTGTAATATGAGTAACATTATTCGTGGTGATGATCATCGAAATCCTAGTTATAAAAATGGCAAAAATGAAATTCGAAAAGTGAAAATTGGAAATAAGCTTATTTATTTACGTAACTTATAATATTTACTTTAGTAGACTTTTAATATTATACTAGTTACTACTACAGTTTACAGTAAGTAGGTAGGCCCTACACATTGTACTCTTCACTTCTTATTCAGTAATGATGCATGCATGTATATATGATGCCTTATTATGAAAGTGTATAATAATCAGTTCATGATGATGAGTTAGTCTCGATAGATACCAAATCTATGATTTGGGTATCGGCTTAATGCATAATGTTGAAGGGAACCGTTTTAGACAAACATTTTAGACTTTAGTGCACCTGAAAATCCTCCGTTTTTATGTCCCACTCACCTCTTTGGAGAATCAAAGTTGTCCTTGAATGTTCACTATTTAGTCATGGCATTGCTATGAAATTAACTATAGAGCTAGCAAAAGTGTTCAGAAAAGTTGCATTGGCATTTTTTTTAATAGGACTAGCAAGTAAAACAGGGTATAAAACACAAAATCACCTTTTTGTTGGCCATTTTGAACAAAAAAACAACACAAGGTCAATTAGGCCTACTCAATTAGGTTTTTATTTTTCTGTGCAAGGCTACCGGATTGAATTTCATCCAAATAATAGATAGGCCTACATATTGGTCAAGAGCCAGGTGAACACTAAATTTTAAGTTAAACATGTCCGTTATTGTCCGTAAAAACAGAATTTAGACATTAATTATTTATGTAAATTAGTCACATGATAGCTCACTTTTAGAGGGTCACGGTTCAAGTTACACGCGAATTCTACCCCGCGATCGATCGTGACGGAACCCCCGCGTTGTGTGGTGGCATATAAACCCAATTTTCAGTGGTATGCACTTACCGTCCAGGCTACATTTGACGTCTTAGAAAATGTCACTTTCAGATACTTCAGAGTTACAAATATAATTCAAACATGAAAATCGGTGGATTACATCGTCGTCAAATTGTATTTGAAGAAAATGGAGTGGTCGGAAAAAAACATGATTCGGCGACATTGTTTTGATAACGTCACGAGGTCTCGCGATATTTTGCGAGAATTCACGTTGATTCGGCGACATTGTTTTGTGAACGTCACGAGGATTCGCGATATTTTGCGAGAATTCACGTTAAACATGAATTCTCGCAAAATATCGCGCACATGTGCGCGATATTTTGACAGTATTTTGACAGTACTTGACAGTTGTTGAAGAGACACAGGTGGTACACACAAAGGAAGTCGATATCTTAATCCGTTTAGACGACATGTATTCACAAATTTTCATTTTCGCACCTCAGATAATGCGCTGTTTTTCTGTTTCCGTTTTTCGGTTTTAAAAATAAGGTAGGTAGAAATGCTCTGTAGGAAAACGTATTACTGATAATCTTATTTGCAAACGTTTTACCTTTGCGGTGTTCAAGAAATATTTTTATGTGAACTATTCGCTGCTGTGACACAGTTTTATCGGCTTTGAAACCAGGGGCTATTTCATTTGGTTGAATCATAGATCCAACCAAATGTAGTTAGTTGTAGGTTCAAGTCACAGTTCTGGTTCCACTTTACAGAGTTGCTTGAACATGTACCCATATCATGGATATGGGTACTGCATGGACTAATGATGAGTATTGTTTGTAAATGTAATGTGAAGAGATGCACCATGCACAGCAGTGCAGAGAGAGAGATAGCATAACTTCAATATTATTATATCAAATCTTTATTTATTAAATTATCGGCAATCCTGTATTTTAGGGGGTTAAATTCTGACGGAATTAACCGTATACTTCATAAATTGACTGTACATACCATCAATAGACAATAGTCAAATTCATGGTTTATTATTCCGTCAATCAATTTAACCCCCTAAAATACAGGATTGCCAAATGATCCCCTCCCCTAACCTTTTGTTGTCTTTTCACAGAGCCAACTTTATCTCTTTGTATCTATGATACAAAGTGGAAGAGCTAAACAGATCATGCACTATCTAGTCTTAGTCTTACCGCTTGTAAGAAGCACATTTTTTTACACAAACAAATAAACACTTTACACAGTGAACAGTGATCAGCTAGGGCCTACCTACATGTTTGCAAATAGGCCTATGTTTCATAGTATTATTATTAAGTATTCTTAAACAGCTAAGAATGTTTAGGCAATCCTCATTGGTTCTTGGAGAAATCGGCAATGCGACATTTGCCTTCGGACACTTAAGTTAAGAGAAACGCAAAGAGAAGATGTGTGTGCTAATGCCTCGGAGCATACGAGAGGTAAATCATAGATTTATTCACAAAAGTGAAACCAAAAATCGCAAGGAATTTAACATAATTTTGTGTAAAACCGAATCAATCTGATTACAACATAACCAATTTAACATAATTTGTCAACGTATAATTAGTTGAACTCAAAAGTTCGCATAGAGAATCAATCGGTTTTTGATTCGACTGGAGACTGCCGAGAGCAAGTCCCCCACTCCGGCGCCGTTCGCTGGCCGTCACGGAGGCAATCACCTTCAAAATAATATCGCAAATCATATTGTCATATATCATGACCTTACATGGGGACTGCAGAGAGACAAGGCCCCTACTCCCAAGGCGGCGAGCACTGAAGGAGGTAATCACTAAAAATGTATTGATTGAACAATTTAATTTTGTAATTTTGTACGTGAAATAATAATTACAAGACACAAAAACCTGTAATCTGTGAACCGTACATGTACATATTTGTATTTATAAATATAATAGCATTTTTAATCCAAAAGACGCATGACGCAATTCAGTATCACTTGTACTGACTAATAATTTGGTCAAATTTTTTAGAAACGAAAAAGAACAATGCCAAAACACACAAAATAATAATGCAAACCTGAAAACATGCAACGAGAATGCCACCAAATGGGCGTGGTGGGTGGGAAAATTTTGGATCAAGAACAACATAGAGAATATACCTCGTCGTAGAAAAACCCGGAGGATTGTGATACACAAAAAGGAGGATCGGGCCGACCCAGACGCGCGGGGAGGGTTCCGATGAATGTAACAGCTGACCTATTGTCGCGATCTAGCCAAGTGGAAAACCCGCGCGAGCCAGGAATTAACAACTGGCAACTTAGTGCCGTTGGCAATTTCAATTAGTTTTGATTTCACCTCAACAAATTGGTATTATATCAGACAACTTAACACAGCGTACATTAATGAGCGTGACCACCCTCGCGCATTGCGTGGTTACTAAAGTTTTCTTCCATAACGAGCACTTCTGTCCTGCGTCTACTGCGATTTTCCTGCATGGTGTACTCTGGATGGAATGTTTTGGGGTTATTCGATACTAACACTGGGGGTAAAAGTTGACAAATGTGGGCAATTTAAGGTACAATTTTGATTAAATAAATGGTTTAAGTATATGACTGTTTCTAGAATGAGAATAAAGGTAGGCCCAAATTGTTTTTAGACCGTGACCCGTGTTATTGTGAAGGAAATGGATTTGCGTCATGTAAAGTGGTTTGCGTCATTCAACAAATTTAATTATCCAATTTCTCAATTTTATATGATGAATTTTATAAATTGATAATTTGTATCGTGAAATTACCAAACATTGTCTTTACATGATTTTTGGAATTCAAGTGTTTCAGATTTATGCACATGTTTGTACATACTTGAATTATAAGCTTACTTGAATTATTTTGAGGTTAGCTCATCAATCGTCATAATTTTAGGTCCCAATTTTGTGATTTATGTGTTTGATTGATCCTTGCGATATAATTTAAACTGTAAATACATTGCCATACATGTACATTGCTGTACTACTAGGATTGAAAGCGTCAATTTCCGTCAAATTCACCGTACTTAACTCCCGGATTTTAGGCACTTTTAGGACATTTATAGCAAAGTTATTTCTTCTTAAAAAGGGAGAACGTTGTTCTGAACATAATCTGTAAGTCTTGTTTATTTTTGATATATTTTGGTGTTGTTTTGAAACTGTTTAAATCATCATCAGCGTCTTCCCTTCACCTAAGATCCTCCTACATGTAGTACAGATTTTGGTGGTATTTAACTCAACAATCTAGAGAGCCTCCCGTTACATTATATTGTCTGACATAAATGCGTTCGGTAGTATTCTATTTTGCGTGAAACAGCTCCGCCTGTGGCGTCGTTGTTCCACTTAAAATAATATTACTGTCGGTTCCTCCGTACTGTCTAAAAACAAGTACAACATATTCACAGGTCTTGGTACATTACAAGGCAAGAAAAGATAGCTCGGCACTAGCTGAACATGCGTGTGAAGAAGGTCATGAACCACTCTGGAACCAATCCAAAAGCATTGCACAGGTTTCCAATCTTAGTATGCGGCTTGTTCGTGAAGCTCTAGAGATCAGAATCAATGAATCATCTCTGGCTACAATCAATAGAAATGACGGCAAAGATATCAGCCGCATGTGGCGCTCTCTATTTCCTACAGTATCAATCAATCCCGCCAATCGATAACACTAACAGTCTTGTAATTTTTTCAGCCAGGTCCGCAATGAACCATTATATACCCTGCTCAAGTTCGTTACAGCGTCAAACGATCTTTACAGATCAGTGACCGCACTACTGTGCATTAGACTTTTGTAGTCTGTAGACTGTAGTAGACAAGGGGCAGTCTCTACGTTATTTTCATTGGTCAAGGAGCAGTCCTTTGGAGGTTCTATTAGAATCAAACCCCACTAGACCATACAAAATCATCCAAAATAAAACTATCTCCACGCGCGTGCTGCTGCATTGGCTCGATTACGTCACCTACCGCAGGCATATGTGGCCACGAAGTTTGTGGCCGCATGTGCGCTGGGGAGTTACATGTAGCTCAGTTGATAGAGGCACAGACTTGGGTGCGAATGGTCCCGGGATCGACTCCCGGGGGTGCTCGGTGATTTTTCGGGTTAAAAAAATGGTACTTTTTCCCCCTCCCCCCGATACACGCAAAAACATAGCCGTGGGAGTTAGGGTTAATTAACACCATTTTTCAATGTTCCATAACCCTAACCCGGTTGTTTATTTTTCAGCATTACCGGGCGCTATTGCAGGAGGACCGTGGGGTAAAAATCGCCCAGCGCCCGCTTATCTTGAGCCTTGCATCTGGCCCTTCAGCATGTTTAAATACTTCCTAGTATTAACCATTGGGCTCTCTGCTCTAAACATGTTCAAGGGCCAAAAACACATTAAAAGTGCTCTTGCACATGAACATGTTTAACCCTAACTCCCACGGCTATGTTTTTGCGTGTATCGGGGGGAGGGGGAAAAAGTACCATTTTTTAACCCGAAAAATCACCGAGCACCCCCCGGGAGTCGATCCCGGGACCATTCGCACCCAAGTCTGTGCCCCTATCAACTGAGCTAACTCCCCAGCGCACATGCGGCCACAAACTTCGTGGCCACATATGCCTGCGGTAGGTGACGTAATCGAGCCAATGCAGCAGCACGCGCGTGGAGATAGTTTTATTTTGGATGATTTTGTATGGTCTAGTGGGGTTAGGGTTATAGCAACACTTCCTATGTATAGAGTAAAACTGCCCAACGATTAATAATCGTTGGGCAGTTTTACTCTATACATGTTGAAGGGCCGGAAAAACATTTGAGGTTATGACAGAATAGTGACGTTATGTACTTTTGGTATGTGGCAGATTTGTGCTTTACATAAAATGTTGCATGTGTGTCATATACAGTGTGGTTTGAATGAAAATACTTAACGTAAATTTATTGACAATCCACAACATCTTGTTTGTTGTAACATTTAATCAATGCCTTACTTACCACCTGGCAATAAAGACATAGGCAGTAAGGAATAGTGGCACCCAATTAAATTACAGGATTCTGTTGGAATTGTAAAATAACTGTGTAAGTGTATATATGTAAGGAAGCATCCAGCTTTTCAACGTGTCTCCAAGGAAACGAGATTGAAGTAATGATTGTCTCCTACATGTTTTACTCCCCCTATATACAGGCTGTCCCGAAATGATTAGTACCCATCGATGCCCAAAGTTAATTTTTTTTTTCATCATCAAAATCAATGGGATTAGGTCCGTTGATTTGTCATCATCTTTGTCATACTGTACCCTTGCATAAGAATTTTAGATCATGAATATCGGATTTATTAAACTCAAGATACACTCCATTATGTAAAGCATGGGGATTTTACCTTTTTGACAAAGTGCTAAAAATGTGTGTGTTATTACAGCTTGTTTGAAGAAACTTGTGTATTCTCATAATTTCTTGTCTTCTAATATTATCTTGTGTTTCTTTGTGTAACTGTTATTAGTTATGGTTGTTCTAATCATTAATAAATCTTCACTTAAATTCAATTTAAAGGGTAAAATAGCTAATAGAGTGGTATTTGGTGAATTAGCAGTGGCTTATTAGATTTCATTTTCACATTGGAGAATGGATTTGGTGAGGTTAAACTGTAAGGGACTTTATCATTTTTTACCAAATTTGCAAGAAATTGCATCCCCTGTTTGAAAAAGAAATCTAAGCCATTGCTAATTACCCATGACCACGTCTTTACCTATAAAGAAACAAAGCTTGGGGTCGCTCATACGTGACAATCCATCCATGACCATGTCTTTACCTATTCAAATGTCCCTCAAGTTTAGCCTCAAAACTAGCTCATATAGAAACAAAGCTTGAGGTCGCTCATGCGTGACGATCCATTTTTACTCTTCTAATTGAATCAAAATGCAGTATTATTAATGATTTGAACAACCATATGATACAACAACAGTTTCAAATAGAAAGAAACCAAAGATATTAGCAGACAAGAGATTAAGAGAATGTATTAGTTTCTTTTAAACAATCTGTTTACACACACTTTTTTGCACTTTGCCAAAAAGGTGAAATCACCATATCTTACACAATGGAGTGTTATGATCTAAAATTCTAATGAAAGGGTACAGTATATGATATCAAACATGATAGAAGAACAACGGATCTAATCTCTTTGATTTTGATGATGAGACAAATTATTGAATTTTGGGCATCGATAGGTCATTTTGGGACAGCCTGTATGCGTGTGTCTCTTGCTCTTCTCCATTATTTATCAGTTTTATAATGTGTCTGTTTTCAACCGAATCGAACGATATGTAGTAGCAAATTTTGTGTGTGCCAAAAGTGCAAGTAATGGTCTTGTCTGCGGCGGATACAGGACAGAAATCTTTTATTCATGCTCCAGGGGATCTGTCATGTTGGGTGAGTAAATGATGTAATCAGTGTCTCTGTACAATGTTGCCAGGCACTCAATTTGATAGCCCGATTTGGGCTACTTTTCAAAAGAGTATACTGTGTTGGTACAGTGAAAGAAAATCTGGGTTGCTACTTTCTGGTAACCTGTTCTCACAACAGAGACCGCTGATTTAGGGGAAACATTGGTGGTTTTTTAATAGGCCGTAGATGAGATGATTTGGTTTGGTGGCACTGGGAGAAATAAATGTTGCCATGATTTATAAAGTGGTCGTTGTTCGTTTACCCGTTGTTCGGAGTTCCTTTAGTATACCCTACCACTGCATGTCTTCAATGGGGACTTTTAAAGAACGACCCATACACTTAACTTACACAGTGAGATATACAAATGGTAGGGTATTCTAAAGTTTACCCCGTTATTCACACACTTTAATAAACCATAGTTAAGGTTAACCCTGACAAATCCAACAAAATCCAAAAGTGATGCTAAGCTCCTGCTCTCTCGATATCTTTGATTTGTTTACGCAATCATCAAAGTCTATGAAAAGTTGTTTTAGAGAGCCAACCTGAGTGTGGAGTAGTTCACCAATGTCTATCTCTAATATCTGGCCCAGATTTTAGCCTCCAAAAGTAAAGAAACAGTAAAAAGATATCAAAATACAGCCAATGGGCACCCATTGGTACTAAGATGCCTATGGGCTCATTTTAAGCCTCAAACAGATTACTTTCACACTAATGACCAACATGTTATTATTTTTACAGGCGTCTGTACTAATAAAATATCTCTTATTTATTTTGTTATTGCAGGTCCTGTACAGTTTCCCACTGGTGGGTTACGGCTAGTAATCATGATGGCAGCACAGGTGTCGCAATTCTATCGCGATTATCATCCAATCAGGCGCACTAATTTGACTGGATTGGAGGAGAAATATCATGTACAAACACTGCCGCGCACGCACGTGAGCTGCACACATTGGTGGCCTTATCTATTCGCACTGAGTAGCCTTGGAGAAGAGTATTGATTAGCAAGATTGCCAATAAATCTCTGTGTTGTTATTGTTGTCACTTACAAGCGCTAAAGTAAATAGTACAGAGCGTGATTGAGAAAGATGGCCAATGCTAGTCAGATTGAGGAGATTAAAAAGACATTGCAGAGAGGGTTGGATAACTTGGTGTTGTCCGGTAACCTCAAACCGTTACCCCTGCGACAGCAAGTGGAACGACCCAGTTTTAAATCGCCCGTCGATGCACGTCGGTATTCGGACAGCTTCCCGAGGAGACAGACTCCAGCGTCCACCTCCAAAAACAACTCTGCCGGGAGCCAAATATCGCAGCAGCGATCGAACAGTATGATGAACGTCTCAGCAGGTGCGTTGAGAAGACGCCCGTTGAGTGCAAAAGGCGTGGAGATCCCCCGTCCGAACAGAACTCAGAACAATAATTTTGTAAAAGGTGCCTTAAGGACTCCTCCGTCGAGACGGGGAAGGTTGGGATCGGAAGGATCCAGTGTGACACCCACTAACACTAATAGCATTCTGAAAACAGCCGGTGGTGCTCGGCCATCTGCGGCCAATTCGATCAACCGATTACAGCCTTCGGCACCTGCCAGTCCCAATAAATCCAAAGGTGGCGTCTATCTTGCTGGGGCGGTGCCCAAGGCTGTGGGTAAGAGACTGAATGGAGACGGTATGGTCACCAAGGAGTATACAGATGATGCGGAAGAATGGAGTGATGTGGATGAGACTGAAGAGGATTCCTTAGATACACCTAGCAGGTAGGTGGCTTCTCAGTGATGAAAAATTGTGCAAAATAGCCAAATTTAGACCATTTTCATTCACCCTTTGACAGAGAAAATCTATTACATACTGGGTTTGTGCACTTCAGTTTACCCCTGTTTTGTGAAAAAGTGAAGCAATGTTTAATATAAATAATGTTTATGTGCCAGTTCCAAAACATTTTACCTTTTTTTGAAAATATTCCTCTTATGTATAATTGTTTTTATTGGCTGCTACTTTCATTGCTGATAGACAAATGAAAATGGTTGTGAACGCCGCCATGTATCATACATGTATGTAGGTGCTGATAATACCATCCAGTGGCGTACCTAGGAGGGGGCCGGTGCCCCTCCCTGAAATATCCCGTCGGTAAAAACGACCCTACGTCGGTAGATTTGCGATTTGACCATGCATTTTTTTTTGGCCGGTTATGTTGACAACTTCATCGCTACCACCCCCCCTAACCCCCCACTTATCAAGATTTCAGCTGCTCACAGGAAATAATTGTACGATTTTTTGGAGTCTGTAAAAAATTGTCGGTACATCATGCCTTTCGTCGGTACAAGTATGGTCATGCCCCCCCTGTTTCCAAAAGCTGGGTACGCCACTGATACCATCCATGGGGTAGGTAGGTTGAGCCTTGGAGACGAACTCCAGTGGCTTAGGGTTGAAAAGTGTCGAAAGTCTTGATTTGACTCGGTTAGTCGGTTTAGTATAAAAATCTAAGACCCTGTGGTCTGTGGATATGAAACACTTTTAAAATTTTAATGTCGATTTTAATTTGATGAAAACTAAAGAATCCATTTTGAGTCAGATAGCAAGCATCTAGGGTTGATGAGTAAATTCCCTCAGGGAACACTTACAAAGGGAAGGGCAGTAATTAGGCAAACCACTTAAGGGACGCGTCAACCCTTTTTATGACATTTATCAAGCACTGTAACTTTTAAACTATGTGATGTACATAAAAGTATACATCTTTTTTTAATGAAATGAGTCGGAGAATCCATTTTTGGTATCAAATTTCACAACAAATGGTGATTTTTACATGTGCACAAAAATCACTTTTTTGGGGCCACATTTTTTCAGATAACCTTACAAAATCAGTTTTGGTTAAAAATTCCAAAATTTCACCAAAATCAAAGTCAATTATCTAGGATTGGTTTTTTTTGTTTGGCTTAAACATTTTTAGTTTTGAAAATATTGACCAAAAAGTGCCAAAAATGTGATTGACACTTCCCTTTAGACGCCGCTTCTTTTTCGATACAATACCTGAGGGAGAAAGGTCTGCATAAACATAGCATCTCATGGCAGAATAAAAATACAGTCAAATAGATTGAAGGACTATTATAGATTGGGCCATCAGTATTTTTGTGACTTTTAAAAAGTATATTTTAGAAGAAATTTATTATCATTGGGAATGGTAATGCAAAATCAACAGAGTTACTTTAAGTAGTAATAGAAAAACACAAAATGGTAAGATCAATTACAGTTAGTTGAACAGAAATGTGGAATAGTAATCACCAAGGACCATGGTGATGACTTTCATATAAAATCTGGAGGAGTTAATTAAAAAAGAGAAAATGACATTTAAAATTCTTTGATTTCAATTAATTCTCTTGAATTTTAGCAAATTTCCAAACCATTTTGGGCTTGGCATACATTTTGCAGCTAGCTCTTAAGAGTGAGCACACATGTTGTATGAGCTACAAGTACCGTAAAAGTCCGTTCATTTCAATTTTGATTAGCTGATCACTACCCATTCCCACTATTGAATTATCCGAGTGAAAAATTAAGGTGGCAATTTTATCTTGATATGATGATAGTGCATGCTGAATCAGATGTTGGATGGACTAGTAACACAGCATTGATCTGGTCCTAATACTCAAAACTGTAAGTGTAATGCATGTTCTTGGTCCTTCTCCCAGATTGTGGGTGTGGGTGGCAATCTGTTTGCAAAAAGACTTTTTGAAACTCCCAAGGCCGATATGATTCGTATTACGGATCTATATTTTGATGCATGGCAAATCAGTTTACAACAATACTCTCCAATAAGGCCAATATTGTGACTTTGCCTATTTGGATCTATAAGTTATGTAAAGGATAGAAAATATTTCTCTTGCTTATGGTCAACTGGAGGCTAAGACTGCACTGCAGGTGCATTATTGGAACATTTAATTGACGCATACATATTACTTTTAATTTTACGCCTGATTTTGTCTGATACAACAATTGTATAGCGCCTCTATCTTGGTGCTGTGCCAAAATTTAGATTTGAAATCATTAAAGCAATGATTTCAATTCAGAATTTTGATTAATACGATCGTATAGCGGATGTCTCGGGACTAAGCCTGTGAATGCACGGGTAGTTTCGTACCCGACCCGTTTTTGGGCGGGTACCCGAAAAAGGTTTTTTTTTTTTCAATTACAAATTTGTCCCTTACATGTAAATGACACATAATGGGTCAATAGAGGTTATTTGGGACAAATTTGTACTAAAAAAAAAGAAGCTTTTTTTCTTGCTTATTATTGTAAAAGCCAATATTTTCGCTTAAAGATATTTTCGCGCATTTTTATATCATAGACATTTAGCGATTTTTGTTTTAGCAGGCGACCTTCTGGATGCAGTGCATGAATGTTGAAAACAATATTTTCGCATGTTATAATTTTTGTGGAAAAATATTTTGCGCGAAAAATAAAACCTCCGCGAAGATTTCAGCTTTTACAGTTTCTGACCGATAACCAATATTTTGACACCCAAACAACTGAAACAATTGCGGATAACAGCAAATTGTGGCTGGATAATCAGTTTATTTTTCTTATTTCTAACGCTGGTTACGTTGCAGGTCATCTCAGCGCATTGTCTTAAATCATTAGGGGCCCTCACAAATTAATCAACATTTAAAAATTCATCATAAGGTGTGAAAAACGTTTTGGATAATATTGAGCATATTATCAGCAATAAGCAGAGTTTGGACGATTTAGAGTAGTGCTCAGTTACTCTTGATCAGCTGCAGTGTACAGCATTCCAAGAGCACTTTGGGCCCAACAGGGCCCTTGTTATTTGAAACACTGGTTACAGGTTTTATGCTTGATCCCTTCTTTTGAAATAAAGAATAAAATACAGAGTTGCCCCTCCCCCTCCGATTTATTACATGTGTGTTACAGGTTTCATGTTTGAATCCTCCTTTTGAAATTAAAATTGTACAGATGGAATCACAGATGTTCCCTGGTCGAAATACAGTATACGTACAATGATTAGAAGAAGTTTCCAAGTTACCCCCCTTTACTCCATTCATTCAGTATAACCAAAGACTTTCATGGGTTCACACACAGTACACCTCTACCCTGCCTCTAATAATGGTGATTGAAGACGATATTACCATCTTTTTGAAATTGCATTTGGTATTCATAGTCCTGTAGGGAGTAACCGCAATTATGCCTGGTTATTTTGACAAGAGATAGGCAATTATAGGCGGCCCTTTTATGCAGTTGCCTTTTGGGAATGATGAATTATATTGAAGATTGATGATGTTACTAGCGTCATCATTCCATCACTCACGAACTGTAGAGTGAGTGTTGCTTCACTGTAAGTGTTGCGCTGACTGGTGGTAGCTCTGTGCAACCTACTCCAACGAAATGCATAAGTATTACAAATAGGCTCATATATTGGGGGGGGGGGGGGGGGGGGGGTTCAAGGGGATATACCCTTATCTCTCAAAGGTCCATATTTTCGGTTGATATGCTGGTGGGGGGGGGGGGGGGGTTCAAGGGGATATACCCTCATCCCCAAAAGGTCCATATTATTCGGTTGATATGCTGGTTGGGGGTTGGGGGGGTTCAAGAGGATATACCCTCATCCCCAAAAGGCCCATATTTTTTGGTTGATATGCTGGTTGAAAGTAATCTTTTTTTGGCGAAGGTCCACTTTTTCCATATTTCTCCCTCCCATTATAGTGTATGGCAAAAAAGGTCCACATATTGGAAAAACTTACACAAATTGTGTGATTGGATGACAATAATATGTTATTATCAATCAATGGTCAAGTAGCAATATTTTCCCAATGCTGACATATTTTGGTTAACAAAGTTGGGCAGAACTGAGTGCATTGAGAGTCATCAGAATGGGGTACTGTTTTAAATGCCAGTAGGTCCATTCTGATTTTCTGCTCTCCCATTTAGATTCTCTCCCATTTTGTCCTTTCACATTTTTTCTGTGCCAGTCCATTGATGTTTGTATGTGCAGCATGAACAACCATCCCACGATGTACATGTATTTACATGTATTAGGGTCGGGTATCATCAACAACAAAATTCAATTTTGAGTTATTCTCTTTTGACTCAAAAGCAATGTCAAGACATGAAGTACTGCAGCGTACCTTTGTCTCCTGTGTTTGTTATTTTTGTATGACAATGCTACTACATTGTACAATCACATTTGTACAATTGTTTATACTTTGTGCAAGTTGCCCTTATGACAGCAACATGGGGGCAATTTTCAATATTATCATGCATAAACATATACAGCCATTGTATTGCACACACTATAATATTGATCAATCATCATGCTATTCGTTTGAACACAAAAGCTTTGTATATTTTCCCAATCCATAGTCTCTCGTAAAATCGTTACGATTATGTGTACAGTATAATACCTTAAACATTAGTATGTTGAAACTGCCTTTTAAAAATCAATAAGAAATTGCCACCCGAGCTTGTAATGTACATGGATTAGTGTTTGACTTGAATCGACCCAAGTGCTGACAATAAAATACAAACCCTGTAGGGGGGGGGGGGGGGGCATACTCATAACAAAAGACAATACTAATATGTGACCTGGCACCACAAAATGAGCGAAGAGTCGCTGGGGCTGGCCTGAAATAGTCGATTTGACACCTTAATCATTTTACATTAGTATGTTGAAACTTCCTTTTAAAAATCAATAAGAAATTGCCACTCGAGCTTGTAATGTACATGGATAAGCCTTTGATGGATAAGTGTTTGACTCGAATCGACCCAAGTGCTGACAATAAAATACAAACCCCGGTGAAGGGGGGGGAGGGAGGGGTACTCATAAGCAAAGACGATACCAATATGTGCAATAGTTAAGACCCTCTTTTCACACTTTTTTACCAAGAAAGAAATAGGGTATCATTTGTGATTTAGCTTTTCTTTGTTTTTGTTTCCAATTGTTAGTATAAATTTAGTGTTTTTCAATGATCTACTCCTACACATGGACCTTTGTTTTGTTGTTCTTTCTACTCATTTGGTATGTACATTGGTACGTAAAAGGGAAATCTTTTGAACCATTTTAAAATGGTAGCATTTTAGAAGTGGCAACGTGAATGGGCTTATAAAACAACAATGTGTTATATTTTACATCATTTAAAAAAATGATAGTATAAAATTATGCAAAACATGATCAGTTTTTTTTAAATATAGCGGCATTTATTGAATGACCCCGTAACATTTGATAATTCATTATTAACCAGTAAAATTACTAAACCTGCCTGAAAATTTACATTTTATAGACCAATACATCAGTAAAATAACTCATTACATGCCAGCTGTTGATTTTCTCTCTCGTTTGTTCGTAAGCCATAATCATAATGAAACTTAACTGGAAGTAGCATCTGTGACAGCTGTGAACCCTTGATAACTCGCGGACATGTTTTTTAAAATCAGTGTCCGCATGCGCCGGGATCGAACCGGGCCGCGTGCGTGCAATTCAGAGGTTCTATCCACTGCGCCAACGGGTGAGATTTTCGCGAGTTGATACCCTGCCGGAGTGTGGCATGAGAGTACCTGGGGGATTGCATGATACTGCAAGCGTGCACCGTAGGGATTTGTAGTGAGTAGGATGGTTAGGGTTTAATGAGGGGCCCTATCATATCATTGATGGCAATTGTCTTAAGTGTATGCTTGTACCACAACCATTTGAATTTTATTTGTGGGTGGTATGTAATAGAAAAAGTAAAAAATATCATGCACTAAGTATTGATTATAATAATATGATGACATTCCTCATTGCCGATACAGATCAAGGTGATTATCCATGTCATACAAATTATGAAGCTCCCAACCAATAAGAGTTCTAGTTCCCCTTCCCCGTCGGACCTACAATCAAGGAAATAAAGGTTGGCACACTTTGTCTTAATTACGGAAAAAACCCGCCCCTCTCCCCGGAGGCAATGTTGATCCGAGTCATATTATCAGAAGCCTTGGTCATATTATCAGAAGCCTTGGTAGGTCCCCCAACATTGATTGATGGGGGGTGGGGAAGGATATAAGAAAGGGGGAGACTTTTGCTTTCAATTAAACAGTGCTATGTCCCAAGTATGATCTCAATTGCGAGCACAGTGATAGTTGTAATAAGTTGCGTCAAGTGTGCCAACTATTATTTTCCTTGATTGTAGTTTACACAAGTAGTTTCAACTGCCGATTCAATATGCAATATGTACAAATTGACATGCCGCAATATTTGATATTGTTTGTAATTTTGTTTCTCCCCAGTGAGCGATTACCAGGAGACGGCGCATCTTATGATGATCTAGACGAGGATGATGGGATGGATGGGTTGGATGGGGACGATTTAGCAGATGACGGTAGGCATAAGAGATATATTCTTATTTTATATCCCTGCTGTAAAATAATTTATGAATTCCAAGGATGAGTATGTTGTTGATTTGATCTGGATGTAGGCATCTGCAGGCTAGCCATGTCTTCAACTTGGGGGTGGGGAGGGCAAGAGGGGGAGGGCAAAAGGGGAAGGCCTTTGATCAGGAGGGGTATTAACCAACTAATTTGGGTTTATATACATGATTTGCCATTTCATTTGGGGGGGGGGGGGATGGTAAAATGGGGCAAGTCTCTTGGCAGAGAGGAAAATGGTTTAATACATCCATGTATGCTTGCAACCATTTTTGGCTGGGGGGGGGGGGGGAGTTGGTACGTCAGTCACAGTCGGGTATGTACCAAATCAAGAGACATTGTTAAGAGAAGAGTGTGTCAGTAGTGCAGATGGGTTAATTACAAATTGGTAATATTGTAAAGTGAGTAGTCTGTACATATATCAATATTGAACTCAATCAGGTTATTTGCCTAGATGCAATGCATAACATTGCATTGTAAATTGGTCTGTTGCAGTGTGTTGCATTGCATCAGACTTTACAAATTGATATCTTGAATTCCGAGTTGTAATAACTGATCCATATTTCTTTAAACAGATTCTGATGGGTATTCCATCACCAGTAACGATTCACGCAGACCCTCGGCAGGTCCAGCCGCAGCTGCAAAGAGGGCCCTCCTGATTGGCCAGGATAGGGATGCAGCGGAAGGAGGGGTCAATGGTATCAATGGGGCTACCAACACATCCATGGTCGCCAGGACTGGATCACGTATGTTCCACGCATTGACTACGGGTAACAATGAGGCGCACCCACCATTGACGGCGAGCCTGTTCAGTAGGGTTCCGCCTACAGTCAATTTTGTTTCAGAAAATGAAAAAGGTATGGATTATAAACTCTAATCTAGTTCAAGAACATAATTATTAGACTAATCGTTGATAGGTGGTTTTTTTATATATTAGGCCCTTCACAATCGATTTTGAGTTTCCTGTTGTTTTCATTTTCACCTGTCAGTCCTGTATGTAACACATCATTAGTTTTAAAGGCAAAACATCAAATTTAATGATTTTTATGACAACTACTGTGCAGTCCCATTAACTATGACATAAATGGATCGATCGCTTGTGACTAATGAGTGTTTGACATTTTCTTACTATATGTTGTTGTGCATTTCTAGTAGTTCATTTCAAATAATTGGTTTATGGTTATTGAATCACTTCTTTGGGACTCGTTGTGACCTTGGACTTAACCCGATTCAAACGGAATATAGGCTTAAAACATTGTTTGCTTATACACTTTTTCTTATCCTTACTTGCAACCGTACAATGTGTATTTTGTTTTTCACTTACGATGAGAGGTTACCTCATTCGTATTCAAGTGATCATATCGTATTATTGCATGTCAAGGGTTGACAACCAGAAAGACGTAACTCACCTTTTGGTTATTTTGAGATATTGGTACCAACAAAATCATTGTTGTCCAAAGATTCTAATTACCAAAAAGACTTACTAATAATAAGAAAATAGCCCCATTTGAGTTAAGAGCACTATTCATTTTTACACACAACACAATTGAATACAATATATTAAAACTCATTTTTCTCAGAATGCCCTTTTTTTTAGTTAAGTCTTTCCTGCTGTTGGACAACCCTGATGTGTAACTCCATTGAGATAACATACCTACTCATGCTATCAATCAAAGAGAATTGTCATCACTGACCTATGAAATGCTTGCTGTCTCTTAGACTATACTATCCACTGATTAATTGCCTAGTTTTGTTTATTTTGTTTGTACGCACACAGTTATGCAACTACCATGGGATCTACGCAAGATGTTAAAATGGAGAATGAGTAATATCACACCTCATGTGGTCAAACACTGTATAGCCAGGTCTGGATTCAGAGCTAGTAGAAGTAAGTATGGGGTGAGGGAGGGAGAGGGGAGTAACATTAGTACATTACACCTCATGTGGTCAAACACTGTATAGCCAGATCTGGATTCAGAGCTAGTAGAAGTAAGTATGGGGTGAGGGAGGGAGAGGGAGAGTAACATTAGTACATTACACCTCATGTGGTCAAACACTGTATAGCCAGATCTGGATTCAGAGCTAGTAGAAGTAAGTATAGGTGAGGGAGAGAGAGGGAAAATGGGAGAGGAAAGGGAGGGGAAGGGGGAATAACATTAGTACATTACACCTCAAGTGGTCAAACACTGTATAGCCAGGTCTGGGTTCTGAGCTAGTAAAAGTAAGTACCAGTGAGAGAGGGGTTTGGGAAGGGAGGGGATGGGAGTAGGAGGACTTTTTTCAGAGGTTCACATCTAGCAGTAAATTCGTAATTTTTCAAGTACTCGAAACCTACATATAATGTAAAGATGGTTTTCCTCACTCGCACTATAACACAGATGACATCACCCAAGCTCATCGCAATGCAAATTGGATCAGTGCCATAGTGCGCTAGACTATCACCGTACCGTCTGTTATCGCATTTGGCACACATGAATGATCCCAATCAAAGTCATTATCAAGACATTGGATTGGATTTGGTTTTGGCACGTTGAAAGCTTAATTAATTTCAATAATTGATTGGAAGCTCTTGCAAGAAAGTCCTCTTGAACTCAAGTGAACCCAAAAGTACATTTTTAGGGTCCATTTTGAGAAAGTACAAACTTAATCACGACAGCCACCTTAGAAAACAAGTGCCCCCCTCCCCCGATTGCCCATTGATTGAAGCTCTCGCAAGAAAATCCTCTTGAACTCAAGTGAACCCAACCGTACATTTTAGGGTCTATTTTGAGAAAGTGCAAACTTAAGCATGACATCCACCTTTGAAAACAAGTGTCCCCCCTAATTGCCCATTGATTGAAGCTCTCGCAAGAAAATCCTCTTGAACTTAAGTAAACCCAACCGTACATTTTAGGGTCTATTTTGAGAAAGTGCAAGCTTAATCATGACACCCACCTTTGAAAAAAACAAGTGTCCCCCTCCCCCATGGGGTTAATCACTATTTTGGCACTACTTGTCAGTATTATCATAGTTGACTAATGGCCAATTAATACCTTGACATTAAAAAAAGAAATTTGAAGCCCTCATGAATGCGATATTGATGAGTTGATAATGAGCCATTAGCCATAACCTGTCATAGATAATTGAGGATGCATATAAACTGTATAACAGCGAACAATATTTGAAGGAAAATTGTTACCTTCTAAGCATATCAATCCTGGTACGCACCTTTTTTATTTAAAAGCACTAAAAAAAGGTGCTGCCTGATTTTGGAAAAAGTTTTTTTTGGGCAAAAGTGGCTTTTTTTGCACAAAATATTTGTTAAAATTAAAGGTGCTCTTTTTAAACAAAATACATCCCGGTCTGTGTCTGTACACCATTCCTAGGTTTCAGGAAACTGTTAAATCCG
Source organism: Ophiura sarsii (assembly GCA_035610835.1). NCBI lineage: Eukaryota > Metazoa > Echinodermata > Ophiuroidea > Amphilepidida > Ophiuridae > Ophiura > Ophiura sarsii. The sequence goes on from CM069444.1 coordinate 24,867,836, forward strand.
GGCCTCTATCGTAGCGGAAGGGCGCATCCATTTATGGACGTTAATTGCTAGCTAAGATTAAGCACGCAATGTCCAATTAGGACGAAAAGCGTATTGATGATGATGCGTTAAAAATAAACCAAAATGCGCAGCTATGTGGGTTTTTTCGATGTTTACACATTTCTTACTTAATTGTCAAAACCATCATTTTGCATTAAAAACTCAAACTAAACAAGGTCTAGAATAAACACTTCCACATGCTTTTTTGTGCGCTTTTGCGCTATAGCACATTTTCCCTATCCCTAATGTATATCATGAATTAAAGTTTAACCCTAACCAGTAAAGCTAGTTTTTTGTGCGTATCGGGGGGAGGGGGGAAAAAGTGCTATTTTTTGACCCGAAAAATCACCCAGCACCCCCCGGGATTCGATCGCGGGACCATCCGCACCCAAGTCTGTCCCTCTACCAACTGAGCTAACTCCCTAGCGGCTATGCGGCCACAAACGCCGTGGCCACATATGCCTGCGGTAGGTGACGTCATCGCGGCAATGCAGCAGCACGTGCCTGGAGATAGTTTCTGGCAGTGAGATTTAGTGAGATTCAGTGCGGTTAGGGTTAATAGAGGTTTTGTAAAAAGATTGCAGCATCATATTCTATTCACTCTTTGCACCGATCCGCCAATTGCGAGGAGAGCCTCGGAACTGGAATCAGATTGAATGAAAGTGTTGCATCATTTCATAATGTTTTTGGTGTATCCCTGTGTATGATAATTGTTCTCGGCGAAAGAGAACTTCAACACACTGTGTAAATGGAAACAAATCCAAAAATTCTTACACATTCTTTGCAACATTCAGATCTGTGAAACCTTTAACCTAACCTTCCTCGAGGCTCGATGCTGTGGGCTATCATATCAAATGGTCTTGAAAAAGTTAATTTTTTCGAGCTGACTCGTTGTTAGTTGTTCGACTTCAACGCCGGTGGCCCGGGTTCCATCCCTGGTGCTGGCGAAGAGTGATCCCTCCCCCCCAAAAAGACCAGTTTTCTCCCTGATAGTTTAATTGTCAAAAACACGCCCAGGAAGTTAGGGTTAATAAACTGGTTAACAATTAATATTCCCCTTGTGGGGTGACCTGGAATTGAACCAGAACAGTCAAACGCTCTACCAATTGAGTTTTCCAAGACAGTTGGGTTCCAGGTTCAATTATTGGTCGTGGAAATGAAAACCACCACCAGGCAACGATTAATTATTGACTTCAATTCCATCTCGTGAACATTAATATTTGAAGATACATATTATTACATTATTTGTTGATTTGTTTTCTTACAGAGGCTAATGAGTGGATTGGCTACTGGGGTAAACACATGAAAGCCTCAGGGTTCAAAGTCATCAAAGAGTATCAAAAGGTGAGTTTAAAACCCCATCAACCAGGAGTTAAAACCCCATTAACCCCATCAACCAGGAGTTAAAACCCCATCAACCAGGAGTTAAAACCCCATCAACCAGGAGTTAAAACCCCATCAACCAGAAGGTAAAACCCATCAACCAGGAGTTAAAACCCCATCAACCAGGAGTTAAAACCCCATCAACCCTATCAACCAGGAGATAACCCATCTTAGAGATGGATTAGGGAGGGAGATGAAAAATCCCAAGGAAGCAGGCGGATAGTCAGTCATTATTCAAATGGTCCCAACTAGTATGGCTCCCAATTTGAAATAAAAACCCAACACAATAGATAAAGGTTAAAATAAATGATTTATTTTCACAGAACAAAAATAAGGGACTACTAACTCTACAATCTAGTAATTTGTTTCAGAAATTAAAATATCACTGATTTCCCCTTGTTTCCACCAATTAAGTAATGTTAAGCATGACAGATTTTTATACAATGGTTATAGGCTGAGGTATTCTCACCGAGTGTCCATAATTATCAAAACCAAGTCTTATCTAGCTAGTAATTTACAATTACAAGGCCCCAAGCATCACAATATAACCCAACCCCTTATCATGTTCCTGATAGTGTGGACGCTATCATAGCATCTACATGGAATTGTTACCATGTCTCACAATATGACAGTTTGACACGCAAACAGGTGGTTTTTTGTTGTAGCGCTATGCTTGGTTTATTATGATCATTGATCAGTTGTCTGTATGTGCTATGAATCAAAATCAATTTCGCCTCACACGATGGGGAGTTTTTAGGTGATGTTGCTAACATTTGACTTTTTTTTGTTTTGCATAAATTTCTCTATTGTGGTTCACACAAAGCCCAAAACCTACTGGTTGGTTGTGGGTTTGGTGAACCTTTTGAAATCAATTCTTGAGTGTTTATAGTATCTAATCAATATTGGTAGATCAGTAGTAATGTGCTTAATTTAATTGCCATGTTAATAAAACTGAAAAATATCCAATCGTGTACCAATATATACAAAACATTACCTGGGTCAAAATTCAAAGTTACTAAGACATACCCAATGCATTCACTCCTCTTGTCTCGAGTATTCAGAAAATATATAGTTTGACATATCTAGGAAGTTCTGTATTTAAGTTATTAAATATAAGGGAAACAGTTAATAGGGGTCATATTTAGGCCCACAGGGAATAAAACATAGTAGGACTCCCATCTTCTTCAAAATTGTCACAAAATGCAAACATTTTCCCTTATCTATCTTGAACGTTTAGAACATGTCAAAGTCAATGGACGCTTAGTATTTTAGCTAAATATTTTACTTGTTCAATCATTGATTCTGTACAGATTTCCAGGAACATTCAGGCTGACCAATCAAGTACAAGTGATACAATCTTTGACATGTTGCTCATTTTGATAGATTGCATTTTGTTACATCTTGCGAGAATCCTGGATTTTTTTATCATCTAACATAAACAGAAAGGTTAATGAAGTAGCATTTATATCGTTTTGTTTTGGGGAATCGTTATTGAATTTGAATTTGTGGATCCTCGCCAAAATCTGTATTATTATGTGCTGTTTGCAGGTAAACCATCTACCAGGGTCATTCCAGATAGGTCGCAAGGACAGGTTATGGCGTAATCTCTCCCGGATGCAGGTTCATTTTGGGAAGCGTGATTTTGGTTTTGTTCCTCAAACCTTTTGTCTTCCGTATGACACCAAACTATTAAAGCGAGCGTGGGAGGATGCCAACAAACAGCAGAAGTGGATCCTCAAACCGGTAAGTCTTATTGTCGTCGTCGTTACAGAATGGGAAGCAAATGCATCATAGAAGATTTTACGCCATCTCAAGATTTTCCCCCACGATGCCTTTGGATTTCCCCTTGTCGATACTCATATCAATACGATTGATATATCAGTGACCATTGTACCCCGAGATATCGATATCGTGGCTTTTTGTCACGCATGACACATATCGGAAAATTGATGGTTCCCCTGTCTATTTGGTTTTCCAATAACTGTGAGTAAGTTGTTTACTAGTCGAGCTCTTAGGTTTTAGAAATAGGCAAAATGAACACTGAGAAATAATTTATTTATTGATGTAAACAAGAATCTAAGAGCTCGTACGATGATCGTGCTATGAGGCTATGATCTTGTGCATATGTCTATGGGAACCGAGATGAATCGGAGACCAGATTTACGGCATTTTGTAAAAATGCAATGCATTGTGGTGCTGTCTTTAAAATTTTCTTTGCAAATGCTTTGGCAAGATATGTTTTTCTTCAAAGATTTGTCAATATTAGTCTTTACATGGTCATGATTGGATTCAGTATGAAAAGTTTATTGAAATGAGTACAAAGATGCCCATTCTTGCTCCAGTGATTCATGAGGTAGTCAAACACTTGTTGAAATCTCATTTCACTCTTGGTATACTGTACAGCATGAAATGTTCGTGTGCATCTAACTTTCGCGAATTTCGCCAGTGCGGCTGACTCCCGAAATTTGTATATATGCATATGTTTTGCTTTTTAAAGGCCTGTAATGACTACTCAACACATTCACAAAATTATCATGCCGCGAAAAAAAAGCTGAAGTCAGTGATTCGCAAAATGTTAATGCCGCGAACAATTCATGCTTTACAGTTTCCACAAAAAGCATGCCTCGGTAGCAGAAGTGTGTTTGAGAGAGAGTCTTGGTCAAAATATTTTAAGAATCACCACGAGTTGAAGTATTTAAGGGTCCCTTAAGGGGGCTGTCAAGTGTCGTTGTATGAATTTGTCAAGCACTGTAACTTTCAAACTATTTATGTGTTGTACATAAAAGTATACACTTTTTTGAATGAAATGAGTCGGGGAATCCATTTTTCGTATCAAAAATCGTGAATTTTATATTTTTGCCCAAAAATGCCTCTTTTTTGCCTAAATTTTACAAACAACCTAACAAAATAATTTTTAGGTAAAAAATTCTAAAATTTTACAGAAAGCATCTTAATTCAATTATCTAGGAATCATTTTTTTTTTTTTGCCTTTAAAATTTTTAGTTTTGAAATTATTGACCAAAAAGTGCTAAAAATGTGAATTTTGGGATAAAATATCTCAAAATTCACATTTTTAGCACTTTTTGGTCAATAATTTCAAAACTAAAAATTTTAAAGGCAAAAAAAAAAACGGTTCCTAGATAATTGAATTAAGATGCTTTCTGTAAAATTTTAGAATTTTTTACCTAAAAATTATTTTGTTAGGTTGTTTGTAAAATTTAGGCAAAAAAGAGGCATTTTTGGGCAAAAATATAAAAATCACGATTTTTGATACGAAAAATGGATTCCCCGACTCATTTCATTCAAAAAAGTGTATACTTTTATGTACAACACATAAATAGTTTGAAAGTTACAGTGCTTGACAAATTCATACAACGACACTTGACAGCCCCCTTAAGGCAGTGAAATCCATAAGTGTTAGAGGGTTTGCGGCATTATCAGCATAATTGCCCCAATCAAACAGCAAATAGGAGTAAAGGTATAGTGTGATATGCAGGTATTTATGGTCAGTAGTTTAGTAGGTACTTGCATCCATGGTTATTGGAAAATAAATTGATGGAAAGAATGTTTATACTTCAGAAGTTCAGACACATTCCTCCTTCCTGTTTCGGATTCCTCCATCTTCCAGTAATGTTAGGATATTTGTCAGTAGTAAGAGTTTCTCCATGTTTAACGGTAAAAACCCTTGGGGCTTCTCAGTTTTCTGTTTTCTTGTAATTTTGTGTCATTTCCTTTTTTCATCCGTTTCTGAAAATTACTGATTTAGTTTGGCAAAAAAACTTTTTAAGAAAATAATTAGTTCATATGTATTGCTTAAATACCAAGCAGATGATTGCCAAGGGTAGCATTTTGGCGCGTCATAGTCCCCTTCTTGTTCGACGCATCAAGTAATACCTTGAAATTGACCACAGGTCAGGATCACAATTGCATGGACCCCTTAAAATATATGATGCATGGAAATGGAAACCTTAGCAAATACTGAAGAATTGTCATTATCCATCCTTCGCTTTTATCAGAAATTCCTTGATATTCTTTTTTGACCCCGTAAATTGGGGTTTTGTAGTCTTAGAGGGTCCAGACAAATTCAATAGTACCCCTGACAATTTTGAGCCAGTGCTACCCCTGATGAGATGTACTTTTTCAAGCCATACATCTTAGTTGAACGCATTATGTATCCCAAGTGCCATCTAAATTCCCTCTCACTTGCAATACAAATTATATTAACCCCCGAAGTATCAAAGATCAGCAGAGCAGATATATTTATTTGATATACATTTACTAATCATTTCAATCCAATTTTCTATTCACACACATGTAGCCGGCATCTGCCCGCGGTATCGGCATCCGTGTGGTGCACAAGTGGTCCCAGATACCCAAGCGTAAACCAGTGGTGGTACAGCGCTATCTACACAAGCCATTCCTGATCAACGGCAGCAAGTTTGATCTACGCATCTACGTCTACGTGTCCTGTTACGATCCCCTCAGGGTATATGTCTTTCAAGATGGCCTTGCCAGATTTGCAACAATGAAGTAAGTGTATTGAAATGTCTACGTGTCCTGTTACGATCCCCTCAGGGTATATGTCTTTCAAGATGGCCTTGCCAGATTTGCAACAATGAAGTAAGTGTATTGAAATCGGCTTCTTCTATTGGCGTAGCTTGAGGCTGGGCTGTTTCCATGGGGCACCAGTGGTCTGTTTGGAAAAGGAAAGAAAATACTGGGTTTACAAAACCCGAAATGGCAGAACGGTTTTTAAAGCCTTAAATTGGTAAAATGTTTTAAACCCAAAATGGCAAAACGTTTTTAAACCCCAAAATGGTCAAATGTTAAAACGTGTTTGGGTTGTCACAATACTTTGCAAAAAAGCCGAAAAAATAAGCAGAATGTTAAATATATATATCTTGGTTAGGATTTAAACATGTTGACAAACTTCACACCTATTTTTTCAGGCTAACATTTGTTATAGGACTGCTCATATTTGGCTCTACCTACTTAAACTATGGGCTATGTCCTGTTTATGCACCCACTTAAAAAGAAACTAATTTAAATCCTGAATTACAGATACTTGGAAGTGAAATTGCTATACTCCTTGTGAAAATCTATGTTTTACATACATATATAATACACTGAATGCATTACAGCTGTGTGTTTCATACGAGGGGGTTTAGAAATTACATACTTAGAATAGTCAATATCTTTAGTTGACTGTCCAGTTACGTTATTTACTTAATTTTTTTTTTGGTATGAAATTTGTACCCGGGGGAGGGGGGGGGGGGGCAGTCAGGTATATTGTTGTAATCATCAGCTTGAACGAAAACACAGATTAAGGGTGTTTTTTCCAACCACAACATGGGCCCATGCTAAGGGTATCAAAATCACCAGTTTCAGAGAATAAGGGTTTCTTGAATTGGATTCAACCTGAATCCGCACTTAAGGGTTGCTTGGGCCGACAGTCTTGTTCATGTGTCATATTTGTTACAAAACCAAAAATGGTTAGGCTTATAAGAAATTTACTAACAAAACTGAATCACACAATTAGTTGATACTAGTTTTCAGTCTAAATTCTGTCTTGAGGACCTATATCCTTTGCTGTTAGTATGATTCGTCAAGCTATAATCCTTGTTAAGGGTCACATTTTCCTTCTTTGAGAATCCGCGTTAAGGGTAGTTTTTGAGAGTGGATTCACACAGATGATTACTAAAATAATTCCTGCCTACCTACGTACATACCTACCCTATTTTGATCAGTTTATTGCACAAATATAACTAAGTGTACTGGATAGATTTCTGCTTTAGGGATGAACATTTTATATTTGTTGAATTAGTTCAATTTCATATGTAGTAAGTAGCTCAAATGAGAAATTGACCTTGTTGGACTTCAATTTTAATCAGATAGCTTTTATGGTTAAAGGGGAATTTGTGAGTAAGTGGTGTTTTTAAGTGGTTTGAGGGATGATAATGTAGTGGGAGATTTTCAATTCAGATACAAGAATATGTGACCTAATGCAAATAAATGGGGGCACAATGAGGAAAATATGAATATTGAATTATTTATATCATGATATTATGTATAATAAATAATACGTTAAGGGTGCACACAACTATTAAGGTCACCGTCAAAGCTTCCGGCCATCGCCATCACCCAGCTAGTCCCTAAGTAACGGAAAGAATGATTCATATTGACATTATTTGGCATCAAAGATGATTGAATTTGGTCTCTATTTGTTCACTGAATTGTACCCGATATATTTTGAATGAAAATAGTATACATCTAACGTTTTAGTTAAAAATATTGGCGGAAGGATACACATTGAACACAACGCGCTATAAGGTGTGATTTCTTGTTCAAAATGACTACGCTGTATAAAGAGGGAAATATTGAAAAATCTAAGAGGGCAACCCGACCTGAATTTTTGACCCAAGTTAGATCTATGTGTGTTAATTACTATTCCAAAATTTTATAAACGTAGTTGCAAGGTAACTCAAGATATCGCCGTTTACCTAAGGCACATTTCCCATAGAAACACACTATAGCGCGTAATAGTTGTGTGCACCCTTAAGGGACGGACATTTTGGTACAAAATTCAATGTTATATCACATTCCAAACCAAAGTTACAGATGATTGAAATCACTTTGTCTCAAAACATCAAATACAAATAGTCAAGTTACATACATTTAAAGTTTTGATTGTGTTAACAAATCTAGGGAGTAAATGAATTGGAGTTTAACTCTTTATTTTCATTAATTTGAGTCTTTGGTTAGATACAGGATGTATCAACGATGAGAAATAAACTTTTCATTCATTTAACTTATTATAACCTTGTCCCACATTTGTGCTCTTAAATTTAATTAGCTTCTGCCGCATTGTGCCTCATTTACTCATGTGATGTTGGGTCACATATTGAAATAGTTGTTGAACCCTCATGTTTTGCTTCATCACCAGTAGGTAGATTTGGTTATTGCTAGATATGATGTATAATTATTTTGTTGAACTTCTCTCGTCAGTTATTCCCCTCTTTACGAAAAGCCTAAAGCCTGAAAGATCCTCTTGTTTGTGTGCACTAAATTCTGATTCAGACCACTTGGGCATGTGTGTAATATACCTGATGTACGGTGTGTTCCATGGGTTTCAGTTAAGTTCTGTTGAGGCTGGGGAATGCCTTTGTAGTTGTGAAATATCTAAGGGATTATGGAATAACGAATCATACTATTAGGCAACAAAAAAAAGTTGTTTGATTGTCCTCGTCCGCCCGACCCTCTTAATCATTCCGACCCAAAAACCTTTTTTTTAAATTTTTTTTTTTGTTGTTGAATTTTTTTTTTAAATAAAAATTTCAATTTCTTTTTTGAAAATTTCATTTTTTTACAAATATTAGCCGAAAATAAAAATTTTCATTTTTTTTCATTTTTTTTTAAGTGTTGAGAAAATAGAGAAAATAGAAATACTCATCAAAATGTTTAAGATTTTGTTCCCTGTTTTGGTTACCACAACAAGTACATCTTATTTTACTTTTGGTACCTGAAAAAAGGGCAAGTGAGAAAAAGAAAAAAAACCTTTTCCCGACCGACGTACCCAACTTTTAAAAGTGATCTATTGACAATCAAACAATTTTTTTCTTCTTCGGCCTTATAGCTAGTTGCTCCTTTTTAAACGCTTTCCAAGCAGCAGTTGTCTGCAGACGACAGTTCCAAAAATTCACACCATTTTTCAAAATGTCAAAATTATTGAATCCCATCGCCATATTTGGAATCATCATGAGAAATGCATGAAAAGTATAAACATGCCTAGTATTGGTTCAGTAATTCTTAAGATAAGAATTTGAAAGTTGGGAAAGGTTTCAGAAAAATCTGTTGTGTATATATGGTAAAATTAATAGGCGGGTGTGGAAAGTATTGAGAAGGCATTGTTCTCTGGTTGGTCTTCTATGAAGAGTCTTAGTAACAGTTGATAGACCCCTCATCTGTGATAGCTTGCTATTCTGTTCTTACCACCATGTATTTCTTTTTCCATGAATATTGAAAATAACAGTTGGTAGGCTCCCTCGTCCACATTCACTAACTATCTCATTGTTTCTTTTACCCACCAGGTATTCCTCTTCTATGAAGAGTCTCAGTAATAGATTTATGCATCTGACCAACTACAGTATCAATAAGAAGAATGATGATTTTACTCCCAATGAAGATTACACGGCATGTGAGGGTCACAAATGGTAAGCAAAAGCACTGTCATGGAAAATTAGGCACAATAACAGGACAAAAAAAGAAACCCTGTTGTCCGTGCCCGACCGACCCCTTTTTAAGAAATCTGATTTGTTTTTCTTCATGCAAATGAATACCAACCCCAATAAATTTGTTTGCTTGTCAAAATCGGCAACATTTTTACAGTTTTTTTGAATTTTTACAGATTTTTTTTGGATTTGTACAATCATTTTCAAGGGAAATAAGACCAAAAAAAAGCCAGACCTTCCAACCCGACCTTAGAGGTCCGTTTGCCCGTACAACAAGGTTTCTTCTTTTAGTCGCCTAAATGGTAGTCTAATGCACTGTCATGAAGATTTTAGGGCAAAGCATCCTAAAGACCAAACCCTGGTCATGGAATTCTATAACAATTGTCTTTTGAGAATCATTAATAAATTCGGCAGTTTCAGTTTGATGAAGAGATAATGTATGGTAGATATTTGATGAACATTTGCCTGACTTCTAGGGACATAGATTTGGTATAATGAATGACTGGTAGTATAGTGAATTGCATTGTAAATGCCCTCTTGAAATATTAACTGATCCAACATTTATTCCAAGGGGGCAGTCAACTTTGTTTTGGGTAGGGGTGTGCCGCCCAGGGTCTCAAAAAGGGGGGCTACAGAACTGAACTGAGTGGATTTTATGATGAAATATAGTTCAATTTTGATTAGCAAGAATGCAAATTGTCAATTTTTTAGAACGCAACATTTTCGAAGAATTGGGGCTTTGGAAAGCAAAATTTCACGATTTTTGATTTTTCAATAAAATTGGTGCAGGCTCAAAAGGGTCATATGAGCTAGCAGTAGAGGGTGGAAAGGGGGTCTTCTGTGCGGCACATACCTATACCCTTTTTCAATGTCAGTGCCCCCCACCGGGCATTTATTATCCTTGAAAATTCTGGAATTTCATTTCAGTGTTAATTTTGGTAAGTTTCTTGATGCATTTGATGTATTTCTTACACTCAGGACCCTGAAGGCATTATGGGGCTATATGAAACACCTTGATAGGAAGATTGACACGGACGCTATATGGGAGGAAATGAAGGATATCATCATTAAGACTTTAGTCAGGTTAGTTGAATCTTTCATTGTGTAATTAGATATGAATTATTTTACATGAACCCAAAGGGGGATTTAAATATTACGCTTTGTAGGATGCTACACTTACAGAATGGAAATGGACCCAAATGCCTACAACTTTTGTGGAACAAATGGACCATATGTTTTTATACATAAACCTTTTTGGAAATATTTTGTGTATTTGTATTATACCTCTGACCCATCTTGGCCAAAAATATAAGCATTCTGGAAATTAATCCATTCGTTTTGTGAAAATATGTTTGAAAAAGAAGGTTATTTATGTACCAAAAGGGTGAATAGGATTTTTTTTGGTCATAAATCTCTGTAATCATAACCCTAACCGTGGTTTAGGTTATTTAACCAGGATCACAAATTTGGAAGTGAAAACACCAATTAAATCTCCTGAGACCAACCTGTATTCGATCTGGGGACCCTCCGGACATCTGACTGTCGTCCCACCCACTAAACCATGACCCTTGACTACTCGTTCATGCAGTATAACACGCTCTAATCTATGTATAATTGTTTAAATTATCGTCCACAGAAATGTCAAACATTGAAACCTTCCCCCAAAGTTTTCCAGTTTATAGTAGTGGATAGCCATTTTTATTTTGCCTAACACAAATAAATTTATTTGTATTTTCGACAGTGTTGACTCCAGCGTAAATAGTATGGTGAAATCTAATGTGAAGAGTCGCTACTGTGTACATGAGCTGTTTGGATTTGACATCATGCTGGATGAGAACCTGAAACCATGGGTTATTGAGGTCAACATTTCTCCAAGGTAGGTCAGAGTTGAAAGGTCAACATTAATGTGAGCAAATAACAGTCCATTCAGTTTGTTCTTTGAATCGCCGTGGCATTTATGAAATGGGATTATTAGCGTCTTATAGTTTTGGTCGACAAAGTTCAGTAGTCCGCCATGACTTGACTTGACTTGACTTGACTTGACTTGACTTGATTTAACTTGACTTATGTCGGGTGATTTTCCATAACCACAATGTTTCTCCAAATCTTCCTTTCCAACATAGCTGTCTTGATTTCTTCTACCTTCATCCTGTGTCACACTTTAGTAGGTCAAGAGGAATCTCAGCTGATTCAATGTAAGTTAGGGCTGGTCTACCACACTTTCTTGCTCCATGTTTTGGAATCCAGTGTATGAGTTTGGAGACGTTCTCTGATCTTATCCAAGGCTTTAGGCATATCCCTGTACAGGTCCTTATTTGTCACATGCTGCCTCCAGTTGATGTTGAACAATGTTCTTAGCATTCTAGTGTAGCATCCGTCCAAATTTTCTTTTCCAACATAGCTGTCTTGATTTCCTCTACCTTCAATCCTGTGTCACACTTTAGTAGGTCAAGAGGAATCTCAGCTGATTCAATGTAAGTTAGGGCTGGTCTACCACACTTTCTTGCTCCATGTTTTGGAATCCAGTGTATGAGTTTGGAGACAGGCTCGTTGGACCCTCTGAAGCAGTGTCCTGTAAATATTGCTCTATGTTCTCTGATCTTATCCAAGACTTTGGGCATATCCCTGTACAGGTCCTCATTTGTCACATGCTGTCTCCAGTTGATGTTGAACAATGTTCTTAGCATTTTAGTGTAGCATCCGTCTAGCTGTTCACTAAACTTTGGGGTGACTGTCCACGCCATGATTCTGGTAGACTACGTCATATACAGGGCCTCTATTAGGGACTGATATATTTCAGCTGGATAATATTCACATCTCTGTCTTGACGGTCAGACTCGTCAAATTATGGTATCACTTTCCCATCGAATATTTGTACCCAATTCACTCTAGGTTTAATTAGGTGATTAGATTGAAGTACCTTGCCTAAATACACTACACATTGTCAATAGCATGACTGGAATCAAAACATATATTGTGTTCTTCCTAGTAGGTTATACTCTATCACCTTCCGCATTAAACACAATGGGTTGTATTCTCTTACTAAACACGGTTTTAGCTTAAAACCGTGACTACCTAAACTTGTGTCTCAATTAAACGTGAGTTAACTTTTTAAACGATGTGTTCAACAAAATTCAATTTCAAAATCTATGAATCTCGTCCCCAGAGTGGTCGTGCATTCACTGTATACAGGTATTCAATTTATTGTGGCCCAAATGGGTTACAATATAGATATCGACCAAATTCCACAAATGCATATGTATTTTTAAGACTATGCGATCTACACGTCAGCTTGGTTGCGTAACCATTCTAGGCATACAGTTGAGTTAGACACGTCTTAAAGTTAAACACATTTTCGAGAATGTTGTTTAGTTAAACAATGTGTTTAAAGTCAAAAGTTAAATGCGTGTTTAGTTTTAAACCGTGCTTAAATGCGTACAAGAATACGGGCCAATATCCCCACTGTGTAGGTCTGGATCATTGATCAAGATGAGACCTGGTTTGGCTGACGAGTATGTCAAACCGCCCGTATTTGGATCAACTAGAGCACCCTTATTAAATGCAAATACTGCTCATTGTGCAATTTGGTGTTTTTTACATTTCCTTATACATGTAGTTTGCATTCCAACTCTCCATTGGATGTGACTGTCAAAGGCGAGATGATCAAAGATCTGCTGAACCTCGCAGGCTTCAGGCTTCCAGACAAGAAAGATGTCTACCCAAATATGTCACCAGTAAAGTAAGTATACACATAGACATACATCAAGTTGAGATGTGATCGATGGTAACGCATAATCTATAATTTAATCAGTTCCAAATTGGCGAGAAATGTTCGGTTTTGATCTCTCCGCGCGCAAAAGTAATCCAAGCGTACACACACGATTATGGTCACACATACTCCATTTTGGACGCATGCACACGTCATGCATATGATACACAGTGCGCTAGTTACCTTCATGCACGTCTGCGTTCTTCCGTATTCATTCGCTGGTGTAAGTAGACCCCCCCTGCCCTTTTCATCATAAACACATTTAGCTGAATATCCGTGCATGTGTCGTCAAACCCTTTTATTCACTCGTTGGGCACGTTCTTTTTGAAGGACCACAGGCTGGTTGCAAAAAAGTGTTACAATATTTTGCTGCCAAGATTTGTGATTCAACCATAGTTATTTTGATAAATTGGTTGCCCATCAATGTACCACCATTACAGAACAAAGTTTATAGTTCATAGAAAGAGTGGGCATTATATTTAGTATTTCTGACCAAAGACGATAACTTATTGTATTACTGGTTCTTTTCTTCTTCTAGATCCCAGATAGGTGATCTTGTGATGGATAAGCGTCTTTTCATAACGCAGGTGACCAAGGATGAGAGAGCCAAACATGCATTCTACACACAAAAACATCTGGATGAGGTTAGTTTCAAATCAAAAGTGGTTGAAGTTAGGATGTCAGTATTTCTCAATATATCAATAGAGATAATTAGGGTATGTGGGCAATTGGTTTATAGACAGTTATCAATCACGACTGAAGTGACTTCAAGTTGAATGTTGTGTTGGCTGCTATTTTGACATACAGTTTAAAGGTGGTATGCCATTTTCATATGACTCAAATCATGCTTGCGTCAACCGTCTCCTCCTGTAACTGAAGTTTGACAGCCAGCATGTTTATGTTTGCATGTTTATGGTTGAGGTATTTTCAAAGAAAGTTGACATCTGTAATTTTCTCTCAGATAGCAATGCTAGATCTACTTGACTCAAATAATAACTTTTTTTTCTTCTTTTCACCAGCAATGTCGAACGTCCATCCTGGACACTTTGACACCAGATGACATCCGTGTCCTGATCGAGACGGAGGACGAAAACAGTCGCAGAGGTAGCTTTGAGCGGATCTTCCCGTCCCCTATCTCAAACAAGTACCACAGATTCTTTGAGTCACCCAGGTATTTCAATATCCTTGTGGATGAGTGGGGGAAAAGGTACCAAAGGATGCCCAGTAAAGGTGAGCTTACATAGTTTTACAAAGCAAGGTTACAAGCAGGCTGTGTGGTACTAGACACCAAATTTGGCAAGTGGCTGGAAGGGAGGGGGATTAGGAGCAAGATGAAATGTTGGTGGGGTAAGGTTGAAAAGGGCATTATGCTTTTTAAAGGAGGGGTCTTGCAAGCACAACATTGAGCATTATTTGTTAGAAAAATAATTATCGAGCCGAAATTGAGGTACTATATAGAACAAAACATCATACTAGTCACAAAAACAAATAAAAACTGCCATCTCTCAACATGCAAATTTTAAAATTCGCGGCGATCGAAAGGCCTGGTGCTGATGACGAGCAGATGAATTTCATAACTTGATGAAGTCTGACTAAATAAAATTGAGTCTGAACCAATCCCCCTGTATGTCTTTTATATTTGCTCCCCAGGTATAGCATTGTTGGATGATTTCTGTGCAGAGGGCGTTCATCTAGGATTATGCAAAGACAACTCACATGTGGTAAGATATAATTATCAAACATTTATATACATTCAGGAAGAATTCAGTCAAGTGAAAATTCCAAGCTAGATAATAACAGGAGAGAAGTTCACGATAGCAGTGTAATTTTGAATACTAATAATTCCCTTTGAATATATGTATATAAAGACAATTTCAGCATGGTATGGAGTAGTCTAGCAAACAGTTACATTGATTTGCCCACTTTCCTTGTGTAAGACTTTGTGTTGAGCCTTCATCTAAATTTCTAGCAGGTACAGTATCTATCCAGATTATGATTGGATGTAGTAACAAAAGCAAAAATTGGGGAATTGGTGATAATCCTCAAATTGTCTCCTGAAGCATGTACTAAGGGTGGGCTTTGCCACCATTTTTCATGTTGCGATATCGCTGCTAAATATGTCGCGATATCGATAATATCGTGATATATTTTAAGACTTAGAAAATGCTATTAATGGGTCAGATTTCTTGTCGAATATGCCATTTTTTGCCATCATTATTTCGGCAATATCAGTAGCAAACTACACAATCACAACCAGCGGCGATCGCCATTTTTTTCTTTCTTCCTATCACGCAATAGCAACTGACCAAAATTATCATTACGCATGCGTTGTGACCGTGGGAAAGGTCAATTTACAATTTGTCATTAACAACATTTCTTTCGGATGTTTTCGACTTTCCGAAGCCCGAGAAATGACGTCATGCTTGTAATTCGATCGCACGTGTTTTGATTCGAGATTTCGCGAGATATTGCGAAATTGTCACTCGTTAGTAAAGGCGCAGTTCAACCATGTGCAATTAAGCCTTCAATCGACAAAATTGCAGTGTCTGTTAGCGAGGCTCTTTTTTTATGAATGAAAAGCCACAAGCAGCATTGTTTTATTTATTAAATAATAACGGAACAGAATTAAAGAAGGAATATGAGTGCTTCATTATATTTACAAAGGTAAAAACGGACTACAATTTTACGATATTATTGCCAAATTGGCGACTTTATTAAGCTTTCTTATTGTGGGCATTTTTGGGTCTATAATTTATCGTGGGGACATCGTTGAAGCATGGTAAATTATCGCGATGGGATAATTAATATTTTATCGCAATATTATCGCGTAGCGCGATATCGCCCAGCGTTAGCATGTACCTTCCCAAATTATGCCATTGGAGACATGTGAGGTTTTAGATTGATCCAGGGGCGTAACTAGATGGGGTTGGGCAGGGGCACCTCCTAATGAAATGACAAACTCTATGTATATTAATAATAATAATAATAATGCCTCCCCTGGTCACAGGTCTGACCCACTCAGGCCCCCCCCCCCCCCCAACCCCCAATCAAAGACCTTAGTTATGCCACTAGATTGATCCAACATGATCTGTAGTATATTACTAACATAACTATACAAATATGTTCACAGTGGATTTATGCGCCTCTATTCCGTCCACGATCTGCTGTAAGTAAAGTGATACTGTGTTGTACATGAAAGCTACCTCTCCACCTTACCGTCTGTCAGTACAACTGTGCTTAATCCCCACTAAAGGTTTGAATGTGACATCAGCACATTTTATTAAACGGAACTTATATAAGGCAAAAAAACAAAATTGTTATGTTGTCCTCCACAACTTTCAGAAATGAGGGGCAGGCTATTTTTTTTTTTTTTTTTTTTACCAGCGGAAGCTCAAAGTTCAGCCAACAAGAAGTTGAAATCACTCTAAGAGTCGCACATATATGTTATAAACACTTAATTTGTTTTTTTTTAAAATCTGAAAAAATCTGGAAAAAAATCCGAGCGGCCCTAAATCTGACGAGCGGGCGGTCGAGGACAAAGCAAGAGTTGGCCTAAGCAAGAGTGGTCGTAAAATGCTGTCAACAAGTGTGGTTATGATGCACTGGCATTTGTTCTTGCGAGATCAAAGACTAATTTCACATCATTACACATGATGATAAATAAACACACATGTTACGTTCACATCATTGCGCATGATGATAAATAAACACACATGTTACGTTCATCCTCTTAAGTGCAATGTCACATTCAAGTTGGATAGAGCAGTGGCCTGGCTTGCACGCAAATTCCTATTTCATATACAAGTCATAGCCATATTCTAGATAAGCATGTCAGTTAATCCCAACTTCCTAGGCCACTTTTTTCAGCATTTTTTCCCCGCAGCGATAAGTGACCCAAAATATCGCAGCGACCCCTAGGATTTGAACCACAGACCTCCAGCACATGGGAATTGGAATTTTCTAGTACACTACAGGTGTCAAGGCTATTTGGCGTAGTATACTGCGCCAAGTATATAGGCTGGGCCAGAACTTATGCAAAAAACTGTCACGCTGTGTGGAACAAACAGCCTGGCTCGTTGGATTCTGTTGGATTTATCAGGGTTAGGGTTAAGAGTGATAATGCTTTCAGTAACATTGAAACAATGTTTACCCCTTGACACATGCAAATCACATATTATTCAACATTGTAGTATATATTAGGGCTGGGAATTTCGGGTATTTGTGTACCCGGGTACCCGACCCATTTTCCAGACGGGTACCCGGGTACCCGACCCCCGCCCCCCCCCCCCCTCAATTTTTTTCTTCTTTTTTTCCCCCAATTTTGTTTTCCAATTAAAAATACAATACAATTCACAACTGTATGTGTGGATTTTAGTATAGGATCTTTGGGTTATGAGTTACTATTCCTATGGTGTGGGTCATGAGGTATTATGTGGGTTATTTAGGTTCAAATATGGGTCATCTAAGGTCCTGTTTTGTACTAGGAAAAAGAAGGAAAAAAATGTTTATTTTTTTTATTTTTATTTTTTAACATTTCGGGTATCGGGTACCTTATTTCGGGTACCCGGGTACCTTATATCGGGCGGGTACCCGTTTGCCCGCCCGATTTTTCCAGCCTGAGTATATATTTATGGGTTTTTATGTATCCTATTGTATTTTTCATTATGTTTCCTTCCCCCCCTCCCCCCCCATTCAATCTTGTGAGTATAGGTCAATAAATGCGTATGTGTTGTTTCGAGCGAAATAAGACAAATCAATGCACGAGCACTGATGTTGATGTGTGAATATTGTAAGCATATCGACATTTGTGCAAGATCATTTCATTTTCTAATTTTTCGAGAGAAAAAAACCATACGCATGTATTGACCTAATTTATACACGACAATAACACAATACGATAATTTACAAATTTTGTGCATACTTTTAATCTCTTCAATGCAAATAAATACATGTTTAATACACTTTCAAAGGAAATTGCCGAATCGGTGCTGTGTGAACAGCGAATCAAAACAAGGCATGTGGTGCGTGGATGTGCAATTAGACACTTTCAATGGACTCCGCGTATTTTAGTTTCCTGCTGTATGATTGGTTTCTAACTACTAAAAGTGTATGAATTTAATTTAAAGTATTGTTTCCACTTTACACCTAAACGCTTCACCCAAGTAAAAATGTGGTATGTGTTCCCCCTCGTATTGGGAATTAGTATGAAAATGCACCAAGTTGAGTTTATATATGCCTAGTCTTGAGTCAAGTTCGTTGCTTAATTGTTTGTGTTTCAGTGGCAAGTAAATTGCGTATATTGTGCTTAGCCCAGATATCAATGTTTACCATTTTAAGCATGAATAAAAACAACAACTATTGATTGTACAAAGATTGATTGATGGCTAAGAGGCTTCTAAAGCTAATGTGAAATTGTTTCCTTATTTGTATTTAAAAAATATGCATGATCTGTTGTATTGAATGTTTCTGTATTGGTGTGATTTTCTGTAAGAAAGGGAATATACATATGAAATGTGAGTCAGATTCCAGAAACTATGGCTATGGAAGTTCTCTTCAGATAGATTCTTGTAAGACTTCTGAAATAACTAACTTGCATTGAGAGAGACACAAATAATTTGATTTCAATGTTTGATTAAAACAATCCAAATGCAATATATAGTTGTGGAAATGATGCTTGACTTTTAAGAGGAAGTCCCATCATGACAAGTTCTTCACGGATAGTACTGACTTACACCTACCTGTTCATTTGATTACAGACAAAAACATGGAGAAATTCCATCCATCCTTGGGGCTTTCCCTAAAGTACTGGCTATGCAGAGCAGGACTTCTCCTTTAAATAACAAGATAGAATACTGTAAAAGTGGAAGTATTCATGCTTCATTTTTTTTTGCGCTAAAATCAGCAAGCGCGAAAATAAAAATGCTTGAACGTAGTCATTTTGTATGTAGGTCTATGTAAGGAAGCTCAAAATTGCAAAAAATAAAAAACAAGCAGAATTGTTCAAAATGTGCGAAGAGCGAACAGTTACAAGCGCGAACATTTCCACTTTTATAGTACTTATGCTGGAATTATTTTGACCAGCTCTTACTTGTTCTATTAAAGGTATATTATGCAATCTTTACATTTCTGATCATAGTCGTAAATACATCCCAAGTTCCAGGGCGATACGATTACTTCAAAATCATGGTTTAAGAGTGAAAATAAACTTTCGGGTTAACCCGACAGTTTATATTTTCACTCTATTAATTCACTCTAAAACCATGATTTTGAGGTAATTAGGAATCATATCGCTCTGTAACTCGAAATATATTTATGATTTATGATATAAATCTGCAAGAAAATCTGCTTCCATTTTTCTATTGAGGGCATCTCCTGGAATAGATCACATAATATACCTTTAAACAGCTGCATTTCCAAGCATCAACATGTGTAGCATCTCCAGACCTCACTCTTCCATTTTGTGTCTCCTTTTAAGCATTTGCCATCCATATTTCAACATGTCTACCCCATATTTTGTTTATATTTTAGTGGACACCTGTTTCCAGTGTACTAATAGCTAGAGATACATCCAACCATAGGACATCCAGTGCACCATCATCTACTTCTCTTACACCTACATCAGGAATCAAGAAGAGGTTAGTATTAGGACACGATTTTATTTTGTTGGTAATGGTAATATATTTTGGTTAATCTAAATTCCTATGTCATCAATTAATGACAAAGATAAGTTGTACATTTGGGCAATATTTGTGACCCATCATGAGTAAATGAGGCACAATATGGCACTAGCTAATTTGAATTAGAGTAAAAATGTGGGACACGGTCAGAATATGACAATTTTATAATAAGTTTTATTTCTGAACTTTGATACATCTTCTATCTAACCTAAGACTCAGATTCATGAAAATAAAGAGTTAAAAACTTCATTTTAAGGTATTTAATTTTCATTTACTCCATTTAATTGATTTGTTAACAAAACCAAAAATGCCCATAACTTGATAATTTGTATTTGATGTTTTGAGATGAAATGATTTTCAATCATCTGTTACTTTGGTTTGGAAAATGATATAACATTGACTTTTGTACCAAAATGTCCCTCAACATATACGTAATATCATGATATAAAAAATAAATAAAAAAGGTATAATACTTGGCGTATTTGTGGCATGCAAATTGGTCGTGTCTCTTTTGATTTTTATTTGCTGACAATCGGGATTTTTTTTAAAAGGAGGTGTCCAGCAAGCACAACATTGTCCATTATATGTTAGAAAAGTAATTATCAAGCCTAAACCGTATTGAACAAAACATCATATTTATCGTGAAAACGAATAAACACTGCCATCTCTCAATATGCAATTTTTTTTAAATCACAATGATTTAAAGCCCCGGTATCAATGAAGTCATAGTTATACAATGCACTTGCGCTCATTTGAGCACCAATAACCGTGACGTCATTGATACCGTGGCTTTAAATTACTGTGATTTTTTATAAAATGGCATGTTGAGAGATTTTAATTCATTTTTATGATCAGTATAATGTTTTGTTCAATATAATTATGCGATTAAGGCTAGGTAATTACTTTTCTAACATATAATGGACGCTGTTATGCTTGCTGGACACCTCCTTTAAAGGATCTTTAATTTTGCTATGATTAATATTCAATTTCTTGTTTGCACAGCTCATCTGCCAGTTCACTGCCCAAAATTAGGCGACGGATCAGTAAAGCTCGCTCTGTCTCGTCCAACAGCATCACATCGTCCACCAGCTCCTACAGCGGACGTCCTCCACCTCATCCACCACGCCGAGTGCCGTCGTACACGCAGCGTGGCCCAGACTGCAACACGCCGAGTTGACAGCGTCTACGCCTACCCCCGTTACACACCTACTACAAATATCGCAACCGTCCAATGATGCACAACCCTGCTAACTATCGCAACATGCTGGGTAGATGCAAGAAGGACATCAAAGACTGTATCGTGGCCCGTGATTCGGGAACGTACAGAGTCAGCATCGACCAAGACTCGACCGAGCAGCAAGAGGAGTCTGCTCCTCCGCAGTATCGGATCACCAAGAGTCTGATCCCGGTACCGTTGATAAAGCCAGGCTGGGTCAACGTCAGCCCAGCTTTGTCTCCTAGTGTAAGGAACAAGCTCAATAATGCAGATAGAAAAGCATCTGGGGACTGCAAGAGAAAATTTTGAAAGCGTTTTTACACTGAGCCAATGGTTGATCTTTGGGCAGACATTTCAAATGCGTGAATACATCAGCTAGTGGTTACTCTGGTAGTTTTCTGGAAGATTTTTAATTTTCAAGAATTTTATGGATTTTTTTTAAAAACAAATATAAAGCAAATAAGGCAACAAAGTGCATCACATGATTTGTTTGGTGCCTGTGCAGTTTCTTACCTTAGACACTGTACATTGTATTCAACATTTTCTAAGTTATACATTTTGAGGAAAATGATAGTGAAATAAAATCTGGTAAAAACAATCTCATTTGCAGTATTGTATTCACACAGTGTTGGCAGTTCAATGATCAATCTTCATAATAATAATAATAATAATAGATTGTTCTTATAAGGCGCAAATAAATCTTCCAGTGAACTCAGAGCGCGCAAAAACATAAAACAAGTAAACAACAGATAATTAATTCTGTGAATCAGGAAACGCCTGGCGGAAGAAAGTAGTTGCTGTTATAATACCTACAACAGAATGATCAATTGTTGGCTCAGTGTGAAAGGGCATAATGTTCCTATACTAGTAAATAGTATACTAGCATTTTTATTAGACACCCTATTTCAGGTACCCTTTCTTAGTGGAAATAGATAATTATGGAAGTTTAGTTATATAGAATTAGAACCCTATACATACTTCCTTGCTTAGGTAAATGATTCCCATTTTAGGTTTAGATTATATTTGTTATAGGAAAAGGGTTTAGATTTTGAAACTACAAATCTGTCTTTAGTTGTCCTCCTCTGTTAAACCATAATCTGCCTTTATAGCACCATCCTAATCCTTTTGACATACTGTAAAAGTGGACATTTTTAGGGCTTTTTGTGCATGAACCAGTTCCTGCAAAAATGATCACATGTAAATATATTTCTTTTACGTATAGGTCTATGTGATGAAACTACAAATCTCTAATTTAAAAACACAAAAAAACAGTTGAAAATTAATAGCGCGAAAATCACCACTTTTACAGTAACTTAAAACTCATACAAATGTTATTTGATTATTTCCATACCATAATGCCCAATCACCTATGCTTACTCTTGCAATGTAATTAACACCACCAAGCAACTGTAGTATTCCATGTTTGGCAACATCTATACTTCATATCAGCTCAAGTTAAGAGTGACTGTCAGCATGTATTCTATAGTTTGATCAGTTCCAAATTGGCAAGAAATATTCGGTTCTTATCTCTCAACATGCAAAAGAAATCCAAGCGTATGTGCACGATTACGGCCATACACACGCACACGGTTTGGGCCGCACGCACGTGTTACGCATATGATGCACAGTGCGCTTGTTACTTTCATGCATGCCCACGTCCTTTTGTATTCATTCGCTGCTGTAAGGAGGCTTGGCCAATCTGGAGCTGATCAAATTAGTGAACGCATCAATATCAGGCGCATAACTCCTTGTTGACTACAATTACATCCACCAGAATGTCAACTGTGGTACATAAAGTACCGCATACCTATCGTTTGTTTACACGATGATGTCACCTCCCCGATGTGAGCTGCTACAGAGTATTAACTTAGTTCATATGCCTGCGTTGAGTAGTGATTAACAAACCTATTCTGCTGTTTTATTCTCGCACACAAAATGTGATTCCTCTTGATCAAAGATAAATTCTATTACCTTCACAAAGATGCAACATTGATTACTGGAAAACACTTGGATGTCACAGCACAGCGCTATGTAAACTAATAAGAGATGTTGATGGCATGCTTGATTGAGATTTTTCAAACGATTATGACATCGAAACATTGATATATGATTTTCTTATTTGTGTGAATTCAGGGCCTATTGAAGCCAAAAATCTGCCTCTTCCATTGTTGCAATTTACATACAGGGTGTCTCAAAAGAAAATAGACTTATGAAAACCAGTATTATTTGTGCGCTGTAAATTCAATTTATGAATTTTGCAGGGATATCTTTGGCAAACATAATATACTAAACTGCATTGTAATCCTCTTAGTTTACAATTGTTATCAATAGACCATTTCAAATCAATATTATAGACAATTTCAAATCAAGATTATAGATCATTTCAAATCAAGTTCGAAAGGATGTGGTTATCTATTATAACAAACGTCTAATTGTATTTTGGTTGTAATTCTTTAACCATAGACTTATGAATGTTCAGATCCCCCCAAGTTTGGAGAAGGTTTTCACAAGTGTCAGAAAACTTGCATAATTTATAAAGGTCTATTTGAAAGTTAAATGTTTAAAATTGTTTGTTTTTCCACGGTGTTTAATTTTGAGACATCCTGTATTACAATTATTTATAATTACCTTTACATTTTGTATTTTATAAACACATTCTTTTATACATTTTGCATAATCTTGTATTCGGGTATTGATTTATTTCTGTACTGCTGATTTACTATATTACTGAATTTGTGCGTGTTTCAAAACAAATGTTGATGTTGCCTTTTTTCTTGATAATTGATTTAATATTTAGCTTGTAATAAATGTTAATTTAATTTATCTTTTTCAAGCCTTTTCAACTCTTTTAACACTTTCCACGCGGCAGGCGTCTGCAGACGACATTCCAAAAGTTCACAAAATAGTTTCAAAAATGTTAACATTATTGAAATTCATTGCCATATTTGGAATTGCCATGAGAAATGCATTGAATTAAGTACAAACATGCCTAGTATTGGTTCAGTAATCTTTTAGATAGACTTTGAAAATTGCTGAAGGTTTCTGAAAAATGCTTTTTTTTGTATGGTAAAACTAATATAGCCGCATGGAAAGGGTTAAGATGCTTGAGCATTCCTGGTAAATAAACAGAAGCAATGCATTCCAAGGATGAAACATGATTGAAACAGAAAGATTCCCATAACCACCAATTTTTTGTCATAAGCCTTGGGTTCAAGTAGTTTCAGGTACATATCATTTTATACTTTCATTTTATTGCAGTGAATACAGTTTAATAAAAAGGGTTGAAAAACATGGCATTATTTCAGGTTGAAGAAGTTGATAGATATGGGATCAGATAAAGGGAATGGAGATGTGAACAACTGTATAAATCAAAACACATCTCTGATTTACCAGAAATTTCAACATTTTGTGTAGACTGAGACTGAATAGTAATCAACTGATTTTAAATCTGAATGCTAACAATAACTTGTCTTTTTTGAAAGCTAGCTTACCTTCGCCTTTGGCCCTGGACTTGATGCATATCCCTGCTAACTATTTGATCATTAATATCATATTTGTGGCACATCACTTAAAAACGAACATCTTGTGTGCTATAGTGGAATTTAATATGTTATTGTATCTGACAAAATATAAAACAGGTTTCTTTATGATATCTAGCATGGGCGGATTGGGGATTGAAAACGTCTGGGGCAAATGTTGTCCAAGCGGCCCCAAATAATTGAGTGTGTAGTGTGATAATCTTGGCGTGTGTCAACAAGGGTCCTTCTTTGGGATCCAGGGGGAAAAATCCCCAGCCATATCTTGCATTTAAGCCAATTTGGAAGGCTCAAAACTGCCCATTTGTCTAATATTTTACTTAGCGACCGGCCCGAGTGGCCCAGAGCCTAGCACCCCGTTGGGCGATTCTCAGTCCGCTTCTGGATATCTAGTATTTGAACCATGTCAGTAATACTATTGAAATATATGATGAAATTATAGATCTTTCATGTTGATATTTTACCAATTTATTATACACTATATTCCAAAATAAACTTGGCTGTTAGATATACCTCATTTATGTGAAGTGTCACATTCTAAGATTAACTTAAATTATGATGCACATATTATTAATAGAACAAAAAATATTTAATAGAGATATTGTACAAACTATTTATAGTGAGTGCCTTGTTTGATTTTTTTATTTGATCTATTTATATTCAATTTATTTGTTTTTCTATGATTATTATTATATTACATACATAATTTATTTATGCAAGTGCCTAACTTTTGTGTCTTTAGGCAATTTCAACAACGCTGTGATTTAAAAACAGGGTACATAACATATGGATACGGGAGGGCAGGGGCAGGGAGACTCCTTCCATGGAATTGGGGGTGGGGGGAGGGGTGGAGAAAGAATTTCTTTAGAAAATAATACAAGTGGAACAAAAACTTACGCCATCTTCCAAAATTATTTTTCTCTCCCATGCCTGATTAGAGTAGGTTCATATTTTTTTGGATTAGGAATAATTGGTACAAGCAAGTTGAAGCAACTCTGTAACAGCTCTGCTTGTACGTTATGAATCAGTCAACACATTGCATCGGATTTGTAGTAGTTATGTACGGAGGTAGGCGGCCTCGCGTAGTAGATAGATATGGACTTATTGTGTAATACCCTTCATACGCAAAGTTTTAAGGAGTGAGGTGTATTATAACGCTTGAGATGTGAAGGGTATTGTTGAATTATGCCTTGGTGATAATATTTTGTATTTGTGAGGCCAAACAAATGTAATATTTTGTCTCAGCAGGCCATGCGCATTGATTTTTTTCTTCAAATTTTTGTCTTTTCAATTTTTTTTCCTGATTAAAAACAAACAAACTAATCAGTTTCGGTGATACTCAGCAACCCTGTGACTGAGAACACACACTTCAACTAACTTTGTGAAGTTAAAAGATAGAGAGAACACAAGCATATAATGTGCATTGATCATAGCTGATTACTTTTATTAAAAAGAAAAAAACATAACTATTGACTATATTATTATTTTTATAATTTAAAAAAAAAAATTCTCATAGCACATAGCTTTTAGCCAAAGGCGCTGAGACAAAGTATTTAATTTTTTTGGCCTAATATTTTGGTATTTTAAATTGATTGTATTTTTGTTGCTGTTATTTTGTTGGCATGGTGCAGTACTCAAATGTGTAATGTTGTACAAATGTTCTTATGGGATGCAATTAATACTTCATGGATCAAAGTAGCGATTCAGGCTCGCAACTAATCCTGGGTTTTCGATCAATAACAAAAGTGTCAGAAATGTGTATCATGGTTGTGGGATTTTTTTTTTGATCAAATATGAAAGATATATGCAAAACATTGTTTAATTGACCTCGCGGTCCCTTTCTGCTTGTATCGGGGTAACTATGGAGTTATTTTCAGATGATACCACATCGAACCCAATTGTAACGAAAGCAAGACCCAAAGAGACAGATTTTATATCTCACGGTAACAAACTGTAAATTACTCCATGTTTACCCCCTTAATTGGTGGGAAGGTCTGATTATAAGTGACACGGTATGACATACAGAAAGCCTGAGTTCTGTATATTAATGTTGTTTAAATGTATAAGAAAGCAAAGTACTTTTGCGTGTTTGGAGCACAAATACTTGGAAGCAGTCTTCTCGTTAGGTACACATATTATGGGGTCCACTGGACCCCATAATCTACCAATTCTCAAAACTATGGGGTCCGAAAAGAAATTATGGGGTCCAAGTCAAAAATCCCTGATGAGCCTGGCTCATCAACACCCGTCATGACTTTCAAATGTTACCTGTAATTAACCTATCCCTATCAATCAATACTTTGATTCAGATTGTCACGAAAACTGATACTTGTAAGCTTACACGTGCAAAATTATCTTGACACACGATTAAAAATCATTGCGTCCAGTTGGACGCAATAAAGAGTTCAGTTTAAAATGTACAGCGTTTTTAGCAAAAATATTTCGTCCCCAGACGCGAAAACGCAATGTAACGAGAAGCCTGCTTAGAAGTACATTTTTTTTTGGAAAAAAAAGTTGACATTTAGAATCTTTGTGTAATGCAATGATGGCCTTTATGTAACCATGCACAGTCCACCATCAATACATACAAAGTCAGGTACCAGTTGAATGTCAACATGTTTTCATAAATGTCTAAATCTAAAAAATCATTAAAATGTTACACAACAATTTTGTGCTCCAAATGCTTGTTTTAAATCTGCTTGCTTTTCAATACAATATTATCACATGGTTATTAACAACACAATTTAAATAAGAATAAATCAAGAAAGAATTATAGGTGACTAATCTTGCCATGTACATAATTGTGAGTATACTCTAATTTGATTTGACTTTTTTTTGCTGCAAAATTGTTGTTATTTGAATCAATATTTGTTTTTGATACATTCCAAGAGTATAAGACTAAGGCTTTTTGGAGGCCTTTTGTAATACTGATACTGATATTTAACCCTTGGGGAAATTATCTGTATCTAAGAATGAATTTGAGCTAATTGGAGACATTGTTAGAATGGTGGTGAAGCTTCAATATCTATAGTTCAGTCCTTTGCAAATTGGTGAACCTGCTTACAACAGCGAATGAATTCAGAAAAATGCTTGCATGGTGCAACATGGCTGGCATTGTCAATCAAATGCGTGACGCTTGCGTATGCCAAAACAGCATGTGTACACTACCATATATTTCTCGCCAATTTGGAACTGATTCAACTATAGGTCTATTTTGATTTGTTGCTTA
Source organism: Ophiura sarsii (assembly GCA_035610835.1). NCBI lineage: Eukaryota > Metazoa > Echinodermata > Ophiuroidea > Amphilepidida > Ophiuridae > Ophiura > Ophiura sarsii. The sequence continues at coordinate 24,895,913 of CM069444.1, forward strand.
AATGATCTGACTGTACACGTAACCTGTCTTCGACTATGTATGAAATCTGTCGTTGTTCACTGGTAAACTGAACAGATATCAATGTGAATTTGGTTAAAAAAATAATACAAATAAATTAACCAGCATATCAATTCAGTCAATTGAAATAATGAATATATTAAGTAATTTGAAGTATTATAACCAATTTCAGTAAATCAATTTAGTGATTTGAACAACATAATAATTCAGTAACTTGTTCTATCCTATAAAATGAACCATCAGATTAATTCAGTAAACTGTTAATAATACCATTTTGTATTATAAAAATAATATTCATTGATTAAAGAATATTGTGTGTACAACCTGTGGACCAAACAAATTTACCTTGTAAGAAACTAAACTGGTCAAAGGCAAGCTATTTTGAATCACCACATTTTGATTTGCTAAGCAAAATGTATATTCAAACCCTTTTTCCACTCTTCATAATATTTTAAAAAGCCATGAATCGTTTTTTGTGTGTTGAATGCAATTTTGAAAATGTAATCGAATGAACAATATCTTAACCTCCTGAGCACTACCTGCCTGTATATCGGCATCTAAGTACAATTTTGATTGGTTGCAAAGAGTGTTATACCATATATTGAGCCAATCAGAGACATTGTGGTATGGTTGATAAAGAGATATAAAAGTACTTTTTTGATTGGTTACTCACAGGGGTATATCACATTATATCTTGTAATGAGCCAATCAGAGACGCGGTAAGAAAAATGGTAGTTCTCAAGGGATGAATTAAATCTATGCATTGTAGTATGTTAAATATGGTGGTGTCTATTTGAGTGAACACATATTCTTTCTGTAAGGTTATGGCAAGATCACAGGAGTACAGCACACATGGTTTTCACGGAACATGTTACCTGGGACCTGGCGTATACTTTTATATCCCAGTGGAATAAATAGGTGATGCCTCTTGTTATTGGACTATCAATCCTAATTTCTTTTTTTTAAATGTGTTCTTCATATAGACAGACAGACTGGAAAATATGGTATTAGTGTGTGAGGAATATTGACAGAACTCACTAGGGTTTATCTCTTGCTGTACAGGTCAAATGTACAATCCTATCTAAAACACAGTGATCATGAACATCAATTATTGACCATGTTGTAAAATTGTCTAAGTTCACAGCGAACATGTTCCAATCATTGACCCTGCCTATACAAGTCAATATACACGCCTATCCCATATCACAGCCAACATGTACCAGTGAGCATCAAATCCTTGTGTTTTCTGTCAAAGATGCCATTTTATTTGACTTTTTTCATTAATAAAACCATGACATTATTGTACAATATTCATAAATAAAATATTTCTTAATTTGTTGTACAATAAGCTATTAATAAACTTATTTTCACATGATTTTGATTGAATGCATTGATTTCTTTCCATTTAATGTAAATGGTTTTGAGCGTAGAATTCAGTCTGACTCTTATGAGGCCAAATAGTTGTTCTGTTTATCCAACACCACCCCTCTTTAATTTTCATAATTGGAAATTGGAAATGCTTTCATTGTCCAAAAGAATACCTACCGGACATTTCCAAAGTCCAACAAATCTTGTGAATATGTTGATATTCTAAAATGGTCATAGGATTTTTCCACATAGCAATGTTCAAGCCTCCAGAAAATGTATGTAATTTCACACAAGCTAGTGACGTACATTCTCTCTATGGCCGTTTGTGAAATGAACTTAAATTCAGAAGCATGATGTTTCTATGCTTTTTTATAATATACATTTTATTCACCAACAACTTATGATACGACTGCATGGTCACCTATACAATTGATACGACATTGACAGAAATAGGTCTTGCTTGGGATTGCCTGCCCTCTCACTCAGGTTTATTCTTGGCCCCAGGAGGGGGGAGGCATTCATCTAAACAGATAAACAAAAAGAACCAGAAACAAATAGTAAATGTTCAAAATGTTTTACAAAACAAGATTTTCAAAGCTGTTAAAAATGTTCAGAAATTAACCAAATTTAATGAAGAGAAAAAATAAAGAAAAAATAATATATTTCTGCAAATCCGTTATTAATAAAACCATTATCAGATATTTTTTAGGATGTAGCTATGATGTTGAACTATCTATTACCTAGTCAGCTACTTTTTGAATGCTGTATATCTAATCATATGTAATGAGTCATTATCAAACAAAGTGTATTACTTTGCAGGTACAATGAAAACCGGAACTGAACTTGACTATTTTGGGTCCAAATGTAAACTTTAGTAATATAACCATTTCAATATTTTCTCGATCAATTTGAACAATCCCATGTGTCCTATGCAAATAGTACATGTAACAAAAACAACCCTATACAAAGGCAACCAATAGTATGGAATGCAATGCATCAGTATAATACACTGCAGTGTATTCAATAGTACAATATGATATTTGGATCAACAAATCATTGAACCGATTAGGCCCTTCCCTATTAATTTTGAGTTTCCTGTTTCAAGTGTGCAAAAAAGGAACACAGTCAAATTTAATAGTATTAATTATCTATTGTTTCTTTATTTTGAAGCATGTTGTTGCAACCAATATCAAGTAAACCAAGGAGAAGGTCAGTTCGGGCAAATTTATTTAGTTTTTATCAAAGGTAGCACACCTCTAAATAGTTCCAGGCGAAAACTTGCAACTCTTATTGTGCAATACTTATCAATACGCGTGATTAAAATAGTGATTTCTCGGGAACTACAGTGATTTAGCAGACGAGGTTGGTATCAAATTAAAGCTAACAATATGAATTTTAATGATAGATCATTCACAAATAATATTAACTATTTGTTGTTAATAAATAGTAGTCCTACTTTCACGGTGCACGGCCGTAAGTCTTGCGAAAAATCAACTTGAAAAATGACCGTAGAGGGCTTAGATGCTCGATTGCTTAAAATTTAACTTTTATCGATATATAATTTACAATTTTAATCGAAAGCTTGCTAAAATAGCTAGAGTTTACTACCAAATTGAATGATTTTCTATGTGTAAATTTAAAAATAACCTTGCCAGAACATGGTTTAAATCTTTTAAAAATCTAAAAGTACGGTGGCCTGCGTGTATAATGCGTCATAGTTTGGGGGCATAAATAGAAATTTATACATAGAAATTCTTTCAATTTGGTATTAAACTCTAGCTATTTTAGCAAGCTTTCAATTAAAATTGTAAATTATATATCGATAAAAGTTAGATTTTAAGCAATCGAGCATCTAAGCGCATCGGCCGTAATTCAAAAACTTGTCTTTTGCTAATGTCGGGTTTCTAGCAGGGGTGGATCTTTACTTTTTTTGGCACTAGCCAGTGGGACTGGTAACTTGAGAAAGTTACCAGTCCGTAAGAGAATTTACCTGCCCCATCTATTGACTTGGAAATCTGAAACACATAACATAACACATGCATTGAAACGAGAAGCGAACAATGAGGAAATCATAACAAATTGTCATGTAAATAAAGAAATCCGCATGCGCAGTTCGCTATTTTGGGGGTATCGTTATTGCAAATATTTTACCGGGAGGGATATGGGCATTGCTTCTTTACGACGACTCAGCTGTTTACGCTGGTTCCCTGCACGCTGTCCACTCGTCACGGGTACGTTGGTGGCTGGTGCGTGGTGTCATTGAGGCAGGGTACCAGCAATCAGCTGTTACGCTGCATGTACAGTGTACGTACAGTACGTTTGACTGGAGAAGATGGCGTGCATGGTCATTGCAATGGGCGGGGGTTTCCCAATTCTCAAACTCGGCAAACTTTAATGTTTGGTTGCGGTGGGTTTATTCTTCGTGCGTGTAAGTGTGTGTGTGTGGTGTTTTATTTTTTATTTTAAGCTTACTGCTTACAGCTACTCATTCGACAATAGAATCAACACTTCAGTTGGTTAAAAATGTTACCCGCCAGCGGGACGGGTACTTTTGAGAATCTACCCGTCCGACACCAAAGTTACCCGCCGCTGGCGGGCGGACCGGTGCTAACGTCCAGCCCTGGTTTCTAGCATAGTCGTAGGCCTAACATTTTCCTAACTTTAAATCGTTCAAATCGATCTATCGTTATAATCATATTATAAGCATTGTCTTGGGCTTAAATTTGATACCAAAATCAATTCCTAAATCACAATGGTCATTGAGATATCATCTTTTGAAGCGTCGCGCATCGATCAAAATAAGGTGCAAAATGGTCGTCTAATTTCGACTTCCTATTATTTAGAGGTGTGCTACCTTAGAACCACAATGGGTCACAGGTCACTAATAGGTATATCAAATGAGGTGGGATCGTTTCAAAAAACCCTTAAAATCGTGATACGTGTCTCTATTTTAAATAGAAGTTGTCAAAAAAACATAACATTTTTGGTATCATATTAAAGACAATTTATCCAGCTACCGAATAAAAAAAGAATTAAAGCCACATGTTTAGCAACAGTGAAGTTATCAATCTAAACGTCGAGTGAGTCAAGGGTGGGAGCGGTGGATGAGGAGCCGGTGGATGAGGCGCCCATAGGTTTCTACACAAAATAGTGGAAAACTAGAACTTTTGAAATTGATGCCATTTTAAAATTATACATAGGAAAGTTTTAAAACTTCTCATATGTGTTAATAACATGTGCCTGCTACTATGAATAATAATATTGAATTGTTATCTAGACATTCTCTACTAGAATATGATGTTCAATTCAGGGAGTGTTTTAATGTAAAAAACACACAGTTTTATTCATTTGATTGATTAAACAATGGCCAAATCGCAGTCTCTCTATTTCATTTGTGTGACTCTTCGGTCCTTTTCTACCCTGGGTAGTAAAACATTTAACTAAAAAAGCCAGAAGTGTTTCTTCACAGAATTGTTCATAGATTTATGAAAATTTTGCTATTTAGACCTATTTTGGACCACCCTGTATTTAAAATAAAAGGAACTTTAACGATATTCGTGTAGTTCATTTTGATAACTATTTTCTTTTAAATTAAATAGTCCATGCTAACTTAATTTCATAGAATATTATATACAAACCTTCATTTTATGCATTATTTCATCATAATTTTAGACACCCTGTACTTTTCCTGTGAACATTTTGGGCAAGTGATTCTTAGCAAATTTGGTAGCACCTTCTGCGGTTGGTCTGATTTTGGTGACTATCTTCAGCTAAACCCTAATTGTACAAACTATCAAAATATTTTGTGAGGAGCAAAAACGATCAACTTTTTTATGTTCCACCCTATACAAATTTTACACACCCTGTATAATTTGATTCTTTTTTGCAAAAATTAAAAATCTTGAATCATAAGCTTTTCAACGATATATAGTTTGTGGGTCATTAAGTATGTAAAACTTAAGTTTTGTCCCGTTTAATCAGATTTGGTGCATTCCTCAACATTATTAGAAGTGAAACATTTTTTTGGACCAGTTTGTGACTTCTGACCAATGGGGTTTTTTATTTTCAAATTTGGTGTTGTTATATTTAATTATTCATGAAGCAAATACAATTTTGAAATGTCGAAAGTTTCATTGCCATTGAATAAATAGTTTTCGAGTTATGCCAATTTACCTAACCCTAACCCTAATCTAACCCTAACCCTAATCAAACCCTAACCCTAACTGAACCTTAAATCTAAGCTTGATTTTAAACACTAAACGATGTAGCCTTTTTAAGCCTTTACTATCGTCTGAAGATAGCAAATGTTAGATGCTATCTTCAGAAGATAGCAACCCATAAACACCCCCTTCGGGAGAAAGCAATGGATTCAGAAGACAGCATACTATACACAACGTACTCTGACGCCTACGGACGCGTTTGAAAGTCGCGTATTTGTACGCTTACGCCGTCAGCTGCTATCTTCTGAAGATAGTGATTGTATACCAAACGTCCCTAAATGTTGGTGAAACTTTCAGGATATCGTCAGCAGAGACAATGCAATGTAATGGAATGAAAAAAGAAATTATTAATATTTAATGAAATGGCAATATTGACATTGTTAAATCATACACCCTTTAAGACGACAACATCGAAAATTCAAGGTTTTCAGGCGTCGTCTGATCAATGTTGGGGTCAACCGGGTTTGTAAAAACAAGTATAACTCAAAAACTGTTTAACCAATATCGAAGAAAATTTGTGTATGATTTTGAAATAATATTTGGTTTATGAATAACTCAAAATATTGAAACAAAATGATCATATAAAAAATCAAAGTTACTGTTCTAAAACAGTCTGTTATATAAATAATAATAATAATATTAAATGTCTTATTTTTGGGTGATACAAGAATATATTGTACTTGCTATAAAAATATATGTATCACCCTCAAAGCCATTCAATATTATATTATATAAATATTTTATATTTTAACTATTATATATTTTAAATATTATATAAATATAAATATTTTGTAGGAAAATTGTCCTTTCACCAAAGCCTGTACAATAAATGTTTGACCAAAGAATCAAATATATTGCATACATTACATGTTTTGCTATAGCATTCAAACATGAATTATAAAACACATTCTCTTAGGCCAAACAAATTTAATACTTTGTCTCAGCGGCCCGCACGCATTGCTTTTAAAATGGGATTTGCGCTACGCGCGGCAGCCTTTTTTTATTTTATTTAAAAAAATTTTTTTTAATTTATTTTCGATTTAAAACAACAACAAAAACTAGTAAGTTTCGATGATACTCGGCAACCTTGTGACTGAGAACACACATTCAACTAATTTTGTGAAGTTAAGAGATAAAGAGAACACAAGCATACAATGTGCATTGATCATATCTGATGCAAAAGAAAGAAAAAAGAAGGGGGAAAAAAAGAGAAGAAACAGGGGAAAGGGATTGCTTTTCAATACAATTTTGGTCAAAAGTACACGCCAAATCGCACCAAATGGGTTCGATAATTGAAAAGAAGAAAAAAAATCAAATTCTGAGGGGGGTACATCCCCCTTAGACTCCCCTTGTTTTGAGCTTTTAAACCATGTATACTTAAATCAAGAATATATCAGTTATACTCAACTTCTTTCGTGCATTGATAAAAAAATATTAAATATTAAATATTAATATTAAATATAAAATATTTATTGGAAATGAAGAGGTGACTTTTCGATAAAATGTTGGTCAAAAGTATGCACTAGATTGCACCAAACGAGTTCGAAAATTGAACAATTTTCTACTTCTGAGGGGCCCATCACCCCTCAGACACCCCCTGGAGGGTGGTGCTGTGCACCGCTTAGATGGTACCAGCTGAATTACCTTCACAGTCAACATTAATGGCCGCCCCACTTTTTGATACCTTGCTACGCTGTCACTGGGTTATTTTCCTTGTGATCAATTTGGCTCAATTTATCTAGTAGTCTATTCATTCAATTTGACAATGCAAAATTGTTGTATAATATCCGTAACATAATATAGATTTATTTGTAACAAGTCTCCTCTCTCCTCTATCTGTCTTTCTTTCTCTCTGTGTCCTCCTTATGACAATGTTACAAATCTTACTTAATATATAAAAAAAATAGGATCCTTTTACTGGCCGGCAATATTGACACAAAGTTGGATATTGTGATTGTCGCTCGGTTAATTATAGATATCTAGATGTATAAGTATTAAGATAATTGGAAGTCTGGTACGTATCTCAAAATACGACTTTTAATAAGGTATTTATTATGTTTTACCAGATAATCGGCATCAACCGCATGTCCATGTATCTTATTCTATAATATTTAATCTCAGTTCTTAACATTAATTCCGTGGTATAGAGTTCTGTTCTGGTTCTAGAACTTGGTTGGTTATCTTCACGAATTGTTGATAGATACGTCTGTCCGAAGGATCCATCCCTTCCCAAAGTAAATTGTAACGCAAAAGGAAGTATCGGAAAAGCTTGGTACGGAACCAAAAAAGGTGGCACTATAATAAATAGAAAGATTACCAAAATACGTTGTGATAATCTTTCCTCATGTGCAAATGATTAATTTTTAAAGCATTCTTGCTTGGATGAATACATAAATAATAAGTTTCGTGGTAAACTTTTTGATATTTCAAAATTATATACATCCGTCATGCTCATCATTTTTATAATATCAATGTAGAAACTATTTGGGATCTACTATTTGAAAACTCAGGTAGTAACATAGTTTGTGAAATTATGCTTGCCTACATTCTGTAGCTTGCGCTTAATTGTTCCTTCTAATCATCAAATATTGTTGCATGTACGGAACAATTATTTTGGATTATAAATGAAAATGTCTCAATTTCTCAAGTCATACAAATTACACATTTCATATATAAATTACTACAAAATTAATAATACAAAACAGTACTTACATGGTCCGCTCAAATTATAAAGCTCGTTCAAAAACAAATCTCCAAAGGGTGAGGTCTGCACACTGAAGACATCAGAAGCGTTGGTCCGTTTCTCCCAACAACAAGTATGGTCGACGTTACTGTACCCCCAAGTACAATGTCAAGACTGAATACATTATTTACTTGCTAGCACAACAAAATCACATTTATTTTCTGTGCACAGCATCCCGGCTTATACAAGTTATTATTCTTGCGCCATGTATATCAAGTCAAACCATGATGTCTGCAGAAACCTAAAACCCTGATTCGGAGTACATGCTATATATACATGTCTACTCAATGATGGTAAAGTGAGGAATGATTCAACTATCCCAGCCCTACTTCCAAGAGAGGAATTATACAATTCAACAGGTGATTCAATTCTACACCTGGTTTTGAAATGATATAATTATATACTATTGATACATCCACTAAAAGTTGTTACGACTCTCTAGTCAATAGTCAATCTTAAACCATCCCGAATTTACATATCAATATACCCTCTATAGTTCATCACAATCCATCCTATTGTGTCCACAAGTATCCATCTCTGATCCCACTCTGAGTTAACGCCTGGATGAATATCGATGTCTTACATAAAATGTTAAGGGTGCGGTCATATTTTATGAGAGTATATTAAGGGCACGGTCAAGATTATAACACATAGGGTTTGAAATGATCATAAATCATTATTTAATATCAGAATGATTTATAAAATGGTTTCTAATGTGACATACGCCCCTGGTGAAGGGCCTTTGCTACGCCCCTGGTGAAGGGCCTTATGCTACTCCCATATATAATTTATGTACACCCTGTATATTACAACTTGAAATATATCAAGCACCCTTCAGCTTTCTAAATCTGATATACCTCAAATTGTAAATGTAAATAACAAAGTTTATGTTCATACCAGTGTTCCCACTTAGGTTTTTTAAGCTTGGGACAATTCTACAAAATTGTTCATATTGATGAAGAGCTTGGAGTGGCTCAATGAACAAGAAAAACCCAAATTGTTTCCAGAAATGTCCAAATATGCCAATTTGCCAAAGTCCTGGGCCAATTTTACATTATTTCATGGAATGGAACTAGCAAAGAAGGAACACTGGTTCATACCAATCAAAATGTTTGCTATGTGTTATTTATTACCTTTGCACAGGCCTGTAACTCCGCCACCCCTCTCCCCCTTCATTCCAAATTTTCGCCACCCCCCAAAACGCTGTTTGCGAGCGCAGCGATACAAATGTCGAGTTTTTTTACACATTTTTGTTGAAAAAAGGTCCACATTTTGGTAAAAATCCCCACTTTTGCAAAATCTGCTCCACCACTGGTAAAAAGCTCCACATTTTGGAAAAAAGGTCCCCCCCCCCCCGAAAAAAAATCCTGGTTAAGAGCCTGGCTTTGCACAAAGTTGGCATATGAACAAGTGTCTGGTTCAACAATACTATTTTGGGTGTATTGTGGTGTATTCATTCATCCATGGTATTGGGAATTTGCAAACCCAAAAATAAAAATCCCTTTGCATTTATACATAAAAGGATATAGCATTAAAGCTAGTTCGTTATTAATTTTATTAAAGCTAGTTCGTTAATTTGTGACACATCTATAATTGTAATTGCGGGATGTGATGAGAGCAAAGTTTCATTTTAGCCAATTTCAGGTTGATGAATATGTGATTTTGACAAACACCCTTCCAAATGGGTAACCAAGTTTTGCAGGTAAGTGTATAATTATGGTGATCCATAATTAATTGTGAAATTGTGATTTATGCATGGTGGCCAGAAATATTATGTTACAACTTCCTTGTATGGCAAATAATTATGTGCATGTCTAAATTTAGGGGTAGGGCACTCAACTAGCTCGATCGGTGACTATTAATCGAGAGAGGGAGGGGGTGGGTGGGGTGGGGTGGGGGGGGGGGGGGGGGGGGGAAGACGATTAAACAAATTGCAAAATGAATGAGCAGTTTTATACATAGGGTGTCTTAGATCCGAAATAAACAGGATGTACTGGGGCAAAACAAATACATGATTTTTGTTGCTACTTATTTTCACATATTATGTCATATGTCATAAGTTGGTGAAAATAAGGGATACACTTAAGGGCGAGTCGGAATGATGTACCCAAATGTATTTTAAAATCCTTAAAAATGTGTAGCCATTTTCAAGAAATATGCATATTATATATGCAGATATGTTTATGCAGACCCGTTTTAAGTTGGTATATTTGAAATATTTTGTGAAAAGTTGAAATATCCATGCTACCATTTTGAAGAAATACACTTACAAAGAACACACACTAAAATCAACCTGAGCCACAGATTTATTGTTTAACCATTTTACTGAAATTGTGTACAGTGATTGCCTTGTTAAAGAAATACCAAACACGGATTTCTACTTCCTCAAATAGCAAATATGAATCTTATTTGGCTCTATAATAACATACGGTTTCACAGTTTAATTCATGCACTGGCACTGGTTCACATTGATTTAAAGCATCTTCATCAAACGTTGTTGCCAAACCAGTTATGTGTGCCGACTAGAAAACTAGCTATCTTAATGAAAATGTCACTCCTCACCAGGGCCATTAATTTGAAATTTAAAAATTAATGTGGAGAAGAAGGATATAATGATACATGATATGAAATACCTTATTTTTTCCTAAAATACTCCAATTGCCAGCAAAAACTCTGTGAACTTTGATCAAAATCATTCTGACTCACCATGTAACTATGCTATAACTGAGAGAAAAGTCACCATTTCTGATTTATATAAACATAATTTTGGTTTATAGGGATACGCAAATATTTTGAAGAATTATTTCTTAATATTGCTGCCGAATTCAAGATGAACATTAATAATGATGGTCATTTTTGCTGTTGCCACTCATGAAATCAAGAAAGCAGCATTTATGCCCAGCATGTTTATATTGTGACTGTTTATAGAGCTTTATAGCTTATACATGGTTTTGAAACACATCGAACCACATGTGACCTTCTACCCTAAATCAAGGGCAATCAACCACCCAAGTTGGAAAGGATGTCCACTTAGGTTTTAATTTGACCAACTTCAAAGCGACTGTCGGTATATAACTTCCTGTGTCAGCCTCGGACCGGATCCGGAAAACCCCTGTGCTCCCCAACTACTAGTGTGAAATTCTGGTCTAAGCCGTAGGTAGATCAGAATATTTGTTTAGTTGTTTACTAATAATGAATACACTTATTAGTAACAATCTCTAACATATCTGATTTATTCTCTTTTTGATAATGGTTTCATATTTTTAATGATTTTGTCAAAATTGGGTCCATCATTCTGACTCGCCCTACATCCATAATTTTCTTATTTCAAGGTTAGGATTAGGTTTATAACCATACTTTTACAGATATTCTGTAAGTGTCTGTTATCTTACCGTCACAATGATGGAATCATATTGCTAAATAAAGAAATCATATTGTTTTATTTCTCTCAATCAGACCTGATACAAATCATCTAATTCCAGAGAAATGGGTACAAAAGGGTCAAAAGTGATTTATCATGAGTGTATCGGACGTGGTGCCTCTGGTAAAGTCTTCAAAGCAACATGGGAAACTAAAGCTCATGGCAAGGTTGAGGCTGCTGCAAAGAAGATACGATTTCAGGGAGAAATTCCAGAACAACTAAAACGTGAGATTGAATACCTGAAAAAACTTGATCACAAAAATATCATCAAGTACTACGACACAATTATGGAGGAGCGGTATGTGGTAATTGTAACTGAATATGCAGCAAGAGGATCACTGTATCACTACTTAAAAGATATAACAAAACTTCCAGATAAGTTACTCCAAGTATGGATCTTCCACTTAGCTAGTGGAATCGACTTCCTGACACAAAATGAAATTGCTCATCGCGATTTGAAATCCCCTAACTGTGTTATTACAGCAGATAATGTGCTTAAAATATGTGATTTTGGTATTGCTAGAGATCTAACAAGCACGACCATGACAAATATGAAGGGTACTGCCAGATGGCTTGCCCCAGAAGTCATTAGAGAGGATCTACTTTCCCCTAAATCTGACATATTTGCATTTGCCATCATAGTTTGGGAAATGCTGATGTGTGAGGAGCCATATAAAGGAGAGAGGAGAGAAACTGTAAAGTTTCGGGTTTGTAATGATGGTTTACGCCCCCAAATCTTAGATGATTGTCCACCCTTTCTCAAAGAGTTAATGGAGAAATGCTGGCATACAGATCGAAAAATGAGACCCAACAGTGAGGAAGTTATGCGAATGGTATGTCGTGAATATAAAGATGACTTGAGGGACACAGAATCATTGGCTGGATACCTAACAGAAACTGATGGTATGTATCATAAAAGACAAATTCCTAGTTTTATACTAAATCTTGGATTACAAAATATTTTCCTCCAAAAAGTTTATTTTGCTCCAGCAAAAACATCAATTTTTGGCCTCCCCCCAAACTCAAACACTTTTCCCCAAAAACTCAAACACTACAATATAGAGTTTTAATTCATAAAGTAACATGCATTTTTACACTAGAAATAATTATCGCCTGATGATTAGACGAAATGACCGTATGGAATTGTCCATGAAACTCCAGAGTAGCGATATATTCCGGAAGGTCTATACCTCTGAATTTTTATAAATATAAGCTCATTGAGCACTTTGTTCAATGGCTAGTCTAATCAGAAACGGTTGTCAATCAAATATTTTATATATATATATATATATATATATATAATGAATATATATTATTGTTGTTTTCTTTCCCCTTATGTATTTTTTACACTTGTGTTAGTCAAACGGGTCAGCTCTTGAATCTTGTAACAAATAAATAAATATACTAATAAGTTAAAGGTAGATGTTCCGATTTTCAACTTGAAGTTTTCTATTCTACATGAAAGGTCATCCTTAAAAAAGTTGTGTTTCAAAGTTTGAGTTGCATAGCTCTAATGGTTCTTATTTTAGACGCACAAGATGCTGTGAACTGTACCCATTGAGTAGTACACAAACTATATCGGTGGTTACCACCATTCGCGGTAATTAGTCGACGTTATTTCATCGATTTCTCCGTAATTATACCGATTTAGGCCGTCAAATTTCAGTATGATGATGAGAAAAATACAAGCTTTCATATGATATGAAAATCTCCGTATGTTTGAAATAATTCTGTGTTACGAAAATGTGATCGGGTCATCTACCTTTAATAGATAAATAAATGTATAAATAAATAACTTATAAAAAATAAATAAGCAATACAATAATTTCTTCCACTTACAGGTTTCGAATGGAAACTGAAACAAAAGATAGAAAGTTGTGGGGAATTACAGTTTGTGTCTAATGACCATCTGGCTATCTGCAGATACAAGAGTGTGGAGGTGCACCAGGTGACTAGAGAGTCAACACAACTACTCCACAAACTGATGTGTGACGAGTGGACAGGAGATGTGTATCCACGCAATGTTGGGGTGTGTGAGTCCATGACTGGTAGCATACTGGTGATATGCTTGCAGAGTAGTTATGTATATCAATTCCCTTGTCAGGAGTCAGTAGAGTATGCAAAGAAATATCAGATTCATGATGGGAAGGTGGAGCCATGGTGTATTGCAACCAATGTCAATACAGCTGTGATAGGGTTATGGCTGAAGAGTGCAATAGTGGTCTGTAGTCTGCCAGGGTTCACAGATCAGAGGATGGTGGAAATCAGTCTTAACCCATGGGATATCTGTATCACTGCTGAGTACTTGATGGTAATGGGAGTGGAGGATATAGTTATCAAATCATTGGGTAGCATAGATCAGGATGTGTGTATGATACAGCCATCTGATGGTTGGGAATTTAGATCTGTATCCTATAGGAATGATGCAAGACAACTATATGTTGCTTGTGACCATGAGATTGATGATAAGAGTGGTGTGAACAAATACACATGGGATGGGAATGGCACACCACAGTATGTCAACACTGGGTGTGTCATTGATAACTTGGGTGAGGTGTGGAGAAGTGGGTTGTCGATATCTACAGATGGGTTGCATGCAGTGTCTATAAAGTATCGAGACACTCAAGTATTCAGCCTAGAGTAAAAAGGATACTGCGTTCAAATATACATGGGATGGGAATGGCACATCACAGTATGTCAACAATGCATGTGTCATTAATGGCAACCTGGATTGGGTGCGGCTAAGATGTTCATTTCAACAAATGTGTTGCTTGCAGTTTCTACATCAGTAATAGATGTTACCAATGAAGTAGGAATAATGTCATTTAAAAGAATCTATGTCCCATACCCATCATGAATCTGATATTGAAATTCCTTAAATGCTCAAACGCTGAATGTCTTTACCTATAAGAAGGCCAAAAAAAATAAACTCACACAAAATAAGAAAAGGATTTTATAATTGGGTATTTCTATTGTAAATACAATAAAATCTTACAATTCTAATCTTCCAAAAGGTATCATGAAATGTATGCTTAATTCTGTTCTGGACTCGCTCCCTACCGAAAACCATCTGACCCGTTGTGGTAAAAGAACTAACACTAAATGCGACCTCTGTGTCTGCAAAGAAACTCTTCACCATGTTTTAAATAATTGCACAACTATATATGTTAGACCAAGGTCGCTACACCTGGCATCATAAGTCTGTTCTCCGCATAATCCTGGACACCCTTAGTGATGCTGGTGATCCCTCATGGAAGTTTGTGATCTTCAAGGAGCTACAAACAGTATCGGGACCACAATTCCGCCCGACATCCTTCCTCTCAACAAAGACCGGATCTTGTCCTCATTAATAAGGCTCAAAGTCGACAATTTTTTTTGAGCTCACTATTCCATTCGAACGTAACATCAATTCTGCTCGTGATCGCAAACTCAATAAATACGCCGGCCTAATTGCCAGTGACCTGCGAAAACAGGGTTATGACACCAAGCTCAAAGAAGAAGACTAATTCATTGGTAGATTACTAGTGTAGGCGCATCTTCGGATCCGTAATTTCACTCTTATTAAGATGAGCACTCCTGATGTAGTTCTCTTTGAAAATTACGATTGGGAAAATCACCGTTTTCTTCATCATCTTCATCTGTGTAGATAATTTTCTATACTCTGAGCCTGTCTCTGGGCTTCGGACCAGACTTTTGTGGGTTAAACCGATTTTGTGAGCGCTCAACCGTCACACTTCCCTCATGGCATATTGTTGAAGGCGGAATCAGATTTCCGCTTGTCTGAACGCCTTGGTGCTTCTTCAAAGCCATATAAATGCAGCTTGCTCGCAGGGCTGTTTTTGGTTTTGGCTGCTGTGTCTAAGATTAGTTTTCTTTTCCCGCAGGGGATTCCTTATAGGGAGGCCAGACATTTGCTGATCGTGGTATTATAAACCCCCTTGCTTCCGACTTCTACGGGAAAGTAGTTCACAGACTACTGTTATTTTCGCAGTCTGCTAGGTCTTGGTATATATACATTTCTTCCTGGCGAAAGCATTTGCCAGGTCTTCTTCTGCTAGGACTGTCAATTCAATGATGATGACATTTTAGTCTGAGTTGAGAAAATAGTAATGTCAGGTCATTTGGCCTTCTTAACAATTACTGGAGGAAAGACTATCTGCGAATGCCTTCCATCCACCAGGAGTTTCCAGTCACTAGCATTTCCCAGGATGTCTGTCTCTTTTGGTTTTCTGTACGACAAGATCGGATTACGGTATTTTGTGCCATCTGCTTTTTGGAATGCTATGGCAGGACTGAAACTTCGAGACTGGGATGTAGATGATCCATAGTTTTTGCTTCATCGACATATGGTATCAGTCCTGATACAATTATTCTCAATGTTTGGTCATGGCGCCAATTGTACCTTCCATTTTCTAAGGAAAAGCTGCAAAACAGTTCAGGATGTCAGGGTACAATTTCGGCGGTGGCATAAGTGGCACAATCCCATATTTGTCTTGCCCCAGAGTCTCCGGTTAGTTGGTGTCAGGAGTTGATCCCGGGCCAACCCGTGGCCAGTAGCAACTTTGGCAGAGGGCAAGCCCAGGACAAGGGAAAAAATCTTCAAGGGACAGGACAAGGCACAAGATCCTAGCCAAAAGGACCGGGCCAAAAGGCTGGGAAGCGATATCTGTTATCAGCGGTTGCAATTTTTAGACCACGTCAGAATTTGTATATCAAATCAATGGTGTCATTTTCCACCCCTGGTATATTGTGCCCACTATTGGACCAATATTGGTTGCCAACATGATGCCAATTGAAGAGCGCCAATGTAAAACCAATATTGGTCCAATATTGGTGACCAAGAGAGTACCAATGCCAATATTGCCAATTTGGAACCCAATATTGGCCCAATATTGGTCAACAAGATAATGATAATGCCAATATTGAGCCAATATTGGGCCAATGTATGTATGTTGTCTGGGTAGCTACTTGGCAATAAGGATATCGATATTAAAAATGATTATGAGTTAACAGTTTCATGTTTGGAAAAGGGACGAGATGTCTATCTTTTATTCCATTATATTGAAACAAAGGGTCGCAACCAATATCGAGGTCCGTATTTAATTATGTTATTACTACATGATTAATTTCATAAAATCCTAAATAAAGATCAAATCATTAATAAATATTTGGCATTCTCATTTTTGGACGCGAGTGGGAAACAGTAGGCCTAGAACACCTCGAGTCATAATATTGATGTTAACCTCGGGATTATTTAATTTGAAATTTCTGTAGGCTAATTTATGCTTTTATAAGAGATACGACATCGTTTTGGTATATAATTTGTTCCTGTAAGCCACACAGTTTTAGCAATCTCTTTAGCGGCATTTAATTTGTTCGTGGTTTCAGGTTGTTATCTCAGTTGAGAATTCTGAGGTAAACCCACGTTAAACGCTGTGAAATTTAGCCAAGATATAGATGGCCTTTTTTGTAAATGAGGTGAACTTGTCTTTAAGATATTTTTAAAAAATGTGTTGCAATTGATTTTATCGTCAATACAAACAAATGGCTCGTGACAGATCCCTAGTGCTAGACTCATTGAACTGCATAACTCTCATAATATGGTTCTTCCCTAATACGTTGCACTCAAACGGGAAGAAATCATTTTCAATTTCTACCTTAACCTAGGCACCTGCAAGAAAACACATATAATACACTTGAATCCGGGGAACGCCGATCTTCGTTGACACGCACGTGGACAGACTGTCCTCCCCTATGTCAGAGGGGAGGTGCTAATAACTTAATCATGAAGGCCTGATTACGGTTAGGCCTGATATAAAATGAATGGCTTACCTTGCCAGGATTATAATAGAATAGTTTAAACATCACCTCGGTTTATCTTCATTCTTCACTCTTCTTCATCTTCTTCATCTTCTTCATCTTCTCCTTCCCTCTTCATACTTGTTGCCTTCTGAAGGCCTTTCTTTTACCGCTTCCTGCTAATAAAATCTTTGTTATCAATCAAAGGATACGGAATGCTGTTTATCGCGATCCTTCATGAAGCTGAAAATTAATGTTCTATTAATGTTCTATTATTGCATGCATATCAATTCATATTGATAATTAAAACATTCACACGGTAAATAATACGTCTACGTGGTGTGAAACGAATACGGTCAATGCCCATTGACCAAACACTGAAGCCCCTCACTCCGCCACTAATGCACAGTTCACTGCGCATCATTTGCATAGCCTAACCTAGGTCACTGTACCAAATGAAAAGATATTTCTTCCCTAATACGTTGCACTCAAACGGGAAGAAATCATTTTCAATTTCTACCTTAACCTAGGCACCTGCAAGAAAACACATATAATACACTTGAATCCGGGGAACGCCGATCTTCGTTGACACGCACGTGGACAGACTGTCCTCCCCTATGTCAAGCATTAAAGAACGGGAATGCAACAATGTTGTATCATTTATCATGCAATTATCATGATTATCATCATCGATAATTTATATCTTATATTTACAAAACAGACTGACTGAAAACTGAATAGCCACAAATATCTTACAGACCTAAGTTTGCATGGAATCCTTCACATACCCATCCTTCGCCGTTTCGGACCGCCATCGCCCATGCTTCTTCAAAAAGCCGGCCAGGAGCACCATAATTGGCTGCAGCGGTTGCCCCACCTGCTCGAAGCCTATGTAACCCGAACTCTTAGGGTTAGCACTAGTCAAAGCATCTTTAAAGATTTCTAAACAGCTCGTGTAGGAAAGCTGCCCATCTCTAAGCCTGTAAGAATTATCTGATTTCATAAAATTAATCTCATTAAATCTAAGAAAACATGCATATGCTAATAATATCATATAGTACATAATCGAAGTTCTTCAGGTTATCTTCAATACCAAAGTTATTGATGAGAAGTCTAATAATCTCTGGCGAAACAGGCTCTTTCTTAACAATAGGTTTAGCCAGTATTTTCTTAAGATTGGAGAGAAATTTGAGCCACAGGGGTTCACAGTCCAGACGCCACTCGATAGCGTAAAATGTAGACTGGATCCTAGAAATGGGGCTTTGTCATTATAAATAAAGATAAGATATCTAGCAATACCTTCAGCACTGGCCAAAACAGGAGACATACCATATATCATGAGCCCACTTCTCCCCATAGGAGAGCATTCTATTATATTTATCAGTTGTACTCTCAGCTCTCGATGCTTCTAAAACTGTCATCATAATAACTTTATAATTATCGTAGGGTTGTTTCCATCTGCAAGTGCAATAATAACATTAAATATAAATGTTATCAAATTATCTCATACCAGTATTCTTATATATTCTCAAAGAATCACTAACCAACTGGTTAATCTCAAACATGATTCTGTGATCAAACAGTGTACCAAGCACTGTAGCCTTCAGGCTCGTTTTGGTCTCGCCAAATTTAGTGTAACTTTATAACTATCATCGGGTTATTTCCATCTGCAAGTGCAATAATAACATTAAATATAAATGTTATAAAATTATCTCATACCAGTATTCTTATAATATTCTCAAAGAATCACTAACCAACTGGTTAATCTCAAACATGATTCTGTGATCAAACAGTGTAACAAGCACTGTAGCCTTCAGGCTCGTTTTGGTCTCGCCAAATTCAGTGTAACTTTATAACTATCATCGGGTTATTTCCATCTGCAAGTGCAATAATAACATTAAATATAAATGTTATCAAATTATCTCATACCAGTATTCTTATAATATCCTCAGAGAACCACTAACTAACTAGTTAATCTCAAACATGATTCTGTGATCAAACAGTGTATCAAACACTGTAGCCTTCAGGCTCGTTTTGGTCTCGCCAAATTTAGGGATAGTCAACGGTCTCACCGTTACATATGGCACAGTTGCCTTACCCTTATCTCTAGCCCAGTGGCCATGATCATGATGATCATAAAAAATCTATCTCAACACACACACAATCTTAGCCCTCCAACCTTATGCAAAGAATAGCACTTATGATGAGCAACTTGGATCCAAAAAAGGATTTTGTATTACGCCTATGCACAAAAATATCGTCAGTGTCAGAAACTCGTTTACATGTGAAACCATATACCTAAATAAACTATGCTTGGAGAATACAAGAGGCCAAAATGGTGATGAACTACCAACTTCGCTCGAGCTTTACACACAACATGTACATGACTAATGACCTAACTCAATAAACAGATAGGAGCCACAACCCAATTGTTCTCGCCACTCCAATCACAAGAGAAAGCATCAACTGATTCTGTACCATGTGCACCAGTATTTAGAATTAAACCCAACTGGTTTTGCGTTAGAATCGGCTGCAAAACGGTCTACCGAATATGACCCCAACAATTTGGAAATAAATTGAAAAAAGATATACGAAACACCCCAATCATCAAAATCGATCTCGCGGCTTATACCAATCTGCGACTTGGTTTTGATTTATCGGAATCCCTTGTACATCTAATGAGATGTTATGTAATTAACAGAACACAACCAAACTCACGTTGAGTTTGTGTAATTCAGGCACTCTACAACCTTAGGAAACGATATCTATTACACCTTTGTTATCAGCCAAAACTCGTACACTATTGGTACTTAATTGTAGCGAAAAAGCTTGAATAGCTAAGGATACACCCTTTAACTTACGCCATGTTGAACTTTTCAATTGTTCCTCACCATTCCAAATCTTGTTAAATTTCATCGTGTTCCCAAACTCAACCGTCCAAGCTCCCCATCCAGTTTGACTAGCGTCTGAATATACCAAAAACTGAGGAACAGAATAATTGAAAAGAAAACGTTTATTAAGCTGTACTAGGTTGTTTTTCCAGGAAAACAACTCTTCAACCATTTTACTATCATCACTGACTCTAAACACATTATCCCATTTCACTCGTTGCAAAATGTCTTGATACATAAACATTGTTATCAGTTGAGCAATATGCCGTACTACTGGAATATTATAGATTATCTTACCGGCTAAAGCGGCTACCTTCCTGGGAGTTGTCCTGGGTAAACAATTCGTCTAAACACTTTTGTATATCAAATATTCGTCCCTGTATCACATATATTGCACCTTCACGAGCATTTCATGTAATACCCAACCAATCAAACAACTGTGTAGGATCCCAATGAGACTTCATAACATTGGGTACAAAACCTGAATCAATAAGGTCTTTAACAACACTTGCGACTCTGCTACATTCTGCCTCTGAACTTGTTCTACACCATCCATCGTCGATATAACACACGAAGAAACCCATACTGCGCCAATGCTATACTAGAGGCCTCAACACTTGAAATATGCCAATGCTAGGTTCCAGTCTTCGAACTTTATCTTGTCTTTCCAAAGAGAATGGTTAATATATCCCAGATCTAAAATCAATCTAAGTTTGCCATTGGCTTGACTGAAACAGAAAGTGGGTTAACAACAAAAGGAATATACAAAGACTCATTAACAATAGATTTGTCAACTAATTCTAAAATAGCACTAGAAACAATGTCCTTAAAATTGTAAGCTGACTTATTGATCGTGAACACCGCGGCTGTGGAAGGCGTTTCAATGCCAATGGAAGTTTGTAACCATTTTATATAGTATCAAGAACTACAGAGTAAGCACCATTACTCCTCCAGAAAAGTAAAGCAGATTTAAGTCTGCCTCTGAGAACAGGACTTGTTAGCATGGTTATCCCTTGCTCATAATCAAAATAATCAATATAGATATTATTGTCGTACCCAGAGTTCCGTCCCATGAATCATATCAGTCTTATCGTCTGCTTTATGAGCTACCACCAGAGCACGTATAAAAACACATAAATAACAACGGTCACTTCATGTTGTATGTAAATAAAACAACTATGAAAGCACTCAGGCTCGAGGGAACATAACCGATACCATTTATCATATTATCATTAATCATAACACATTAATCGATAATCAATAATATTACATGAACAGATTCTCACCCCTGCTACTGCTGGGTACCACCTTCTTTATTAAAGGTTGTGGCAACTCTGCATGTACTACTCCAATGTCCCAGTTTGCCACATCCAAAACAGATGTCTGTAAGTTCCGGACTGTCCCAAAGTTTGGGTTCCACCGTAACTAGACCGAGCTGGGTATCTATTGAAGTTCCCAGGGCCACGAAAACTCGTCAGAAGTATTAGCTTTGCGATCAGACCCCTGCTCCCGTCTTTGGTATGGTTTGCCTCATCTGAGTCGCTTGCAAGATCATCACTCAAGTACTCATCCACTACTACCCACCCTGTATGTCAACAAAAACAACTAAGAAATACGCATCATTACACATGTAGTCAAAAATTATCAACACAACAAGCCTATATGTAAACATATCACAATCAACATCTATGCCTGTACCAAGACACATGTATTATTATGATGATGGGCATTATACAATCAAGTGTGTGAATACAAGAGATTGTACAGACATTATTTGTAATCGAAAGCACAAAGGTAACAATGACATAACATAGCTCCAGGTATTCAACGAAATATATAATCCGGCTTACGAAGAAAAACCGACACAGCTGGTCTCAAGCATAGCAGCTATTGTCCGATAAACATCGGAAACAAGATAACACCATGTAATGATTCGTAATATTATACTTACAAACATCTCATACTTTAAAAATTGATATAAAAGACTATATACACAACAAACTATACAGAACGAACCTCCTTCACTTTTATCTGCTAATCTTATCAGTTAGTTATGCTTTTTCAGAGCGGTAACTCCTATTTTCCACCTCAGCTTAGAATCGTCCGTCCGATACCAATTCTCCTACCAAGGCGATATTCTCTAAATGCCAGAGTTAAAAACGTACTGCGTTTTATTCCCTTTGCGATTAAATTGCAATTTGGAAGCTGTAGTTTATAGTAATTTCTTACTCTCGACTTTCTGCTTGTGTAAGCTATTGTCGTACACTTTAAGATCACCACAAACTTACATTATACAGTCTCCAACATCTGTTTAATGAGATACTCAGATGACACGGCACCTCTCTGTTCATCTGCATTGAACATCACGTTGTTGGAATTCAGACTCGAAAAAACCCGCGCTAATAATTCTAAGAAATAATACGTCTACGTGGTGTGAAACGAATACGGTCAATGCCCATTGACCAAACACTGAAGCCCCTCACTCCGCCACTAATGCACAGTTCACTGCGCATCATTTGCATAGCCTAACCTAGGTCACTGTACCAAATGAAAAGATATTAGTATTCAGGTCACAACCAATAATTCCCCTACAACAAGTCATAATACTAGGCCTATGCCTTTCCATTTCAATTGCCACTGCACCATGCACTTCAAACAATATTGGAGCGTGGGATCGATAAACTTTGTGTGTATAATTATCAATCGATCACTCTTCATTTGAATAAAATAAACAAATAAAAACGTAAGACTTATAAATAAAACCCCTCTTTAGGGTCAAGTACACCAACTGAAATGGGGGTTAAATTTTTACTTATTTCTAGTCATTTGTTTACGTTATTTGTGTCACTTTCGTGGTCATTTACAAAAATGGGTGACTAAAAACAAGAAATTTAACTTTATTTAAATTGTAGTTGGTGTATAGTTAGCTATCATGGAAAGAGGTTATTTTTTACGAGTGTATAAGGCAGTCTTCATACACATGGTGCACTGGTCCTAATTAAGTTTAGAAACTGTTGCACGCCAATAACACCAATAATAGGTGTTAATTCAGGGTGCAGCGCAGGTATTTACTGTCTATTTGGATATTATGTTCAGGTGAAGATATCAATGTAATAATTCATGAATGTTATCTACTAAAGATAGCAATATAGCATATGTTATCTTAAGATAGCAATGTATATATTAGTATACTATCTACTGAAGATGGCAATATAACATACTGTTATCTACTGAAGATAGTAATGTAATATATGGGTACTATCTACTGAAGATAGAAATGTAACATGGGTGTTATCTACTGAAGAAAGCAATAATATTGGGTTATATCTATAAGTGATGATTGCAATAATATATGGGTGCTATCTACTGTAGATAGCAGACATCCGAGTTGTAACAGTTTGTTTGTTTGTTTATTCGCGAATTGCACTACTCACCTCAACCAGCTTTACACTAAGGCATCCCATGCGAAAACAACCTTTCAGAGATTTTTATTATTCTCCAAAAGTACTATAATATATGGATTAAAACAGCAACACCCCTATTCAATTTCCTTTGGGTACCGATGCTGTTGACACATTAGGTGTCATTGTAACGATTGCAGGTATTAAATCGATTTCACTAAACCGAGTTCCGCTAATACCTGTGATTCCAAAGCTATAAAAGGACAACCCATCAGTCCATTTCAATAGCGTCTTTCCACTCTGTCATATAGTGGGCTATATGGGGGTATAAGGAGACAGGGCCTGGATGGGCTCAGGAAGTAAACACACCAGACATCCTTGAAAGAGCACATGTTTTGCTGGGGGCTAAGGTTATATAATGGGGATGCTGGAAGATCTGGGCAAGCAGGTGATTGGTGGGTTAATTATTATTATGGGATGGTGGGAGCTAATTTTTATGGGATGGCCATAAGCACATGTGGAGAGTTTAGGCATGGGGTGGTTCTCTTTTGCTTGTGGCTTGGTGTGAGATGGACGTGTGTTACCAGTGCTGAATAAAAATACCTGAATAAATGTATTGAAAGCTTTGATATATTTGCAGTATTTTCAATTAACTATGGACATAATCTTACTATAGACTCAAGCATTATGACATGGTGAAATTTTGATATGTTAATTTCTCACGTCGACTACACATGTATTTTTGGCATCATCAAGTAAAAGGAATATACTATCATATGAACAACGAGACGTTTAACTTTGTTTATACAAATAAATCGTCTTTATTGCCTGAATATTAATTTAATTATAATTGAATAATGTATGACACTAATATCAGATCGCTTTAATAATAAACAGTAAATGCAATGAATATTGTCTAAATACCAAAAATAGCCGCCATTTTGATCTGCTAATTTCTCAGGTCGCCCACGCCTACAATTTTGGCATCATCACTTTTCTTGATGTAAAAGGTATAATATACTATCATATAAAACCGACGAGGTGATGTTTTAAAATTTGATGGGTATATCAAAAACTAGAGGACTTTTATGGCCAATTTTGCTCCACTATTTAAGGCATTTCAAGGCAAAGATTCAGCATTCTGAAGCAGGTCACGCGTTATGAACTCGCCTCCCAATAGGGTGGTGCTGTTACATTTTTTACCTTCATGCTGTCATTTTCCTTAAATATTTTTAAAACCACAAAAGCTATCTCATCATTCTAAAGCCCTAATAACAAGCTATCTGCCTGCTAAATGGCAATGGTATAGCTAATACAGAAAGGGAGATACAGCTGTTTGGGGACCAGGGGTGGTGCATGAAGGGGTGCCGCCGGAAGGGCTGCCGCCTGTACAAACTCAATGGGGATAATCCCATGCTTTGTTCTTTTTACAATAACTAGTCATCCCCTAATGTTACAAACACCATTTTGGTCCCATTTCAAAGGATATTTAGTAGTCTTTAAGTATGTGGTTCAACAGACTTGTCAACTATTTGTAACAACTAATTAATTATGGATAAGACAATGATCATCAGCTTTCTTCCTATTCGCTACACAGTCAGCATGAATAATCAGCCTCAATTTACCGGATTTATAAAAATGACTATAACAGAAAAAGTTTTCAACCTATGATAGCAAATGTATACATTTTTGGAAAGCTTGTAACTACAGCAATTCAGAAATGCATTTTATATCAGGGAAGGGTTCATCCTTAAACAAATATTTCTGAAAATTCTAAAAATATATAGAATACAAATTGGAGATATTCACTAGCCGGTATAATTACCATGCCGACGTAGTAACTTTGACAATTATATTTAACACTTGCAGGTTTTCTATTGGATAAGCATTAGCCTTAATGTTAAAAGGATACATAGGCCATTTCGTATGTGTGAGAAGTACTTCTCACATTCACTTCTATAACAAGATTCATCGAGACAACATCGAGATTAGAGAGATCACCATAAGAACTCTCTAAGTTAATATAATTGAAAAGAATAAAGCCATCGGAATGACAAATAAAGATTGCTGTATATAGCGCTAAATAAACTAACTGTATTTAACCAGTGCCTGATTAATGATATATCACTCGGACGTCTACCCATCTTCACAGGGCTATACAGTGGAACATCGTACAATAAAGACAAAAAATAATTGTTTGCTGCAAAATATTATGAAAAAAACCATGGGCTGGTGGAATTTTTGTCGGGCAGGTAAATTCTGTGAGTTACTGCCCGACTGGCTAGTTGAAAAAAATCTGAAGTTCCACCACTGTTCGAAAGATACCAGGGCACGGTCTTGCAACTATATGATTTCGCGCGCCGCGCCATCGTCTGGATCCGGCCTTGAGCATGAGTAAAGATAATTCCCGATCCGAATTAACACCGTCCTGACGTTCAACGACGATAAACGATTCCTTCTTTGCATTTTCTTCCTTTCTTTCCCCTTCCTTTCTCTTTTCTTCCTTCCCCTTCCATTCTCTTTTCTTCCTTCCCTTTCTTTTCCCTTCCCTTCCCCTTTCTTCTTTTCCTCTGAAAATCATGGGGGGGGGGGGGGGGGGCGGCCCCCCGTGCCCATATGACGCTACGCCACTGTCTCATCACTCACTTCCCTATTCGTCGAAAGTTACTGGAATACACATCACTCATATTTGGGTATGCTGTCGTGCATCCGCGTGCCTATTTTTGCTTACCGTTTTCAAAATAGTATGATTTGTTGGTTATATATATAATCTTGACATATATCTCAATCATAGTGCCGAATATTGTGCAATTTCAAGCCTATCTTCTTATTAAAATCGTGACTTCAATGTTAAAACTATTTTAACCGAATTGCGTTATTACATAAATGCGGAGTGATTTGGTGGTGCGCCCCCATAGTGACGTGCCAGAAAGTATGGGACGGGAAGGCAAAATTAATGACTTGATTCAGTCAATTTATTCCTTGCATATAATCATTTAATTTTCAATATTTCAATTCAATTCATGACACTGAGATGGGGCACCTAGAGTGTCTGTTGTACCTTATAAAGGGGTCAAAAGGTCAGACTCTATATAAGTCAGTATACCTTGACCTTTTGACCTACACAAAATATTCCCGGTGGTAAAAAACCCCCTATTTCTGGAATCCTTGTGATCATACGAACAATATGAGATATTGTTTTTCAAAATCGGAGCAAGTTTAAATTTTGACCCCATATGTAAAGGTCAACGACCTTTTTACGTTTTACCCGATAACTCGTTAACCAAACATCGGAAGTATAGCAAACTATACTTTTTCGGAATCCTTGTGCTCAGCCGAACAATTTGGTGTGATTTTTAGCTTAATTAAAGCCATTTGAATTGTTGGGCCCCTGTATGGCGGCCATTTTGGAATTTGCGCTATAAAAGAACGTTCCTGTCACCTTTGAGAAATGCATGGGAGCTCATTTTCTTTTAAAATGGTTCTAGTTGACAAATTCACTAAGAAACTAAGGTAGGAAGAAAATGGTCACGGAATCCAAGATAATGACTCTACTACTGTGGCTCTAATGTCTCGACCGTTGATGATTATATATATGTTTTTCCAGCATATCGTCGATTTGCTGTCCAGAAGTCGTCTCATAGTAAAAGTTTTTGAAGTCGATAGGTTTTAAGAAAATATGTGCGAAGCAAAATGGCATTTACACTCCAAAATAGCCTCTAAAATCACTCCAATCACCACCATCTTTATTGTTTAAACAAATTTACACAACCCCCTGTTAAGAATAACAAGTTACATAACCACCCCCCCCCCTATTTCACCCCCCCCCCCCTATTTCACCCCCCCCCCCCTCCCAGGTATTAAAATGGACCGAATTCTTTGCAGTACCGCTTGCGGTACTGCAAAACTCCCCTTTTGGTATCTCCGCACGCGGTAATGCAAACGTTTATTGGCATTTCCGCGAGCGGGGAAAAAAGTCCTCTAGCGGAGGTACCAATTCCTGTTTGTAATTCCTCTTCGCGGAATTGTCGCTTTGGCTTTGCTTTCCCGCTTACGGACATGCACGTAGGCCTATCAGTTTTGTAATATTGGATAACGCTTGGTAAAATCAATGCAAACATGAATACCGAGGAGGATTATAATGAATCAATATCGCGGAAATGTGAACAAATAATTGTATCCCCGCAAGCGGACATTGGATGATTATTTCGATGACTCCGCTAGCGACAGTACTAATAAATATGTGCTCTTCCGCGCGCGGAAGAGCAATCTAAAAGCGACAATTCCGCGAAGCGGAATTGTGAACAAATAATGGTAACCCCTCAAGAGGAGGTACAAACAAATATGGACATTTCCGCGCACGGAAAAGCAATCTAAAAGCGACAATTCCGCGAAGCGGATATGTGAACAAATAACGGTAACCCCTCAAGCGGGTAGTTGGCTCCGCTTACGGAAGTTCCAATAAATGTGTGCATTGCCGCGTGGGGAAAAGCGATCCAAAAGCGACAAGTCCGCGAAGCGGAAATGTGAACAAATAAGTGTATCCCCGCAAGCGGGTGTTTGGTCCGCTTGCGGCAATGCTAATAAATGTGTGCATATCCGCGAGCGGAGATACCAAGCGGGCCTTGCATTCCCGCGTGCATTCCCGCTTCGCGGGAATGCACGCGGAGTTGTACTGCACAAAAAACTGTTCAGAAAAAGTCTGAACATGCGTAAGTATCTCAGCTATAATGCTGCAGCTGTATTATAATAGTTGAAAGGCAAGTTAGCGGTGAACAATAGCGTAGGTCAATTTATCACAACAACGAACCGCGCAATTTCGAACCGCGCACTTTGGGTACTAACACCGAGTTAAACTCCCGCGGAAATTGAACCGTCGGTTTCAAGAGTGATCTTGAGGTGAAATCAAAGTTTTTCATTAATATTAAGGTCTTGAAATACTCCTGATAAGTGGACCTGTCTTGCAAACGTATTGAATCCAGTCTATGACATCTACAAGCAGATCATTTCACATCAGCATTTTACAAATCCGTCGATATCGAAAATGAAATGCGTCCGAGTAGTGTCTACATTGATATGCCAAACAGCTGTCTTAAACAGCGAAATTACACAATTTTCGTGTATTGAGATAAATGAGGGTTTTAGCAACTATTATTCTTAAATCGGTTTTACGGCGTGATCATTTAAGTACATTAAAAGTTATTTGAAATGAGAGCAAAATTTGGAACCATTGGCATTTTTTCATTCGTCCATTCGTGTGCGATCGCGTTATATTTTCATTTTTAAACGGTTGCGGGATATGTGCATAAGGAACAAGTTTCGTGGAAATCTTTTTCAACTGACTAACTAAAATAACTGTGATTTCCTTTTTATTTAACAGAATAAATGAAGTTTTTACATTATGTGGCTCTAGAAACGGAATTGATAAATGGTTTGAATCTTTGCAATTGTATAGTTTCCCTTGATAGCTCGGTCGGTAATAATAATAATAATACATGGGACTTATAAAGCGCCTTACGATGTAAACAGCCTCAAGGCGCTGCACAGAAAGATATTAAAAACTACAATAAGACATATGCTAAAAAAATATACAATCAATATAACTATTATCCATGTACATACTAAAAAATAAATCAAAACCAGATACTAGTAGTCAATACAAATATAGAACATAGTAAAATACATTATAAGAAGAATAAAATGGTCGGACACACGAAATATATACTATCAGTAATATTACACACATTTTTTTGACCAGCAAACAACGTGGAAAATTCAGATAAAAGACATTATTAAGAAAATATACACAATTAAATATATATGTATTTTTAAGAAATTGCGCATCTATAAATTACACTCTAGAAGGACAAAATACAAAAGACTATCAGAAATTGCAATAATCCCGGGCAATAATACACTGACATGACTGGAATGATGGAAACGAATATCTAACCAAGTGCATTAAACAAATGAGTTTTAAGTCCTTTTTTAAATGAATTGATATTTGATGTTGCACGAAGCTTGGAGGGCAACATGTTCCACACTTTTGGTGCTGCAGCGGAAAAAGACCTTTCACCATAAAACTTGGTCTTGCACAATTTTGGTGCACGTGTACATAGGCGAACAACTGAAGCCGATCTTAGGGTACGCATTGGCTCATACACCTCAATAAGTTCACTGATATATCTAGGAGCCAAACCGTTAAGTGCTTTATATGTAAGCAATGCGATCTTGTACACAATCCGCTGTTGCACGGGAAGCCAATGGAGGTCCCTAAGAACTGGCTTCATGTGTTCATCCCATTTACACTTTGTAACGAGACGGGCTGCAGAATTCTGCACTCTCTGAAACTTAGCAATTTCATTATAATGAAGTCCATATAAAATACCATTGCATGAGTCCAAGCGTGAGGATACGAATGCGTGTACCAACCTCTCGACGGAAGATTTGTCCAAATAGCGACGCAGCTTACCGATACGGTAGATCGCGAAAGAGGCTGATCGGACCACACTCTTTACATGGGCTTTCATGTCCATAGACTTATCGAAAATGACGCCAAGATTTCTTGCGGTAGAGCGCTCGCCTTCAGAACAGGAGGTTCGGGGTTCGATCCTGTCGCTGACCACAATGTCATACGATTCTTTGTTCCGTCGTCAAAATGAATGTTGTTGGTTTTGCTATAATTCTTTTTTTATATTTAATGTATTTATGATTGTTTGGTTGATTTCTTTCATGAGTTAACAGATCCCACCATTCTATAATCCCAAAGCGATAGGCCTCGATATGCTGCTCGGGAGTGACTTATGCTCGGGATCAGTGACTTGTATTCATAAATATTTTAAAAGACGTATTACGGTCCATGGTTTTTCATGACAAAGATTAATGTTTTGCTGCTCGTACACCTGATTTCCTCATTTATTGTGCCATTATGTGTCGTATGTCTTTTGAAACTAATATTATTTGAGTGGGTGAAGGAATAACTTCAGCACAATCGCACCCAGGCGGACCATTCGATTGAGCGACTGGCCATTGCAGAAGTGTACTGTCAAAAAGGTTCCGAATTTTGATGTTGGATTAGAGCTCAAGTTGATATGCCAAACAGCTGTCTTAAACACTCAAAAAAAATCTCAAAGGAGGAATATGAAACATCTTATTATAATCTATCATCCTGTGAACTGATTTTTTACGGCGTTCAAAAATAAGATATTTACGGACATTTTCCACCTGATTTTGACAGTTTCATCCCGTTCATGTCAATTTTTACTCTGATGTAGCTGCATGTTTTCACACATTTCAGGTAAACTGTACTTTATAAATTAATTCAATGGAAAAAATATTGAATGTGAGGGATATATACTTCAATGTATGTTAATTGATCAACGATCGAATGTCTTGTTTTGACTATATTTCGGCATGAATAAATTCTTCTTATTTTGATCTACGCAATTTTGTAAATTCATTTTTCTGTATTTACCGCAGGGCGCCCTCGCACTTGATAATTTGGGGTCAACTCGAAGGCCTTTCAACTAATAATAGCATAGCTAGCATTGCATGTACATTGTACGGGGTATTGATATTGAAAGGTGTGTGGGGTTTGGGCGGTGTACAGTTGTAGCTTACACAGTACGCTGTTCAATATCAACTCATCTGGTTTAATTATGAATTACTACATGTAGAGATCAGTGGGTTGATCTTGATAGTTTGGTACGTAGGTATAATATAAACACCAGGAAAGTTGGAGTCTTCAATTCCAAACTGCTGAGTTCTCTTCTAAACTTTCGTTAGTAATAATATGATTAAGTCGCTTTTAAAATTATTACTTTATACATCAATCACATTGAATGATGAATAAATGAAGTGATGAATTCATAAATCATTAATTGATTGACTATTGACAGATATAATAATATTAATTGATTGATTGATTGATTGATTGATTGATTGATTGATTGATTGAACAAATAGGTATTACTAAAAATAATAAATGAATTCATGAATGCATAGATTAATTAGATAATCCTTCAATTGGATTAACTAGTCATTTAATTTAATTTATCGATTAATTTTAAAATTCAATGAATAGAAAAGAATAAATAATACATAAATATATAAATAATGTAAACATCCTATCGAGAGCTTAACGGGTTCGCCGGCAGACTAGTTTAAGACTGTTAAACTTTCGTCATGATTAGCTCTGACTTCTTCAGGACAAAATTATTATAATAATCTAGATTTATCTATTTAATATATTTGTAATTAATTAATGAGATACCGCACTAATTAGTGTGATATGCCAGGGTTTTAACATAATACCGGCATGAAAACCTCATTTTGTATTCTGACATACCGGCACATCACACAATTCTGCCATAGACCACCGTGTAACTGCAGTTCTGACATACCGGCATATCACTGGCATATCACTGTAGGACGAATATGAAGTTTTTGTTCTTCTTTCTGACATACCGGCACATGACTTTATGGCATAATTACTCCTAATTGATAATTGCAATTTGTTGTTGTAACATGCTCATAACAAACATAAGTATATATCTATTAGTGTTCTTTCACAATGATAGTGACATTTGATGTAAATGCTCTCTAACAAGTCTTTTTGCATTGGACCATTTTCAAACACGATTTTCTCAAAACACTGGTTTTCGTGATGTGCCGGTATGTCAGAACAGCGACGAAATGAAGCATATTCATTTGAGCGCCCCATTCCTTTTAAAGGAATTTTTATTTAAGTTATGAACCATTTCATTCTTGGTCTTATTACAGTTATTACTCAAGGGCGTGAAAATGAAAATTGGTATAGTTTCCCGTATAGTTTCTCTTTGGTATAAATCCTTGTTTGGTCATATGACCTGATTGGGCAAAACTCGTGTCACAGTACGAACATTGGTATGGTTTCTCCTTGGTGTGGATCCTTTCATGACTAGTCTTAGTACCCGACTTAGAGAAACTGCTATCGCTTTGGTATAATGAACCGGCCTTTCATGCTTGGTCGTATTACTCGATTGAGAGAAACTCTTTAATATTTCAGAATGAACATTGGTATTTGTTTTACTTTGGTATGAATCCTTTCATTTATGGTCTTATGACTTGATGTGGCGAAACTCTTGTCACAGAATGAACATTGGTATGGTTTCTCATTGGTATGAAATCTTTCATGTGTGGTCTTATGACTCGACTGAGAGAAACTACTATCACAGAATTAATGAACATTGTTATGGTTTCTTTTTGGTATGAATCCTTTCATGCATGGTCTCATGACTTGATGTGGCGTAACTCTTGTCACAGATGGAACATTGGTATGTCTACTCTTTGGTTTGAATTCCTTCATGCGTGGTCTTATGACTCGACTGAGAGAAACTCTTATCACAGAATGAGCATTGGTATGGTTTCTCTTTGGTATGAATCCTTTCATGTATGGTCTTATGACTTGGATGAGTGAAACGCTTGTCACAGAATGAACAATGGTATGGTTTCCCTTTGGTATGAATCCTTTCATGACTGGTCTTTTTACCCATCTGAATGAAACTCTTATCACAGAATGAGCATTGGTATGGTTTCTCTTTAGTTTGAATCCTTTCATGTACGGTCATATGACCTGATGCGGCGAAACTCTTGTCACAAAATGAGCATTGGTATGGTTAAATGGTTTCTCTTTGGTATGAATCCTTTCATGTACGGTCTTATTACCTGATGCGGTGAAACTCTTGTCACAGAATGAACATTGGTACGGTTTCTCTTTGGTATGAATCCTTTCATGTATGGTCTTATGACTTGATGTGGCGAAACTCTTGTCACAGAATGAACATTGGTATGGTTTCTCATTGGTATGAATCCGTTCATGACTGGTCTTTTGACCCCTCTGATAGAAACTCTTATCACAGAATGAGCATTGGTATGGTTTCTCTTTGGTATGAATCCTTTCATGTCTGGTCTTACGACTTGATGCGGCAAAACTCTTGTCACAGAATGAACATTTGTATGGTTTCTCATTGGTATGAATCCTTTCATGACTGGTCTTTTCACACCTCTGATAGAAACTCTTATCACAAAATGAGCATTGGTATGGTTCCTCTTTGGTATGAATCCTTTCATGTACAGTCTTATGACCTGATGCGGCGAAACTCTTGTCACAGAATGAACATTGGTATGGTTTCTCATTGGTATGAACTCTTTCATGTACGGTCTTATGACTCGACTGAGAGAAACTGCTATCACAGAACGAACATTGGTATGGTTTCTCATTGGTATGAATCCTTTCATGCCTGGTCTTTTCACACCTCTGATAGAAACTCTTATCACAAAATGAGCATTGGTATGGTTCCTCTTTGGTATGAATCCTTTCATGTACAGTCTTATGACCTGATGCGGCGAAACTCTTGTCACAGAATGAACATTGGTACGGTTTCTCTTTGGTATGAATCCTTTCATGTATGGTCTTATGACTTGATGTGGCAAAACTCTTGTCACAGAATGAACATTGGTATGGTTTCTCATTGGTATGAATCCGTTCATGACTGGTCTTTTGACCCCTCTGATAGAAACTCTTATCACAGAATGAGCATTGGTATGGTTTCTCTTTGGTATGAATCCTTTCATGTATGGTCTTACGACTTGATGCGGCAAAACTCTTGTCACAGAATGAACATTGGTATGGTTTCTCATTGGTATGAATCCGTTCATGACTGGTCTTTTGACCCCTCTGATAGAAACTCTTATCACAGAATGAGCATTGGTATGGTTTCTCTTTGGTATGAATCCTTTCATGTCTGGTCTTACGACTTGATGCGGCAAAACATTTGTCACAGAATGAACATTGGTATGGTTTTTCTTTTGTATGAATCCTTTCATGTATGGTCTTATGACTTGATGTGGCAAAACTCTTGTCACAGAATGAACATTGGTATGGTTTCTCATTGGTATGAATCCTTTCATGACTGGTCTTTTCACACCTCTGATAGAAACTCTTATCACAAAATGAGCATTGGTATGGTTTCTCTTTGGTATGAATCCTTTCATGTCTGGTCTTACGACTTGATGCGGCAAAACATTTGTCACAGAATGAACATTGGTATGGTTTCTCATTGGTATGAACTCTTTCATGTACGATCTTATGACTCGACTGAGAGAAACTGCTATCACAGAACGAACATTGGTATAGTTTCTCATTGGTATGAATCCTTTCATGACTGGTCTTTTCACACCTCTGATAGAAACTCTTATCACAAAATGAGCATTGGTATGGTTCCTCTTTGGTATGAATCCTTTCATGTACGGTCTTATGACCTGATGCGGCGAAACTCTTGTCACAGAATGAACATTGGTACGGTTTTTCTTTTGTATGAATCCTTTCATGTCTTGTCTTATGGCCTGATTGGGCAAAACTCTTGTCACAGAATGAACATTGGTATGGTTTCTTTTTGGTATGAATTCTTGTGTGGTTGATTATATACGGAATGGAATAAGGGAAACAAATAGATCCTTGATCTAGTTTCTCTTCCGTGTGACTCCTTATCTGTACATCCAACTGAACGAAAGTTGATCGCCGTCTGTTGGATATACATTGTATTTTCCTTTCGTGGCGTCTTTGATGTATTTTACACCTGTCAAAGTCACTGAAGATTCGATAATTATGATATTTGCAGGCAAACGGCTTCAGTTGTTTTTCAATATGGTCTACCATTGTAACATCGCTGGGAAGTAAGTAATACAAACAAAAGATATTAATATGCATTGTTTTCTCCTCTGTACTCAAGTTTCTGATGTCATCTTCAATTGAAATTGAAAGTAAAAGGCAAACACAGTTTTCTTTTCCTCTTTAATACCAAGAGTTTTAAATCGATCACATTTTCAAAATGACACGTATTCTTTCTAAATGATCTGTGATTAACCTGCTTTTTCATAGCTGGAATGGTAATAAAAGGTCAACGTGCCCGGTTGGGCCATGCAATAACAGGGGAACATTGTTTTCTTTGCATTGATCCAGACAAGCTTTTGTTTGGCATCGTCTAGTAGACACTTTTAGGACAAAAAAGGACAACAATTTGTTTTTAATGTTCTTACGTTATACCATACAAAACCAATGTCAAAAGTTTAAAATATCAGTGAAAATACGTGACACTGACAGGCTTGCAGTCCGTAGTACCAACACTCAAATCATGGTCTGCCATTCGCTTTCTCTCTGGATTTCAGGCATAAAACACTTAAACAGCTCATGTACAGAAAAAGCTTAGCAGGTACGGGGGTAGGCTATAGAGAAGAGAACACGAATAGGTCTAACACGATATTGTCCTTGTACATGTTGTATACATATCCCGTATAAAATTAATACCTACATGCAGGAGGCTATACTACGTGTACGACATGTTCACTGTGGCGTAGCTAGGTTATTCATATTGGGGGGCGAGAAATGAAAATGAACCGACAAGACTTTTGTGAGTAAAGAAATGCGCGTGTAGCGCGCGAAATTTTTCGACTTAACACCTATTTTTGGCACGATCTACAATCGCGGCCATAATTAGTTGGAACATCCATGTAATAATGACCCTTTCGTGCGTTCCCGTTTGCGCAAAATGTACACTATCAAAACATTGCTGTCTTTGACGGAAGGCTTAAAGCCTTTCCTAAACATTAATAACTCCCCCCTCCCCACTGGGCAATGTTGGCCCTTCCCAGTATCCCGTAACCCAAAAATCATGTTTCAACATTGATCCAGGGGGAGAGGGGGAGTTTTTAAACACACGTATAAAAGTGTTCCAACAATATTGGCCGAGATTGTCTCCTCGAGTGACAAATGTAAAGTTTTCGATTAGTTTAAATCATTGTATTTTCGTAACGGCTAATTCGATTTTATTGATACTTGGAGATCCTTTTGCCTACATACCATAGATAAAAGTGAATGACAAAATTTGATCTTTTCATTAACGGTTTTAGGGAACGGTCACTTTTAATTAGATATAAGGTCTATTTCTGGTGTATTTTTGTTCATAAAATGGTCACATGGATTCACTTTATGTCCAGAACTATTTAACAGATCGCTGTAAAATTAGCAGAATGTGATAATAGTATTATGCCCACTGTTCATACTATTAATTTAAACATTTGTGTTTAATTTATTTGGAGAAACGGTCACATTTGAATTGGAATTAGATAGTTTAGGTCTAATGTCAAATTGGAAAGTTGTGATTATCTATATGAATTTGTTCTATTTTTTCAACAAACTTCACGCAATTTTAACAATCGACTTATTTATTGTTTTAAATATGATAAATAAATAAATAAATAAATAAATAAATAAATAAATAAATAAATAAATAAATAAATAAATAAATAAACAAACAAATAACAAATAAACCTAATTGTACATATTCATGTAGCTCTATTTAACACTTTCCACGCGGCAGTCGTCTGTAGACGACATTCCAAATTTTCACAAAATGTTTAAAATTGCAGACTAATCATAACATGTTCTATAACTTATACACCAACGCTCTTAGTCTTAGTCCTCTCCCCAACATAGAAGTTGATATCAAGCATGTGAAAATCATAGTCGGTAGACTAATAAAATATGTAAAACACAAAGGACTTGTTATGATTGTATTTAAAAAGAAACTCGTAGCTCTCTTTTATTGACATGTCAACCATAAACATATTGGTATATCTCCTTGCGTTATAATGCATAGTAAAACATACACCCCCCCCCCCCCCCCCCCCCCCCCCCCCGCCCCATCCCAACCTTTACATAGAGATACATATTAAGCGTCGCTCGCAGTGAAATGATATGCAATCTCGTGTCAACAAATCATAGATATAACAGGTTACAATGTAATTCTGGAACTTTGTGTGCATGTCGAGGCTATATTCACAGTAAGCCAGCACACTACACGCAAAATCAATTAACGCGACAGTATGCCACGATAAGAAAAGGAAAAGTAGGTCAAAGACTTTTATCTGAAAATGATGGCATACTGTTGAAACTCGACATTCCCGTAATATTTTGGACTCCTGATTGAAAATATCCCATGGATTACTGTTATGGCCTATCCAAATACGTTGTCAAATTGAACTATATACAGTGCATTAACAATAACGACTAACCATATCGATTATGTCTATAATTGTCCTGATATCTTTTAAAACGCTGTTCCGTGGTATGGTCTCATCCGTGGTGAAGTGGTTAAGAGCGCTGTTGTTGCGTTGCTTTCACGCTTTCAAACCAAATGTTGTAAGTTCGAGCCTGGCACCGGACTATGTTTTGAATATTTTTTAAAAATAATGTCCAATTCCCCCGTAGACTTTTAAAAATACCATATAACAATTAATTTAACTTGTTGGCGATAGCGCCCCTTCCCCTTCCTTGTTATGTAATCCATTTTGAATGACGCAGGAGTCGCGTAAGCGGCGAGAATGTGTTCCAGCATGTTTAGCTGTTGGTATATGTGATCGAGAAACCATTTAAATTTAAATTACTGGCAACATCCATAATTTATTGGGCATTTAGTATGCCAAATATACCTCTGTAATTGAAAGTGACCTATCCCTAACAGTAAGTTGAGGCATGACCTTTTTAAGTAGTTGGCCACGTGACCAATAACATAACCTATCTATCCTTCAAATCTGGTAAAGAAAGCTTTATTGAATCAAAAGTTATGCCCAAAACCCTTAAAACAGATGATTTTTTTAACAGATGATTCAGACAATCGCGGCCATAATTAGTTGGAACATCCATGTAATAATGACCCTTTCGTGCGTTCCCGTTTGCGCAAAATGTACACTATCAAAACATTGCTGTCTTTGACGGAAGGCTTAAAGCCTTTCCTAAACATTAATAACTCCCCCCTCCCCACTGGGCAATGTTGGCCCTTCCCAGTATCCCGTAACCCAAAAATCATGTTTCAACATTGATCCAGGGGGAGAGGGGGAGTTTTTAAACACACGTATAAAAGTGTTCCAACAATATTGGCCGAGATTGTAGGTACATTTTGGCTCTAAACAACTGAAACAAGCTTGTAGCAAAGAATGTTGCATTTTGGGGACACATGTGTACTTTTGACCATCATAATTCCATGATTCCTGTGGTCAAATGAACCGACAGCGCCAATCTCAACCGACACGACGTCAATATTGGGGGGGGGGGGGGGGTGGGGGGGGGGGGGCGGCGAGGGGGCACCTCTGGCGACGCGACGCCACTGCATGTTCATGTATTTTTGGTATTTTTAAGCTTACCTATTTTAATAGTACGGTAGTAGTAGTAGTAGTAGTAGTAGGCCTACTACACATTTTATTACTGCGTTGTCTCTAATTTGATGCCCGATACTTGGTGGGATGATTCCGAACGAATCAGTTGATAAAATGTAGTGATTCTTTTCAACTCGGTTTGTTGTAAGATGTGCCCGGCCGCTTAATTTCTTTCTGCAACCATCTAGTTTCGGCGATTATACTTTCTTTCTGCTTTCCGTTCGCCTCGACGAGCACAGACCTAACACGCGACTGAGGGCGCCCCGTATACCGACCGTCACTCCAGTAAGTACCGGTTGGAACCGTGTACCAGTGATAACTCCGAATAAAAAGTAATAATGTGTATAAAACAACTTACCAACAGGCGCCCTATAATACCATCACTCAACTCACTCACCTCATCCTATATGATCATATTCCGACTAAACCTTACCTCTGCTGAAACAAAAAACTTCAGAATAAACTTTTAGAATCACATAAATCATAAATAAACTAGTGCGTGTAGTCGTGCCGACGAAACAACGATCAATGGCTTAACCTGTGTTAGCACACCCTGTATAATCACGCTCTACTTGAACAGTTTGCATATATTATGCAAATCAGGCCCTCGGCCAAAGGAATTGTCCATTCCACTTCAGCATAAACATAAGAAGAGTGTTAACAAGAACTGTCTTTAAAAAAAAGGCATCGCGGTTACTCAACTTTTCCACTTCATTCAACTCTTTATTTCTTTTTCTGTTCGACAGGTCGTGCTCCAAAAAAATAATAAAAATAAAAATGAGTAAACAGATAAATAAATAAATAAATAAATATAAACATAGGTGAATAGAATAAATGATTAGGTGAATGAATCAATAGGTGAATGAATAAATAGATAAATAATAAATGAATTTAATTAATTATAATTTAAAAAATAAATAAAAATAATCAATAACATTAAATAAATGAATAAATGTATAAAATTAAATTTATAAATTTTCAAATTTATAGATTTATAAATAAATTATCATTAATAGATTATTAATTATCAATTCATTATAGTTGAATAAATGAATAAATAAATGAATACATCGATCAATCAATCAGTTAAAATAATTAAAATTCATTCATTCATTCGTTCGTTTTAATTAATTACTTAAAAATAACTATATTTTTGCAGGCACTAATTGTGTTAATTTAACACCAAGACGCTTAACACCAACTAAGTGTAACATATTTAACACCAGAGTTTGCAATACAAAGCATTTAATCAAAAGGTCATGTTCCATCTTTATGATGAATGCACTATATATAGTAGCTGTATATAAACCCTCAAGTTCACGCACATCTTAGTAGTATTGGTTGTATTCTTGTACTATGTGTCAGGTACAATTCACAAATCATGTGTTTCCTCCTGTACGAGTAATATAAGGCAAAATAAAAAATAAACCTGTTTAACTTCCTAATTAAGTATCGGAATTTTATAATTCAAACGGTAAAATGAGGCCAAATTAGTTTGCTACAATTGGGAGAAAACAGCGTTTAATTTTGTTATGTAATTACGGAGATATCTGTGATTACGTAAAAGAAGTGACGGAACACTTCCAAGTTTGCATATTTTGACAGATTTTCACTTGCGCGGCTGGTTACTTACTCATGTATGTTCAATTAGCCAGCACTGTATAATACTAATTTATGATCAAAAAGTACAATTTATGATCTAAGAATACTGAATAATCGATCATAACACTCATAACACCAATACAAAAACTCATTGTCAGGAGAGAGATATGACCATACTCTTTTAATGTAAACAAAACAATTATTTTGTTTTTAATAATAATTTGACCATCATGTGCAAAATTGGCGATAATTTTATAATATACATGATTTCAGCCTTCAAGTTGAAAATGTGAAGACTAGATAAGTTGTATGCGCGATGTTATTAGTTCTTTAACTTGGTTTCAAAACGACAACGTTCATATTTACTAAAATTACTATAATTTTGTTTCCAATTGTTATAAAAAGATTGAACTTATCGTACAAATGTTAAATTTTACTGTTCTTAAGTATGTGACGAAAATATTCTAGAGAACTTTTATTTTATATTTTGTGTACAACTTTGGTCTCATCTGGCATATTATTTGGTGTAAAATAAAATCTAGGACCAAAAAAACACACGTTAATCCATGTTGTTTTGTAGAGAAGTATTGATTTCATATATATGTGCTGTCTGAATCACTCAATATGAGCAAACTTGGATGAAAGTGTTCCCAGACTAATGTTACGTAATTGCTCATTTCTCTGGAATTACTGAACCGAATCACATCTGGTTTTCTTTAAAGTATAGCAAACTATTTTGCCTTTATTTTGTTGATTGAGTTGTTCTATTCTGACACTTATTCAGAGAGTAACAATCCTCTTAAAGCGCTTGTAATTTTTTTGAGACACCCTGTACACCATACAAACTGCATACTACTATACATACGAGATATCACTGGCACTTCTGTACTGACCATACCAACTGCTCATATCACTGACCATCCGCGGCTTCTGCAAAGTCTAGTACTCATACACACCACACACACACCGGTATAGACTAGTCTATCAGTGACTGCATAAAGAGAGGGTTGGAAGATGATAGACCTGCTAAAGTGTTTCTAGAACTTGAATTCAAAGTCGAAAACACAGGGTGGGCACATAATGGGAATTCTAGGCGATGCAAGAAGAGCTACCCGAGTAGCGTAGCCAGTGGGGGGGGGGGGGGGGAGGGGGCAGGGGGGCAGACTGCCCCCCTGGACACATAAAATGGGGACGGAGAAGCGGAAAAAATGGGGACGAGAAATTGTTCATGTAGTACATTTACTGTGTGATTTTTTTTGGACTGTGCGATTTTTTTTGGACTGTGCGAAATTGTTTGCTAAAATGGGGACGGAGAAGCTAAAAAATGGGGACGAGAAATTGTTCATGTAGTACATTTACTGTGCGATTTTGTTTGACTGTGCGAAAATAGGGACGATATTGATGCTTGCCCCCCCCCCCCCCCCCGGAATGACAATGCTGGCTACGCGCCTGAGCTACCCAGAACCCTGAAATAAAACAGATTAAAAAAGACCTCCTTTTTCAGCTTCACAAATTGTATCGCTTACAAGGGCGATTTTGCACTAAAAATGGGAAGAAGAAAAAAGGGCCTCCTCCTTCCTTTTGTGAAAAACTCCGAACGCTAAACATGTTTTTATTTTTATTTTGCATAAGTCATCAGTATTATTTGATTTGATACATTTGTATACAGTACAATATAGTCATGCCATTGTATCGCACACTTGACCTAATACTTGACCCTATAATGTATACCCCCCCCTCTACACACCGTCTCACTGTCAGACGTGAGAAATACTTGACTTTGGTCATATTAAATTGTAATGTAGTGTATGTAAAACCAAAATCTTAGGGAGTGCTGCGCACCTCTTTAACTTATTATTGAACTGACACTGACACTGTATATTTTTCAAAAATCTTAACATCTAGGGGGTGCTTAATTACACTCTAGGGGGTGCTTAATTACACCCCCATACACACCGTCTCACCATCAGAGGTGAGAAATACATGACTTTGGTCATATTAAATTGTTATGTATAATGTAATACCAAAATCTTAAAATCTTAAGGGGTGCTGTGCTCCCCTTAACTTATTATTGGACTGACAATGTATATTTTTTCAAAAATCTTAAAATCTTAGCACCCCCTCAAAAAGATCACGGGGGTGCTGCAGCACCCCCTTCCCAGGGGCTTGACCCTGGCAGAAATTATCAATTTTAAAACAAACACTCATCAGCTCCTACACCATCTGAATGCTTCAGATGATTGGTGTAAGGTTAACGATATGCTGCCTAAGCCAACCAAATGTCATGTTTTGCATGTAAACTTTAAAAAAAACCTGTCCTGCTTCCACAACTTTCTCTTGGTGGTGAGGTCCTGCAAGTTGTCGATCACATGAAATTACTTGGTCTTGAAATCCAAAACAATCTGAAATGGAACATCCAAGTCAAAAACATGATATCTCGTGCGAGTAGACGACTATTTATGTTATAATGCTCTTCGTAAACATGCTGCCCCAGTTGAGGACATGCTGACCATTTTTCAAACCTATATTCGACCAATTTTGGAATATGCTTGTGGGTTCACCCCACCAAATACATCTCCCATAGGTTTACACGTGAAATGCACGATTTAAAAATGGATATTTTTCGACGTTATAAGAAACTGGTATCTTGAAATTTGGTTTCAACTAAAGATGAAATCCATGACTACTAACTCAACAAGTCATATATGGGGGGTAACCGGCATTCTTTTGAGCTAGAGCCTTTTCAAAAAATACGAGTTGAAAATTCGTCAAAATTCACACTATATTAATTTCGCCATAACATGTAATAAATACCCTAATTTTAAACTGTAATTTAGAATAGGTCTCCCGTTTCGGCATAGCAACGGGCCGGTTTTGGACTATTGCCTCAAAGGGGACAGGACCAGACGTGATGTAGTGTTGTGAAACCTTGTGCTGTCTGGCATCCTGCGCTTACTAAAAATCAAAGCTACCAAATTGAAAGGATTCAAAAACGCACTTGCAAAATCATCCTTGGCAACAACTATCAAGACTACGAGTCTGCGCTTCGCGAACTCAACATCACCAGTATTGTCGGTCGCAGGGAAGAATTAGTTTTGAAGTTTGGTCAGCAGGTCCTCAACTCTGAAAGACATCGCCACCTTCTCCCAGAGAAGAGATCTATTAACCACAACCTCCGTCGCAGCAACATATTTCTTCAACCATTGTGCAATACCAATAAATACCAAAAATCCACCATTCCTTACGTCATAATAAAAGCTCAACGGCGTTTTGGATGATTAATGTATTTTGCTGAGGTCTGTATTTCGTTGCAATATTTTTATGCATGTATTTTTGATATTATATATTTTTTCTTTATTGTATTTAATAAACTGTGTTGTACATTGTAAAGCCGGCTTTTTCAGCTTATGCTGCCTGCTGGCTTTTTTTCGCCGAAGGCGTTCTATAAAGGAATTGCCACCCAATATGCGCCTACTTGCCAGTATT
Organism: Ophiura sarsii; assembly: GCA_035610835.1. Classification (NCBI taxonomy): domain Eukaryota; kingdom Metazoa; phylum Echinodermata; class Ophiuroidea; order Amphilepidida; family Ophiuridae; genus Ophiura; species Ophiura sarsii. The sequence continues at coordinate 24,940,114 of CM069444.1, forward strand.
GCCGAATTTGCCGTGTTAATGCCGAGTGTACTTCTTTCAATGTAATGAGTACAGCTAATAGGCCCAATTGTGCGCTATATTACACATGCACAATTAGGCTCCGCCCCTTGCTGCTGATTTTTTTGCATTGACTACTGACCTTTGTCCTTAATACATTCATTAGGAGACTATTCCATTAGCTGCATGGGTAGGCCTAGAACGGAAACTTATTTCCTGCGTGTGCACAATAATATTAGGCATCATGAGTTATAGTGATGAGGTAGTTGTTCCATTGACTGGACGGGGGTTGATTTCTGACATACAGGGTGGTAGAATAAAGACCTTTTCAAGTAGAAATGTGTTTTAAAGACTTCTTATTTATTATTGGAATGAATGCAGCATAGTAATTTCCAGTGGATTTTTTTACAGTGTCTAGTAATACAGGGTGATAAAATGATATCTTGTTATACAGGGTGGTAGAATAAAGACCTTTTCAAGTAGAAAAGAGAAAGAAATGTGTTTTAAAGACTTTTCATTTATTACTGGAATGAATGTAGTATAGTAATTTCCAGTGGAATTATTTTACAGCGTCTAGTTATACAGGGTGATAAAATAATATATTGTTAAACAGGGTGGTAAAATAAAGACCTCTTCAAGTAGAAAAGAGAAAGAATTGTGTTTTAAAGACTTCTTATTTATTATTGGAATGAATGTAGTATAGTAATTTCCAGTATTTATACAGGGTGATAAAGTAATGTCCTGTTATACAGAGTGGTAGAATAAAGACCTTTTCAATTTTAAGTAGAAAAGAGAAAGACATTTTTTATGGAGAAAATAACTGTCCAATGAAAATGCTTACAAATGGGTTCTTTACTTTAAATATTTTAGACAATGTCTTAATCCAAATTTCAAAATTGAATTATTATGAAATCTGAATTGTTTATGCAATTCATTGGGGCAGAGGATTTTTATGTTACAGAACTTACGTTACTTTACATTATGTTACGTTACTTGTTACTTTACGTTACTTTACATTAGTTTACGTTACGTTACTTTACCTAAGATTACTTTACGTTACGTTACTTTACATTACTTTATGTTACTTTACGTTACGTCACTTTACGTTACTCTATGTTACGTTACCATACGTTACTTTACTTTACGTTAAGTTACGTTAGGTTACTTTAAGTTACGTCACATTATTTACTTACACTCACATTTATTTGGGCGGGGGGGGGGGGGGGGGGTAAAAAGCTTCACACATGCCAAGACAAATTTATGTTTACACTTTAACACCTTTAACATTTCCTTTCGTTTATGAATAATTTGTGAAAACTATACACCCCATTGAAGCAGAATTCTTTGTTTGTTTAAGCTGAGGCGTTGTCTTTTTTAAAGACATTTCTTGTTTATACCGTGAATAAATAAATAAATAAATAAATAAATTTGCGTTTAGGGTTTTCTTGAAAGAATCCGAAATTCAATTAAAAACCCACAAAAAGTCTGTACAAGTCAGTCCAATAAAGAAACCATATGGTAAATAAAATTGACAGTGAATAGACACACTAAACAACTTATTTTACATGCATTGATATGGTCCCATTTACAATGCGCCTTTTATTTAGTAGTGTAGGAGGTGACATTACGTTAGGGTTTCGGTTAAAAACCTCGGGGGTAATCGGGTACAAAACAACGGGAGTAATCTGATACAAAAATCGGGAGAAAAGGTCAGCTTCCGGGTCATCCGACCCAAACCCTGCCCTCTGGTTGGTTTCTCCCGAAAGTGGAGGGGTGGGGAGTATTATCTACTACGCACGGTGGTGTGATTTTGTCATTTGTAGGAATCCTTTCATGTTTGGTTTTATCCATTGATTACATAATGAACATTGATCATATGGTTTAATCATTGGCATGAATCCTTTCATGTCTGATCTTGTCATCTCATAAATTAGAGCTGGAATTCTTCTCACACAGTACGTAAATTGGTACGGTGTCTAACCATTACGAAACGAACCATTTCATGCGTGGTCTTATTATTACTCAAGCGCGTGAAAATGATCATTGGTATAGTTTCTCTTTGGTATAAATCCTTGCCTGGTCTTATAATATGACCTGATTGGGCAAAACTCTTGTCACAGTACGAACATCGGTATGGTTTCTCCTTAGTGTGGATCCTTTCATGACTAGTCTTAGTACCCGACTGAGAGAAACTGCTATCCCAGAATTAACATTGGTAAGGTTTCTCTTTGGTATAATGAATCCTTTCATGCTTGGTCGTATTACTCGATTGAGAGAAACTCTTATCACAGAATGAACATTGCTATGGGTTCTCTTTGGTATGAATCCTTTCATGCCTGGTCTTATGACTTGATGTGGCGAAACTCTTGTCACAGAGTGAACATTGGTATGGTTTCTCATTGGTATGAATTCTTTCATGCGTGGTCTTATGACCCGACTGAGAGAAACTGCTATTACAGAATGAACATTGGTATGGTTTCTCTTTGGTATAATGAATCCTTTCATGCTTGGTCTTATTACTCAATTGAGAGAAATTCTTATCACAGAATGAACATTGGTATGGTTTCTCTTTGGTATGAATCCTTTCATGTATGGTCTTATGATTTGATGCGGCAAAACTCTTGTCACAGAATGAACATTTGTATGGTTTCTCATTGGTATGAACTCTTTCATGCGTGGTCTTATGACTCGACTGAGAGAAACTGCTATCACAGAATGAACATTGGTATGGTTTCTCATTGGTATGCATCCTTTCATGACTGGTCTTTTCACATCTCTGATAGAAACTCTTATCACAAAATGAGCATTGGTATGGTTTCTCTTTGGTATGAATCCTTTCATGTACGGTCTTATGACCTGATGTGGCGAAACTCTTGTCACAGAATGAACATGGGTACGGTTTCTCTTTGGTATGAATCCTTTCATGTACGGTCTTATGACTTGATGTGGCAAAACTCTTGTCACAGAATGAACATTGGTATGGTTTCTCATTGGTATGAATCCTTTCATGACTGGTCTTTTCATACCTCTGATAGAAAGTATTGTCACAAAATGAGCATTGGTATGGTTTCTCTTTGGTATGAATCCTTTCATGTACGGTCTTATGACCTGATGCGGCGAAACTCTTGTCACAGAATGAACATTGGTACGGTTTTTCTTTTGTATGAATCCTTTCATGTCTTGTCTTATGGCTTGATTGGGCAAAACTCTTGTCACAGAATGAACATTTGTATGGTTTCTCATTGGTATGAAATCTTTCATGCGTGGTCTTATGACTCGACTGAGAGAAACTGCTATCACAGAATGAACATTGGTATGGTTTCTCATTGGTATGCATCCTTTCATGACTGGTCTTTTCACATCTCTGATAGAAACTCTTATCACAAAATGAGCATTGGTATGGTTTCTCTTTGGTATGAATCCTTTCATGTCTGGTCTTATGATTTGATGCGGCAAAACTCTTGTCACAGAATGAACATTTGTATGGTTTCTCATTGGTATGAAATCTTTCATGCGTGGTCTTATGACTCGACTGAGAGAAACTGCTATCACAGAACGAACATTATTTGTTCACATCGCCGCTTCGCGGACTTGTCGCTTTTGGATCGCTTTTCCCCACGCGGCAATGCACACATTTATTGGAACTTCCGTAAGCGGAGCCAACTACCCGCTTGCGGGGTTACCATTATTTGTTCACATCTCCGCTTCGCGGGATTGTCGCTTTTAGATTGCTTTTCCGTGCGTGGAAATGTCCATATTTGATTGTACCTCCTCTTGAGGGGTTACCATTATTTGTTCACAATTCCGCTTCACGGAATTGTCGCTTTTAGATTGCTCTTCCGCGCGCGGAGTCACCGTAATAATCATTCAATGTCCGCTTGCGTTGCGGGGATACAATTATTTTTTCACATTTCCGCGATATTGATTCATTATAATGCTCCTCGGTATTCATGTTTGCATTCATTTTACCAAGCGTTCTCCAATATTACAAAACTGATAGGCCTACTTCATAATACATACAAACACCACATCCGAAGATGAAACTAAGGGTTACGCATCACATACCAACATATTATAGAGGATCGCATAGGCGATTCAATAGGGAACTTGAACAATTTAAATAATAATATTAATAGTAGGTCTATAATATTTAAATATCTGTATTCCATTGGGTATATACCCGGGGGTGTATAGGCCTGTGTGATATAGTTTTTGTGCGGGAGACAACATTTCTATTCTGTGACCATGGTGACTATCCACCTGCATGACCACTTAACCTCCTCTTAAGCTGTGGATTACTATGGAAGCTGTGAAACACTATTGTCTATTCAACCTATTGAAATAAAATTTGACTGTGTTGTAAGAACACATCCTGTCATCTATTGAAATACAACTTGGCTGCGTAATTACAATCAATACAGCAGACAACATTTCTATTATGTGACAATGGTGAGTGGTGACTATACACCTGAATAAATGACCACTTAACCCCTTAAGTTGTGGATTACTATGGAAGCTGTGAAACACTGTCTTTTATGTCTATTCAGCCTATTGAAATAAAATTTGACTGTGTTGTAAGAACACATCCTGTCGTGTATTGAAATACAACTTGACCGTGTAATTACAATCAATACAACCACGTGATAATTTGCCCCCCCCCCACCCCATCCCACTCCTTCTCTTCTCTCTTTCTCTCTTTTTTAAATTGTAATGGGGTGGGGGGGGGGGGGGGGGGGGCGCGAGGGGAGGCCTGAGATCAGGGGGGCATTAGACATGTAATATATCACCAATTAAAACAAAATAAGACGGCGGCAATGTACTACAGTTAGTGGCTAAGGCCTACACATCCAATCAGCAAGGAGTGCAGTGGATCAAGTCTTTCCGCCTTTGGAAATTCTAAATAAATATTTATGGTAGGCCTATTTGGGTTTGGTAGGACTCGAGATCTGAATGTATTTCATTTTTCGTCTATACCTGTTTTGTTAACAACATGAATGACATTATTTTGAACTTGGGATTTTTTGCGATTGATAATCGGGAATGGTTGTCTACAGTGTTTGAACACTTTCCACGCGGCTATTGGTTTAACCACTACAAAACAGATTTTTCAGAAACCTTTCCTTACTTTCATGTGTATCCCAAGGATAATTGAACAAATAATAGGCACGTTTGTACTTATTTGAATGCATTTCACATGGTTATTCCAAATATGGAAAATGACATTCAATAATGTTGACATTTTTAAAACATTTTATGCTATTTTGGATTGTCGTCTGCAGACGCCTGCCGCGTGGAAAGTGTTAAAAGGGTTATAAAATGTCTAAGGTAAATGTAATATTAAGGGGCGGCCTAATCAACAATTTTAATGGGCTTTGTCATGAAACCTTTGGCCCATTGTAACGTAAAATAGTCATTGCATTTTGGGATTGCATTTCGGTACATCTCGAATGTGTGTATGATATTTTGAAACATAAATCATATGGCGATTGATAAATAATTCCTATTTTTTGTTGTTGTTGTGCGCAGTTTGTCCTTGATTAGCTTTAACCCTGTTGTGTGTGGCGTTTTTCGTGTCTCTACTGAAAGGATGGATCCTATAGTCAGATCAAAGACAGTAAAATGACCGTCTTTGGTCAGATAGAGAGTGTTTAGTTGCGGACGCGCTCACCCTTCCGGCTGGGGTCTCCTACGTCGGCGCAAAATTCAATATTTTTACTAGAAAAACGTTTTCCATATCCAGACCCATAATGTGTTTAGCAACTTGGGTCTTTATCCTGATCATGTAGGCCTATTTCGGTAAGATAAGCTTAAAAAAGGGACTTAACTTATCATTATCTTTGGTTACTGGACTAAAAGTTCGCTTCTTAATACTAATAGTCTTTCCCTCATAATTTCATTGGCCGCTTTTAAAGAACGACCCATCAGCGTAGCTGATGAGAATCTCTAACTGAGATTCGAAACCGGTCCTACCCTTACCCCTTCTGTTGAAATACCGCATATCATCAACATATGCCTATGATTACATTTATTTCACTGTGTATGCTCCATGCCTGTTATTGATAATGCATTGTATCTTTTAGCCTCGATAGATCATGTTGTTTTGGGCGGACCCCCACTAAATACTTTAGGAGTCAACTCTACTCTAAAGGTACTAGTGATTCTATATTTTTTACCCCTTCTGTTTAAATACCGCATATCATCAACATCCGGGATCAACATATGCCTATGATTACATTTATTTCACTGTGTTCCCATGCCTTTTATTGATAATGCACTGTATCTTTTAGCCTCGATGGCGGACCCCCATTAAATACTTTACGAGTCAACTCTACTCTACATTTATTTCATGGTAATACCGCTAGCGGGCATTTTGATGACCCCGCTTGTGGAAATGCTGAAATATTATTGCTTTTCTGCGCGCGGCAAACCAATCCGAAAGCAACAATCCCGCGAAGCGGAGATGTGAATTTTGTTTTGCTTCTCCGTGAGCGGCAAAGCAATCCGAAAGCAACAATCCCGCGAAGCGGAGATGTGAATTTTGTTGCTTTTCCGTGAGCGGCAAAGCAATCCGAAAGCAACAATCCCGCGAAGCGGAGATGTGAATTTTGTTTTGCTTTTCCGTGCGCGGCAAAGCAATCCCGAAGCGACAATCCCGCGAAGCGGAGATGTAATTTTAGAATAACTACAAGCGGTAAGTTTGTGCCGCGTTGGGAAATGTAAACAAATACGTGCATGTCCGTAAGCGGGAAAGCAAAGCCAAAGCGACAATTCCGCGAAGAGGAATTACAAACAGGAAATGGTACCTCCGCTTGAGGACTTTATCCCCCGCTTGCGGCAAATCCAATAAATGTGTGCATATCCGCAAGCGGAGATACCAAGCGGAGCTTACATTCCCGCTTCGCGGGAGCGCAAATTCGGTCCATTTTAATACCTGTCTTATGACCTGATGCGGCGAAACTCTTGTCACAGAATGAACATTGGTACGGTTTTTCTTTTGTATGAATCCTTTCATGTCTTGTCTTATGGCTTGATTGGGCAAAACTCTTGTCACAGAATGAACATTGGTATGGTTTCTTTTTGGTATGAATTCTTGTGTGGTTGATTATATACGGAATGGAATAAGGGAAACCATTAGAACCTCGATCTAGTTTCTCTTCCGCGTGACTCCTTATCTTATCCAACTCGGAACGAAAGTTGATCGCCATCTGTTGGATATACATTGTATTTTCCTTTCGTAGCGTCTTTGATGTATCTTACATCTGTCAAAGTCATTGAAGATTCGATAATTATGATATTTGCAGGCAAACGGTTTTAGTTGTTTTTCAATATGGTTTACCATTGTAACATCGCTGGGAAGTAAAGTAATATACAAACAAAAGATATTAATATGCATTGTTTTCTCCTCTGTACTCAAGTTTCTGATGTCATCTTCAATTGAATGTAAAAGGCAAACACATTTGTATTTTCCTCTTTAATACCAAGAGTTTTAAATCGATCACATATTCAAAATGACACTTGCCTTATTCTTTCTAAATGATCTGTGATTAACCTGCTTTTTCATAGCTGGAATGGTAAAAAAAGGTCAAAGTACCCGATTCCATTTGGGCCATGCATTAATAGGGGAACATGTGTTGTCTTTGCATTGATCCACAGTGGCGGATACAGGGTGGGGAGGTGGGGTGGAGGAATTGACAATATACCTTTTTTTAGAGACATGATAAAGGTTCCGTCAGTACATTTGCAATTTTTACCATGCGATTTGTTTGCCTGTTTTTGGAAGTCACCATCGCCCCACTTAGCAGAATTTCATTTCACGAGCTGACGGCCAAAAAATTGAGGATCTTTTACGATTATTTTGGGGTACAATAAAAAAAGTCTTGGTCAGCCCCCCGTAAATTTTAATCCTGGATCCGCCACTGATCCAGACAAGTTTTTGTTTGGCCATCGTCTATAGTAGACACTTTTAGGACAAAAAGGACTACAATCTGTTTTTAATGTTCTTACGTTTTAGTAGGCCTATACCAATGTCAAAAGTTTAAAATATCAGTGAAAATACGTGACATTAACAGGCTTGCAGTCCGTACTAAGTACAAACACTTAAATCATGGTCTGCCATCCGCTTTCTCTCTGGATTTCAGGCATAAAACGAACAGCTCATGTAAAGAAAAAGCTTAGCACGGGCATGCGGGGTACGGGGGTAGTCTAAAGACAGCAAAAAAGTAACTCGGCTGTTATAAAAGCACCTATAATTTTAAAATTGTTACTCATATTCTAAAAATGAAAATACCAGGAGACGGAAAATTTAATTACGGTGACTTTTACACCTTGTTTCGATCGAGTATTGTTGACGCGGTATATGTGCTACAGATGAAAAGTGCCCATTTCCATTGTTGCAGTAACGTTCTCCTATTGATCTCTCTGATTCAGCGTGAAGATAATAGCGGGAATTTTGATAGTTTGCCCATGGCGATGACCTGTCCTGTCTGTCTTCTCGGACCTTCTGAGCATTTGGAGTTTTAAATTCATCCTTTTTAATTGTTAAGAAGTACGCCTGTCATCCCCATTAAATTTGTCCCGGATTATGCTAATCAAGTTTACAGCACAACAAGAACAGCTAATCAAAATTCCCGCTATTTAATATCTTCACGCTGAATCAGAGAGATCAATAGGAGTTACTGCAACAATGGAAATGGGCACTTTTCATCTGTAAGCACATACCGCGACAACAATACTCGATCGATTTTAACAAACAAGGTGTCAAAATCACTATAATTAAATTTTCCGTCTTCTGGTATTTTTATTTTAAGAGTATGAGTAACAATTTTAAAATTATAGGTGCTTTTACAACAGCCGAGTTACTTTTTTTGCTGTCTTTATAGAGAACACGAATAGGTCTAACACGATATTGTCCTTGTATACATATCCCGTATAAAAATAAAATTAATACCTACATGTAGGAGGCTATACTACGTGTACGACATGTTATTGACGGCCAAACACACAAATGGTTAGGTAATTTTCTAACAAAAAGACGCCAACGTGTTGTAATTGGAGGCGAGAACTCACACTGGGTGAATGTCAAATCAGGTGTTCCCCAGGCACGGTTGTAGGACCACTGCTTTTCCTTATATATCTCAATGACATGCCAAATGGTCTCAAGTCATCAATACGTCTCTTCGCTGATGACTGCGTTGTTATACAAAGAGATCAAATGCAAAAATTTAAAAAGATGCAGAAATCCTACAAAACGACCTTAAGACCCTGGATACCTGGCAAAATAAATGGCAAATGTCATTCAATATTGACAAATGTTTTCTCCTGAGAGTCACTCACAAAAAGAAGCCATTAATAAGAGAATACACACTGGGGGAATCAATACTCAAACAAACAACATCACATAGTTATCTAGGGGTTGAAATTACCAGTGATCTAAAATGGAACTCACACAAGAAACATCACTACCAAAGCTAATAGATCACTCGGCTTCATCCGCCGAAACCTCTATTCATGTCCACAAAACCTCAAAGCAAATGCTTACACTTCTCTTGTCAGACCCTTACTCGAATATTCGAGTTCGGTCTGGGACCCACACACGGGAGAACAAAATAAAGAAGGTTGAAGCCATCCAGAGAAGAGCAGCAAGGTTTGTGACAAACGACTATGACTACACGAGCAGCCCGACTGAAATGATGAAAACACTAAAATGGGACTCCCTTCAAACAAGAAGGAAAATAAACAGAGTCACAATGATGCACAAAATCACAAACGGTCAGGCAGCCATACCAGCTCAACAGTTCTTACAACCGGTAACTCGATCCACCCGAGGTCTACACGACAAATCATACTACGTCCATCAGGAAAGAAAGACTGCTGGATGCACTCATATTTCCCAAACACAATTAAAGATTGGAACAATCTACCGCAACAACAAGTCTCTACTATTGCTGAGCCAGGAACTTTCAAAGAAGCTGTAACTAACCACTACAGACAAGAAATCAACCGCAACGCAACTAAATAGCACACCGCGCACAACCAATTCCTTCTCGCTTGGCTCCGGATGGAGTGTTGAGAAGTATTCTCACAGATACAGATACAGATTCAGGTATTTGTAAGCTTACCTCCTAGTTTGGCGATTATTTAGGCGATATACTTTCATTCTGCTTTCATTCCACTTCAGCATAAACAAGAAGAGTCTTTAAAAATAGACATCGCGGTTGCTCAACTTTTCCCCTTCATTTAACTCTTTATTTCTTTTTCTGTTCGACAGTTCGTGCTCCAAAAAATTATAAAAATAAAAATGAGTAAACAGATAAATAAATAAATAAATAAATAAATAAATAAATAAATAAATATAAACATGAATAAATAGAATATATGATTAAATAAATGAATCAATAGCTAATTGAATAAATAGATAAATAATAAATGAATTTAATTAATTAAAAATTTTAAAATAAAAAATAATTAATCAATAACATTAAATAAATGAATAAATGTATAAATTTAAATTTAAATTTATACATTTTCAAATAATATAGATTTATAAATATGAATGAATACATCGATCAATCAATCAGTTAGTCATCAGTATTATTTGATTTGATACATTAGTGAATACAGTACTATATAGTCATGCCATCGTACCGCACACTTGACCTAATACTTGACCCTATAATGCATAGATCAGGGCAGGGTGCACTTGGAGTTAGAATAAAACTTTGGCCAGACAAGAACATTTGTATCGTTGACAGGTGTTTAATACTTTCCACGCGACAGTGGTTTGCAGATGACAATTCTAAAATTTCACAAAATGTTACAAAGATGTCATGTCACACTTATTGAATTTGAACACCATAATTTGGAATCACCATAGGAAATGCATTTAAATAAGTACAAATATGCCTAGTATTAGTTCAGTAACCCTTGAGATAAACTTTGACAGTTAGGAAGTCAGGCGTCATCCATTTTTGTTGTAAAAAAATTTTAGGCTAAATTAACTAGGCCTACGTACGAGCCTACTCCTAGCTAGGCCTATGATAGCCATCCCGTCTACGACACATGACAACCCATTTAATTTTTGTCAAAGCTTGACAAACACCTGACACTGCAACTATAATAATAATTAAGGCAAGACAACATACTTTTGTTTGTCAAAAAGACTCACGATGTAGGCTAGGCCATCAATCATTACTCACCGAATAACGTCGTCTCTAAACAAGCAGACAAGAATGGAATCGTACAACACGATTTAGCTGCGATTTTGATTATATTTCCCCATCAATTGACCATAAACAAAGAAGGTTGTTGAAGTGATTCGACTTTGATCCATGGATCCATGATTATGATGAGACATCATGATCCCGATCATGATCATTTGCATTGACTTTTTCAATGATGAATAAGTTTACAAAAATAGCTTCAAAAACTTATTCGTACGGTAGATCTGAGACGAAATATTCGTCCAGGGTATGAAGTCATATTTCATATAATATTATTTCCAATCGGCAAAATTGATCTTTCCTGCTTCTGAATTCTTTACAGGATCAGGAATGAAGAAACTTATGTTGTTTGTTTATTTATTTTCCGTGCTTGTTTGCAAATCAAAAACTAAATTAATTTGTGGCCCTGAACATGCATATTATTTGCCGAACTGTGATTGGTCTATCTCATAATCGTTTTTTATAACAGCTTCTCCGCTATTGGTCAAAGAAAAACATTCCAGAGAAAAACAATGACGTAGTGGGGAATCCCCTAGATTGCCCTAGATTGCTCCATTATTCAATGGGGTGGTGTTTATTTACCTCGGGGGGGAAATGACACAAAAATACGAACTCCAAAGTCAAAATATTAACCTTTAGCATGTTTAGAATAACTTAATATTACAATTTGGATGCTAATCAACATTAAATGACAGTTATGAATAAGATTGGTGACTTTGTACGGACTATTCTAAGGTTCTTGTTTGAAATCGCTGACTTTGTTTTGGTACCTCGGGATTGCCCCTCGGGGGCGTGCCGCCCCCTCGGGGCAATCCCGAGGTACCAAAACAAAGTCAGCGATTTCAAACAAGAACCTTAGAATAGTCCGTACGCAGTCACCAACCTTAAATTGGTACGAGGGGCAGTCAATAAATAATGAAAGTAATCATGGTATGGGATGCATGAGTGATTCTATTGAGGGGATAATGTGATCAATACAAAGTATGAACCTTTGTCTTTCAAACATTACAGTTTTGGATTTTTAAGTGTGAACTATGACGTCATAGCATTGTCTCAAAGTAAGTACAATTGGGACACTGCTAAATCAGTTATTTGGCGGGAAATTCGAATTGTTTTTATAAAACACGTGGTTATAAGATTGCATAACATGACATCAGAAGCAGGTAAATCCCGATTTCTTCGCATAAATATGATACAAAAGACAATAACTTTAATCCCTGTGTAATTTGGAATGTGTAGTATGAGAGGAAAAAGTAAGGAGAAGCAATTGAATTATAGGTATACAAATATCAGTATTTTTTAAATACCGGTAGCTAATTTTCATTTTAAAATGCCCAGTCAGTGAATCACTAATATTGCGGAAAATCAAACAATTTAGGAAAAATTTAAGCAATTAACCAGTTTGGAAGATTCCATATGATAGTTAACTAATTATCTGAACTTATTCGCATGAAACCTGCAGAAAAACTGCGCATGCGCAGACGGCAGATAATTTTGAAACGGGCCCAAATTGGCTAAAATCATGAAATTTTCCAGATAAAAGCTTACTGTGCCTTCAAATTCTAATCAGAAATAATGAAAAATGCTTAAATCAATGTGTAAAAATATTGTGATAGTCAAAATGAAGATATACATGAATGTATCGATCAAAGATGGCTGCCACAACCTCTCTTATTACTGTTATCTTTAGAGCTACTAGATATGTATTGTGTAAGTCAAGCATGTGCAACCTTTTCTACCACCCGGGCCTCATTGTGATTTTGAGATCCATTCACGGGCCGCAGTGATTGTCAAACATTCCAAAACACGTCCGGAGGAGGGATAATTTCCTCTTTTTACTCGCTGTTGCTGATGCAAGCGCCATTTTAACCAGGACTTTTAACACGCAATCATGCCTCGAGTTATATTTACTAAATGCAGCGCGTCACCTACTAATAATAAGAGAGCACACCACTTAATCAATCCGCCATTTGTGTAACCTAGGGAGTTTCGGTTAAAACGGGCCGCATCAATAAGAATTTTGGAATTGCTTCGCGGGCCGCAGATTAGAGGCCGGCGGGCCGCATGTGGCCCGCGGGCCGCAGGTTGCACACACTTGGTGTAAGTAATCGTCATATAATTTCAATGGTTTGAGGAAATTTTATGAACAGCTCCTTTTGAAATCCCCACTATTTAATATTGCTTTACATCCCACAACAATTTATTAAATTATAATCCCTCAGTAGTTCTTTATCCTTTGTTGTTTTCTAAGATATATTATTGCGGATTTTACTAAATAAAATCGTATTTGAGATGGTCCCTTCTTGTTCGTATTAAGGCATTCAGATCTAAAAAAAAGAGATAAGTGTGTATTCTAACTATGTGCCAAGTGTTATCTGTTTTTATGCTTGCATTGCCGAGATATACGCAAATGTATCAATCAACCCATATTCAACGTATTACATATCCAGCCAAACAATTGACAGATTTCAGTCAGTGTCTGAAACCTATTTTGTTTATGTTAATGACGTCACATAACCAAAGGTATCTAACAATCCAAAAGTGTATTGTTTGAAAGACAAAGGTTCATACTTTGTATTGATCGCATTAACCCCCTCAATAGAATCACTCATGCATCCCATACCAAGATCACTTTCATTATTTATTGACTGCCCCTCGTATAGTTTCTCTTTGGTATGGATCCTTGCCTGGTCTTATGACCTAATTGGGCAAAACTATTGTCACAGTACGAACATCGGTATGGTTTCTCCTTAGTGTGGATCATTTCATGACTAGTCTTAGTACCCGACTGAGAGAAACTGCTATCCCAGAATTAACATTGGTAAATAGGTTTCTTTTTGGTATAATGATTCCTTTAATGCTTGGTCGTATTACTCGATTGAGAGAAACTCTTATCACAGAATGAACATTGGTATGGTTTCTCTTTGGTATGAATCCTTTCCTTTCATGCCTGTTCTTATGACTTGATGTGGCGAAACTCTTGTCACAGAATGAACATTGGTATGGTTTCTCATTGGTATGAATTCTTTCATGCGTGGTCTTAATATGAGCCGACTGAGAAAACTCTTATAATGAACATTGGTATGGTCTCTGGTATGGTATGGTTTTGTTTGGGGTCGTCCAAAATTATCGCCATTTTCACTTACGTACAGAGCGTACGTAACTTTTTACCCCCCTCGAGTTACGTACGCAATAAATGGCGAAATTTTATTTTATTTTGTACTTTATAAAAAAAAAATCCCGCCTCTCAAGATCGCCATTTAAGTTACGTACAGTTGGGGTATATTTCGACCACCTCCCCCCTCTTACGTACGCTTTGTACGTAACTGAAAATGGCGAAAATTATGGACGACCCCTATAATGAATGCTTTCATGCTTGGTCTTGTCTTATTACCCGATTGAGAGAAACTCTGATCACAGAATTAACTTTGGTATGGGTTTTCTTTGGTATGAATCCTTTCATGTACGGTCTTATGACTTGATTGGGCGAAACTCTTATCACAGAATAGACATTGAAATGGTTTCTCATTGGTATGAATTCTTTCATGGGCGGTCTTATGACCTGATCTGGCGAAACGCTTGTCACAGAATGAACATTGGTATGGTTTCTCTTTGGTATGATGAATCCTGTCATGGCTAGTCTTATCACCCCTCTGAGAGAAACTCTTATCACACAATGAGCATTGATATAGTCTCTCTTTGGTATGAATCCTTTCATGCTTGGTCTTATAACCCGATTGAGAGAAACTCTTACCACAGAATGAACATTGGTATGGTTTCTCTTTGGTATGAATCCTTTCATGTATGGTCTTACGACTTGATGTGGCGAAACTCTTGTCACAGAATGAACATTGGTATGGTTTCTCATTGGTATGAATTCTTTCATGCGTGGTCTTATGACCCGACTGAGAGAAACTGCTATTACAGAATGAACATTGGTATGGTTGCTCTTTGGTATTATGAATCCTTTCATGCTTGGTCTTATTACTCAATTGAGAGAAACTCTTATCACAGCATGAACATTGGTATGGTTTCTCTTTGGTATGAATCCTTTCATGTACGGTCTTATGACTTGAATGAGCGAAATTCTTGTCACAGAATGAACATTGGAATGGTTTCTCATTGGTATGAATTCTTTCATGGGTGGTCTTATGACCCGACTGAGAGAAACTGCTATCACAGAATGAACATTGGTATGGTTTCTCTTTGGTATGATGAATCCTGTCATGACTGGTCTTACCACCCCTCTGAGAGAAACTCTTATCACAGTATGAACATTGGTACGGTTTCTCTTTGGTATGAATCCTTTCATGCCTGGTCTTTTCACCCCTCTGATAGAAACTCTTATCACAGTATGAACATTGGTACGGTTTCTCTTTGGTATGAACCCTTTCATGCCTGGTCTTATGACTTGATTGGGCGAAACTCTTGTCACAGAATGAACATTGGTATGGTTTCTCTTTGGTATGAATCCTTTCATGACTGGTCTTTTCACCCCTCTGATAGAAACTCTTATCACAGTATGAACATTGGTACGGTTTCTCTTTGGTATGAATCCTTTCATGCCTGGTCTTATGACTTGATTGGGCGAAACTCTTGTTACAGAATGAACATTGGTATGGTTTCTTTTGGGTATGAATTCTGGTATGACTGATTATATACGGAATGGAATAAGGGAAACAAATAGAACCTTGATCTGGTTTCTCTTCCGTATGAATTATTTCATGCGTGATCTGTACATCCGACTGAACGAAAGTTGATCGCCATCTGTTGGATAAACCTTGAAACCAATGTCTGTGTATTTTCCTTTCGTGGCGTCTTTGATGTATCTTATATCTGTCAAAGTCACTGAAAATTCGATAATTATGATATTTGCAGGCAAACGGCTTCAGTTGTTTTTCAGTATGGTCTACCATTGTAACATCGCTGGGAAGTAAAGTAATATACAAAACAATAGATATTAGTACCGTATCATGCATTGTTTTCTCCTCTGTACTCCTCTGATGTCATCTTTAATTGAAAGTAACAGGCAAACACAGTTCTCTTTTCAGTCCTCTTTAATACCAAGAGTAAATCGATCACATTTTCAAAATGACACTTATTCTTTCTAAATGATCTGTGATTAACCTGCTTTTTCATAGCTGGAATGGTAATAAAAGGTCAAAGTGCCCGGTTGGGTCATGCAATAACAGGGGAACATTTGTTGTCTTTGCATTGATCCAGACAAGCTTTTGTTTGGCATCGTGCGTCTAGTAGACACTTTTAGGACAAAAAGAACTACAATTTGTTTTTAATGTTCTTACGATACCATACAAAACCAATGTCCAAAGTTTAAAATATCAGTGAAAATACGTGACACTGACAGGCTTGCAGTCGGCGTAGTACAAACACTCAAATCATGGTCTGCCATCCGCTTTCTCTCTGGATTTCAGGCATAAAACACTTAAACAGCTCATGTAAAGAAAAAGCTTAGCACGGGGTACGGGGGTACCCAGCAAACACAGAACGTTTCCGCAACGTTGCACCTAGGTTGCAGTTAGGTTGCGTCATTTAAAACGTTTTAACAACGTTTTTATAACGTTACGGTTTGGTTGTGATTTGGTTGTTTTAAGTTGGTCCGTTGAAACGTGAGCAAAACGTTCTCTGAACGTTAAAGTTTAGTTATAGTTTGGTTGCACTTAGGTTGTGGTTAGGTTGTCATTATAAACGTTCTTACAACGTTATTATGACGTTGCGGTTTGTTTGTTTTAGGTTGGTTCTTGGAAACGGGATTAAAACGTTCTCTGAACGTTGCATGTTGATCATCGGAAACGTTTACATAATGTTTTAACAACGTTGTAACACTCAAATAGTTGGTTGTTTTAGTTTAATCCTTTAAACGTGAAAAGGATGTTCCCTGAACGTTGTAGTTTAAGTTCTAGTTTGGTTGCACTAAGGTTCTGGTTAGGTTGTCATTAAATACGTTCTTACAGCGTTATTATAACGTTGCGGGTTGTTTGTTTTAAGTACCAAATCACACCCAAACCGCAACGTTATATATAACGTTGTAGAAACGTTGTAATGACAACCTAACCACAACCTAAGTGCAACCAAACTTGAACTTAACTGCAACGTTCAGAGAACGTTTTGCTCACGTTTCAACGGACCAACCTAAAACAACCAAATCACACCCAAACCGCAACGTTATATATAACGTTGTAGAAACATTTTAATGACAACCTAACCACAACCTAAGTGCAACCAAACTAGAACTTAACTGCAACGTTCAGAGAACGTTTTGCTCACGTTTCAACGGACCAACCTAAAACAACCAAATCACACCCAAACCGCAACGTTATAATAACGTTGTAGAAACGTTTTAATGACAACCTAACCACAACCTAAGTGCAACCAAACTAGAACTTAACTGCAACGTTCAGAGAACGTTTTGCTCACGTTTCCATGGACCAACCTAAAACAACCAAATCACACCCAAACCGCAACGTTATAATAACGTTGTAGAAACGTTTTAATGACAACCTAACCACAACCTAAGCGCAACCAAACTAGAACTTAACTGCAACGTTCAGAGAACTTTTTGCTCACGTTTCCATTGACCAACCTAAAACAACCAAATCA
Organism: Ophiura sarsii; assembly: GCA_035610835.1. Classification (NCBI taxonomy): domain Eukaryota; kingdom Metazoa; phylum Echinodermata; class Ophiuroidea; order Amphilepidida; family Ophiuridae; genus Ophiura; species Ophiura sarsii. The sequence continues at coordinate 24,957,948 of CM069444.1, forward strand.
CACCCAAACCGCAACGTTATAATAACGTTGTAGAAACGTTTTAATGACAACCTAACCACAACCTAAGTGCAACCAAACTAGAACTTAACTGCAACGTTCAGAAAACATTTTGCTCACGTTTCCATGGACTAATTAAATAATGAATTACATTTTATTTAAAAAGGTTTATAACGAATCAAAATTTTAATACAAAACAATTTGGCATTACAAATTTGATGTACTAATCTAGGCGTATACAGGGTGACCCAAAAAATGTTAACACTCTGGGCACATAAGATATCTTAAAAGGACAGGAACACACAGGTCTAATCTTGATGTATTATGAAAGCTGAGTAAATAAGCTTTCATTTGCATTTTATTGCGTTCCAATTGGTTATTTAGAACGGGAGATATGCTTCAGCAAACATGAGGAAGCAAAATCGGCTTGGTCCAATTTGCATTAATTACAACTATGATTACGAACTTGTAAGAAGCGCATGCTCTTTTCTAAGCGTGTAAATCCGTTTAAGTTTGAATCGAATTCGTTCCTCGTGGGTATTGCACATGGAAAAAGAGTATAGAACTTGAACTCATGACAAAATACCTGTATAATTTATGTGGAATATATTTATTTATGTCTTTTAAGCTTGAAAAGAATCTGGCTTCATCACGACGTTCATATAACGTTCATATAACGTTTACACAACCAAATTATGTTACCTGGGCTGTAATCGCTAATTTGCATATTTTACCTGGCCTTACATGAGTCGAGTAAATTGTGGAAATAGCTCATTAGCATAATTTCAATGGTACAAAAATTAGCACCGGTGCTCGTTTGTAACCTTTAAATTATGGTAATAAGCTAATTTGCAACTTTTATTTATTTAAACCTTTTTTCTTTTTAAATTTAAGTCGATACATACATTTAACAGCTTTTAACACCATAGAAAGCATTTTGATCTGTATACGTAAGTTCTCATATGTATAGCTAAAGGCAAGTCATTGTTCACTAATGTCATATACATTGAGCAAGAACATAGTACACATGAAAAGGTCAATTTCCCCCTCATCCCTCTATAATACCACTACCATTCCCTGGTTGCCCTGGTGTAACTAACCGAATTTGATGAAAGTTTTTTACACGTTTGGGATAACGTTGTGAAAACGTTCAAGACTAACGTTCATACAACATAAAAATGTGTCGACAAATAAACGTTTTTTGAACGTTTAATCATAACGTTCCAAGAACGAAAGTGAAACGTTGTCACGACGTTCCAACAACGTAATAAATAGGTTATAAAAACGTCATTTGGACGTAATGGTATAACTAACAGAAGTTTTTTAAACGTTTGGGACGTTGTTATAACGTTGTGAAAACGTTCATTACTAACGTTCAAACAACGTAAAAATGTGTCGACAAATAAACGTTCTTCTAACGTTGGATCGCAACGTTCCATGAACGTTGTCACGACGTTCCGATAACGTAATAAAGACAGTATAAAAACGTCATTTGGACGTAATGGTATAACCAACAGAATTTCAAGAAAGTGTTTTAAACGTTTAGGACGTTGTGATAACGTTGTGAAAACGTTCATGACTAACGTTCATACAACGTAAAAATGTGTCGACAAATAAACGTTCTCCTAACGTTGGATCACGTTCACAACGTTCTTTGAACTTTTAATCATAACGTTCCAAGAACGAAAGTGAAACCTTGCCACGACGTTCTAACAACGTAATATGGTTAGCTGGGTAGTCTATAGAGAAGAGAACACGAATAGGGTTAACACGATATTGTCCTTGTATACATATCCCGTATAAAATTAATACCTCCCCGTAGGAGGCTATAGATGGTGTGACCGGTGACGTAGTGCCCGGCGGTTTGCGTGCGCACCTATAGGGAACGGTGCTTTAATTCACACTTGATTGATCATTACTTACCATGCTTACGGTGTAATAGTGCAGAAGTCATGGTATGCATCCCTAAGCACAATGAGAGACCAGGTACTAAATCTGGTTGCCCGGCGGTTTGCGTGCGCACCATAAGGGCATGTGCTTTTAAAATTGGCGCTCAGTGATGTGTGTTTTGCTTTCATAGTATGATGTATGCAGTAGTCATGGACTAGTACCCCTAGCATGTCTTTAGACCAGGCGCTAATCAATATGTAAACACTACTGATGTAAACAACGGTCACCTCATCTATACTACGTGTACGACATGTTCATGTATTTTTGGTATTTTTAAGCTTACCTACTAGGCTACTAGTACTAGTACTAATACTAATAGTAGTACTACACATTTTTATTACTGCGTTAGTCTCATATTTGATCCCCGATACTTGGGTTGGGTGGGAGTAATTCCGAACGAATCAGTTGATAAAATGTAGTGATTCTATTCAACTCGGTTTGTTGTCAGATGTGCCCGGCCGGATGTGTCTCCTAGTTTGGCGATTTATATACTTTCATTATACTTTCATTCTGCTTTCATTCCACTTCAGCATAATTTATAAACAAGAAGAGTGTTAACAAGAACTGTCTTTAAAAAAACCCATCGCGGTTTCTCAACTTTGTTTATTTCTTTTTCTGTTCGACAGTTCGTGCTCCAAAAAATTATAAAAATAAAAATGAGTAAACAGATAAATAAATAAATAAATATAAACATGAATAAATAGAATAAATGATTAGGTGAATGAATCAATAGGTAGGTCAAGCATAGATTGTGTAAAATCCATGAGGCAATGCAGTGGTGTATGGTTGGTGTAGGGGATGAGGGGGTGGAGTTAATCACAGATAGTCGGGTTGATGGGTTGGGCTAAAAGTGGGTCAAAAAAGTTATATGAGTGAATTAAAGAGGGAAAAAAAAGAAAGTTGAAGTGGACCATAAAAAGAAAGAAAGCGGGGGGGGGGGGGGGGGGGGGGGACCGCTAAACAGGTTTATTTTTATTTTGCCAATATCATTACTCGTACAGGGAACACATGATTTGTGAATTGTACCTGACACATAGTACAAGAATACAACCAATACTACTAAGATGTGCGTGAACTTGATGGTTTATAATATACAGCTACTATATATAGTGCATTCATCATAAGATGAAACATGACCTTTTGATTAAATGCTTTGTATTGCAAACACCGGTGTTAAATATGTTACACTTAGTTGGTGTTAAGCGTCTTGGTGTTAAATTAACACACTTAGTGCCTGCCAAAATATAGTTATTTTTAAGTAATTAATTAAAACGAACGAATATATGAATGTTTGAATTTTAATTATTTTAACTGATTGATTGATCGATGTATTCATTTATTTATTCATTTATTCAACTATACTGAATTGATAATTAATAATATATTAATGATAATTTATTTATAAATCTATAAATTTGAAAATGTATAAATTTAAATTTATACATTTATTCATTTATTTAATGTTATTGATTAATTAATTTTTATTTAAAAAATTATAATTAATTAAATTCATTTATTATTGATCTATTTATTCTCCCCCTGCACCAACCATACATGTAATGTACAGGGTGTCTTAAAAAAACTTACAACGCACCATTAGGCGATCATAACTTCCTAATTAAGTATCTGAATTTTACAATTCAAACGGTAAAATGAGGCCAAATTAGTTTTCTACAATAGGGAGAAACAGCGTTTAAATTTTTAAAAGTAATTACGGAGATATCTGTGATTACATAAAAGTAGTCACGGAACACTTCCATCCAAGTTGGCATATTTTGACAGATTTTCACTTGCGCGGCTGGTTACTTACTCATTAATGTTCAATAAGCCAGCACTGTATAATACTATGATAAAAAAGTACAATTTGTGATCTAAGAATACTGAATAATCGATCATAACACCAATACAAATACTCATTGTAAGGAGAGAGATATGACCATACTCTTTTAGACTTTAGTTTTGTTTTCAATTGCGAATAGTTTGACCATCATGCACAAAATTGGCGATAATTTTATAATATACATGATTTCATTCAGCCTTCACGTTGAAAATGTGAAGACTAGATAAAAGTTGTATGCGCGATGTTATTGGTTCTTTAACTTGGTTTAATAACGACAATGTTCATATTTACTAAAATTACTATAATTTTGTTTCCAATTGTTATAAAAAGATTGAACTTATCGTACAAATGTTAAATTTTACTGTTCTTAAGTATAAAATGTGATGAAAATAATCTAGGCAACTTCTATTTTATATTTTGTATAAAACTTTGGTCTCATCTGGCATATAATTTGGTGTAAAATAAACTCTAGGACCAAAACAAACACGTTAATCCATGTCATTTTGTAGAGAAATATTGATTTCATGTATGTGCTGTCTGAATCACTCAATATGAGCAAACTTGGATGGAACTGTTCCCAGACTAATGTTACGTAATTGCTCATTTCTCTAGAACCGAATCACATCTGGTTTTCTTAAAGGTATATTATGTGATCTTTCCAGGGAACGCCCTCAACATCGAAAAAAAAAAAATTGAAAGCAGATTTTCTTGCAGATTTACATTTCTGATCATTTTGAAGTAATTAAGAATCGTATCGCCCTGTAACTTGGAATGTATGCATGATTTATGATCAGAAATGTAAATCTGCAAGAAAATCTGCTTTCTATTTTTTTTTCGATGTTGAGGGCGTTCCCTGGAAAGATCACATAATATACCTTTAATAATGGCATAAACTTAAGTCTACGTGCAAAAACAAAGGACACGGTTAGCTACGATTCTACAGGGTGCAAAAACAAGACCGGACAAGACACGTGGGACAGACAGTAAGTTGGCAATGCCATTTTCAAAGAAGAAATATATAGTATAAATTAAATTAATTATAGAATACGGACAAATAATTCAAATTAGATTCCTTTTATGGATAACAGAATGACACATGCATGCTTAATATTCAGATTACAAACCATATTAAAGCATTTTATGGTATTACTGTTTCGAAATGTCAATGGAATTCCATAATACAGGCGCCTGCGTTTTAAGGGTGTCCCTGGTATGTCCTGCCCCATGATTTGTTTTGTTACCTTACAAATTCTTAGTGATATAACATTTGACAAGGGATGGGAGTATAGTTATAGTCGATGGTGAACACCTTACCCATCTCAGATTTGCAGATGACATCCTACTTCTCAGCCATGAGCCCCAGAATTGCAGAAGATGATCCGAGAACTGAGTGAAGAGAGCAACAAGGCTGGACTTAACATGAACATCAAGAAGACAAAAGTGATGATGTGCAACAAGCTGAAAGATTATGCTATAACAGTTCAAGGAAAAACCATAGAAAGAGTGGACAGTTATATATACCTGGGCAAGAAGATTTATCTGGAAAATGAAACAGCAGGGGAAGTGAACAGAAGGATACAGCTAGCATGGGTGAAGTTTGGTAAGCTCAGCTTTATCTTTCGTGATGAAGAGCTACCTTTGTCACTAAAGCGACCAAATTTCAACCAGTGTATCATCCCAGTGCTATCGTATGGCTCTGAAACATG
>CM069444.1:24963540-25164002 GCA_035610835.1 Ophiura sarsii
CGAAACCCTAACGTAATGTCACCTCCTACACTACTTTATTTCATGTGAATCCTTTCATGTCTGGTCTTATCAACCGGACGATAGAAATCTTTTCCACAGTTTGGTATTGTTTATAACAATTTGGTGATTCCTTCTGTGTATCGTCTTACACCCTGCATTGGGTGAAACTCTTGTCACACTACGCACGGTGGTGTGATTTTGTCATTTGTAGGAATCCTTTCATGTTTGGTTTTATCCATTGATTACATAATGAACATTGATATGGTTTAATCATTGACATGAATCCTTTCATGTCTGATCTTGTCATCTCATAAATTAGAGCTGGAATTCTTCTCACACAGTACGTAAATTGGTACGGTGTCTAACCATTACGAAACGAACCATTTCATGCGTGGTCTTATTATTACTCAAGCGCGTGAAAATGAACATTGGTATAGTTTCTCTTTGGTATAAATCCTTGCCTGGTCTTATAATATGACCTGATTGGGCAAAACTCTTGTCACAGTACGAACATCGGTATGGTTTCTCTTAGTGTGGATCCTTTCATGACTAGTCTTAGTACCCGACTGAGAGAAACTGCTATCCCAGAATTAACATTGGTAAGGTTTCTCTTTGGTATAATGAATCCTTTCATGCTTGGTCGTATTACTCGATTGAGAGAAACTCTTATCACAGAATGAACATTGCTATGGGTTCTCTTTGGTATGAATCCTTTCATGCCTGGTCTTATGACTTGATGTGGCGAAACTCTTGTCACAGAGTGAACATTGGTATGGTTTCTCATTGGTATGAATTCTTTCATGCGTGGTCTTATGACCCGACTGAGAGAAACTGCTATTACAGAATGAACATTGGTATGGTTTCTCTTTGGTATAATGAATCCTTTCATGCTTGGTCTTATTACTCAATTGAGAGAAATTCTTATCACAGAATGAACATTGGTATGGTTTCTCTTTGGTATGAATCCTTTCATGTATGGTCTTATGATTTGATGCGGCAAAACTCTTGTCACAGAATGAACATTTGTATGGTTTCTCATTGGTATGAACTCTTTCATGCGTGGTCTTATGACTCGACTGAGAGAAACTGCTATCACAGAATGAACATTGGTATGGTTTCTCATTGGTATGCATCCTTTCATGACTGGTCTTTTCACATCTCTGATAGAAACTCTTATCACAAAATGAGCATTGGTATGGTTTCTCTTTGGTATGAATCCTTTCATGTACGGTCTTATGACCTGATGTGGCGAAACTCTTGTCACAGAATGAACATGGGTACGGTTTCTCTTTGGTATGAATCCTTTCATGTACGGTCTTATGACTTGATGTGGCAAAACTCTTGTCACAGAATGAACATTGGTATGGTTTCTCATTGGTATGAATCCTTTCGTGACTGGTCTTTTCATACCTCTGATAGAAAGTATTGTCACAAAATGAGCATTGGTATGGTTTCTCTTTGGTATGAATCCTTTCATGTACGGTCTTATGACCTGATGCGGCGAAACTCTTGTCACAGAATGAACATTGGTACGGTTTTTCTTTTGTATGAATCCTTTCATGTCTTGTCTTATGGCTTGATTGGGCAAAACTCTTGTCACAGAGTGAACATTTGTATGGTTTCTCATTGGTATGAAATCTTTCATGCGTGGTCTTATGACTCGACTGAGAGAAACTGCTATCACAGAATGAACATTGGTATGGTTTCTCATTGGTATGCATCCTTTCATGACTGGTCTTTTCACATCTCTGATAGAAACTCTTATCACAAAATGAGCATTGGTATGGTTTCTCTTTGGTATGAATCCTTTCATGTACGGTCTTATGACCTGATGTGGCGAAACTCTTGTCACAGAATGAACATGGGTACGGTTTCTCTTTGGTATGAATCCTTTCATGTACGGTCTTATGACTTGATGTGGCAAAACTCTTGTCACAGAATGAACATTGGTATGGTTTCTCATTGGTATGAATCCTTTCATGACTGGTCTTTTCATACCTCTGATAGAAAGTATTGTCACAAAATGAGCATTGGTATGGTTTCTCTTTGGTATGAATCCTTTCATGTACGGTCTTATGACCTGATGCGGCGAAACTCTTGTCACAGAATGAACATTGGTACGGTTTTTCTTTTGTATGAATCCTTTCATGTCTTGTCTTATGGCTTGATTGGGCAAAACTCTTGTCACAGAATGAACATTTGTATGGTTTCTCATTGGTATGAAATCTTTCATGCGTGGTCTTATGACTCGACTGAGAGAAACTGCTATCACAGAACGAACATTGGTATGGTTTCTCATTGGTATGAATCCTTTCATGACTGGTCTTTTCACACCTCTGATAGAAACTCTTATCACAAAATGAGCATTGGTATGGTTTCTCTTTGGTATGAATCCTTTCATGTCTGGTCTTATGATTTGATGCGGCAAAACTCTTGTCACAGAATGAACATTTGTATGGTTTCTCATTGGTATGAAATCTTTCATGCGTGGTCTTATGACTCGACTGAGAGAAACTGCTATCACAGAACGAACATTGGTATGGTTTCTCATTGGTATGAATCCTTTCATGACTGGTCTTTTCACACCTCTGATAGAAACTCTTATCACAAAATGAGCATTGGTATGGTTTCTCTTTGGTATGAATCCTTTCATGTCTGGTCTTATGATTTGATGCGGCAAAACTCTTGTCACAGAATGAACATTTGTATGGTTTCTCATTGGTATGAAATCTTTCATGCGTGGTCTTATGACTCGACTGAGAGAAACTGCTATCACAGAACGAACATTGGTATGGTTTCTCATTGGTATGAATCCTTTCATGACTGGTCTTTTCACACCTCTGATAGAAACTCTTATCACAAAATGAGCATTGGTATGGTTTCTCTTTGGTATGAATCCTTTCATGTACGGTCTTATGACCTGATGCGGCGAAACTCTTGTCACAGAATGAACATTGGTACGGTTTTTCTTTTGTATGAATCCTTTCATGTCTTGTCTTATGGCTTGATTGGGCAAAACTCTTGTCACAGAATGAACATTGGTATGGTTTCTTTTTGGTATGAATTCTTGTGTGGTTGATTATATACGGAATGGAATAAGGGAAACAAATAGAACCTCGATCTAGTTTCTCTTCCGTGTGACTCCTTATCTGTACATCCAACTGAACGAAAGTTGATCGCCATCTGTTGGATATACATTGTATTTTCCTTTCGTGGCGTCTTTGATGTATCTTACATCTGTCAAAGTCACTGAAGATTCGATAATTATGATATTTGCAGGCAAATGGCTTCAGTTGTTTTTCAATATGGTCTACCATTGTAACATCGCTGGGAAGTAAGTAATACTGTAATATACAAACAAAAGATATTAATATGCATTGTTTTCTCCTCTGTACTAAAGTTTCTGATGTCATCTTCAATTGAAAGTAAAGGCAAACACATTTGTTTTTTCCTCTTTAATACCAACAGTTTTAAATCGATCATATATTCAAAATGACACTAAATTGCCTTATTCTTTCTAAATGATCTTTGATAACCATAGATTTTACACTGGATTAACCTGCTTTTTCATAGCTGAAATGGTAATAAAAGGTCAAAGTGCCCGGTTCCATTCCACTGCATAATTAATAGGGGAACATGTGTTGTCTTTGCATTGATCCAGAGCTTTTGTTTGGCATATCGTCTAGTAGACACTTTTAGGACAACAAGGACTACAATTTGTTTTTAATGTTCTTACGTTTACAAAACCAATGTCAAAAGTTTAAAATTTCAGTGAAAATACGTGACACTAACAGGCTTGCAGTTCGTACCATAAGTACAAACACTCAAAAATCATGGTCGGCCATCCGCTTTCTCTCTGGATTTCAGGCATAAGACACAAATACAGCTCATGTAAAGAAAAAGCTTAGCACGGGGTACGGGGGTAGTCTATAGAGAACACGAATAGGTCTAACACGATATTGTCCTTATACATATCCCGTATAAAATTAATACCTACATGTACTAGGAGGCTATTAAGTTTACGTGTACGACTTGTTCATGTATTTTAAGCTTACCTAGTAGTAGTAGTAGTAGTAGTAGTAGTACTAGTAGTAGTACTACACATTTTATTACTGCGTTGTCTCGGATTTGATCCCCAATACTTGGGTGGGAGGATTCCGAACGAATCAGTTGATAAAATGTAGTGAACTCGGTTTGTTGTAAGATGTGCCCGGCCGGACGTGTCTCCTAGTTTGGCGATAAATACTTTCATTCTGCTTTCATTCCACTTCAGCATAAACAAGAAGAGTGTTAGGCGCACAGCACTAAATCACTCCTCGTTTTGTGTAATGGTAGTAAGTTCCGGCAAAAACAAAAAATGATTTTGTGATTAATGGGGTCCTTTGGGAATCAGTTTGGCGTGAGGGTAGCATTTCACTCTCTTTAATTCACTCGTAACTTTTTGGTTCAGATGTTCCAGAGGTTGAGATGTTTGTACCAAGTTTGTATCTTCCTTACACATGCATTTTAAATACGTTTTGTATTGATCAAACCCCAGAACTAGCTCTGCTACAGAGCCACTCTTAGGGGGCTATCATTTTCTTCGGGAGGGGGGGGGGGGGGGGGGGGGGGGGGGGTCACAAATATGTCATTGGCCGTTGTTAATAAATTTATAACCCCCCCTATCCGATACAAAATAATTTTATGACCAACCCCCCCCCCCCCCCCGGCCTATCGAAGTTAGATTTTCTAATGACTAAAATAGCAAATAATGAAAAATAAACAGGAAAGGTGTTGTAAATATGCAGAATATGTACATTTATAAGGGATATGCTTAGATGAATGCGCGCGAAGCGCGAAAAAAATTGCCGTTTTGAAATTTTAGAATCTGAATTGCTACACAAAACTATAACCCCCCTATTTTAGATTTTACAAAATTATGACACACCCCCACCATATTTGTGCCCCCCCCCCCTCCCGAAGGAAATGACAGCCCCCTTACTAGGGCGATTTTGCACTAAAAATTGGAAGAAGAAAAAAAAGGCCTCCTCCTTCCTTTTGTGAAAAACTCCGAACGCTAAACATGTTTTTATCAAGTCATCAGTATTATTTGATTTGATACATTTGTATACAGTACTATATAGTCATGCCATTGTACCGCACACTTGACCTAATACTTGACCCTATAATGCAGCCGCGTAGCCAGCCCAGCCACTCCGAGGGGGCAAGATCCCCATAATAGATCCCCATAACGGTCCCTATTTCAAAGAAACCAGGTCAAAAAACGGCTGATTTAACATGATTTTCCGCCCTTTTCGTCCCCATTTTGCCAATTTTTCCCCCCACCCGCCCCCCCACTCGCTACGCTACTGCTATAATGCATAGATCAGGGCAGGGTGCACTTGGAGTTAGAAAAAACTTTGGCCAGACAAGAACATTTGTATCGTCACGTTGACAGGTGTTTAACACTTTCCACGCGACAGTGGTTTGCAGATGACAATTCTAAAATTTCACAAAATGTTACAAAGATGTCATATCAGTGTCACACTTATTGAATTTGAACACCATAATTTGGAATCACCATAGGAAATGCATTTAAATAAGTACAAATATGCCTAGTATTAGTAACCCTTGAGATAAACTTTGACAGCTAGTTAGGAACAGTTTCTGAAAGATCTGTTTTGTACATGGTAAAACTAATAGCAGTATGTAAGGTGTTACTAAAACCTGTGTAGGTCTGTGATGAAGACAGCCATTCAAATCACACGGGTATTTCATCATGTATGCTGCAAATAGAAAATCAGTTGGCCCAATTACTCTGTCAGTACCTCTGAATTTGTATAAGCTCTACCGTTCACGGTATTGAGCACTTTGTTCAATGGCTAGTCTAACCACCAGAAACGGTTATCAATAATAATAATAATTTTATTTATTTATTTATTAGTATATTTATTTATTTATTTATTTATGTATGTATTCATTCAACCAGGTTAGCAACTAAGCAGTGTATCATTAACTTTCATTCACTTTTTATAACAACAAATAGGCTAGTATCAAATTTCAGATGGAAGATACAACAGGTGATGAGGGTACACCGTCTGAGAGCAACAAGACGGGGCGGGCCAAGCAGTGGTTAGCATGAGTAATGAAACGAGTTGATTACCACGTGGTTTTAACGCGGTTTCCTGATATGTTTCAGTTTATTAGTTTATTAATTAGAACATACGCTTTTACAACAGCGGCACATGTCTTTAAAAACGAAGCGTTTTTATACAAAAATAATAATATATACATACAAATTTAGAAAAACACCAAAAACGAATGATTGACAGTTTACGCTTCACTGCTTTCCTATCGCTGGTGAAGAACGTATAGAGTGCGCTATACTGTGAACCAAATCTTAACAAACTTTAGGCAAAATCTAAGAGATGCGTGTCCAAAGGTTTGTCAACCTAGAAAAAGGTCCCTCTTATTATGTAAAGGTCTGTTAGTTTCGAATTCTGATTATCGGGGGGGGGGGGGGGGGGGGGGGGTTGTATTTTTGGCTAGGGCGCGGATACTAGTATATGATAAAGGTGATATTTGTCCAAGGTTTCAGAGGTATTTTTTCCTGTGATAAAGACCAAGTTTCAAGTTTTCAATTTTCATTTATTCACCAGTAAATCAATACAAAAAACATGTATAAAGCAACATTGGTGGGTTGATCAAAGAAGAGCGGAGCTCGAAAAGGATTGGCCACGCGTACATGATTATATTAATAATGGCATAAACTTAAAGGTAGATGTTCCGATTTTCAACTTGAAGTTTTCTATTCTACATGAAAGGTCATCCTTAAAAAAGTCGTGTTCCAAAGTTTGAGTTGCATAGCTCTAATGGTTCTTATTTTAGACGCACAAGATGCTGTGAACTGTACCCATTGAGTAGTACACAAACTATATCGGTGGTTACCACCATTCGCGGTAATTCGACGTTATTTCATCGATTTCTCCGTAATTATACCGATTTAGGCCGTCAAATTTCAGTATGATGATGAGAAAAATACTAGCTTTCATATGATATGAAAATCTCCATATGTTTGAAATAATTCTGTGTTACGAAAATGTGATCGGGTCATCTACCTTTAAGTCTACGTGCAAAAACAAAGGACACGGTTAGCTACGATTCTACAGGGTGCAAAAACAAGACCGGACAAGACATGTGGGACAGACAGTAAGTTGGCAATGCCATTTTTCAAAGAAGAAACATATAGGCCTATAGAATAAATTAGATTAATTATAGAATACAGACAAATAATTCAAATTAGATTCCTTTTATGGATAACAGAATGATACATGCGAATTAATATTCAGATTACAAACCATATTGTGAAATAAGAAAATGCTTGTACTTATTATTAAAGCATTTTATGGTATTACTGTTTCGAAATGTCAATGGAATTCCATAATACAGGCCCCTGCGTTTTAAGGGTGTCCTTGGTATGTCCTGCCACATGATTTGTTTTGTTACCTTACAAATTCTGTTGATATAACATTTGACAAGGGATGGGAGTATAGTATTTGGTATTCTCGGTTTTTATGTGTGCAAAATTTAGGAACGTAACATTCTCACTACTCGTAGAGGGTGGAAAGATGCATAATTCATTATATATTTGACTTGACCTGCTTTACTGTCCTTCCCTGTCCTCCTGTGACGTGACACGATGATATTTTCGTGCTACTTTCTGTTTATTTGTCAGCCCACGCTCGCGGTACAAGTGACAAATAGGAATTATTACATTCGATGGGTGTGAAAAGAGTCAACTGGCAACTTCTGTAACTTCACATTGATGACTAACATTCAATTCATATGAAACAGAAATGGGAATATTTGTCCATGAAATGCCAATGTTATGGGCCTATAATAATGTGTTGTTCCCGTGTTTTCTCTTCTTTCGTTTGTTGTCAACAATAATGATGAACTGTTGTTTATTTACCGATGGTGTGTTCAGGGATTGTTTATCGATGATGGTATCGGTATCTTTACTGTGATGGTTAATGACGCTTCTGATCGATGGAAATTTGTCGATGATCTCACCCCGGATCTCACCCTGGCAGAAATTATCAATTCTAAAACAAACATTCATCAGCTCCAACACCATCTGAATGCTTCAAAGTGAATGCTTTATATGATTGGTGTAAGGTTAACGATATGCTGCCTAAGCCAACCAAATGTCATGTTTTGCATGTAAACTTTAAAAAAAACCCTGTCCTGCTTCCACAACTTTCTCTTGGTGGTGAGGTCCTGCAAGTTGTCGATCACATGAAATTACTTGGTCTTGAAATCCTAAACAATCTGAAATGGAACATCCAAGTCAAAAACATGATATCTCGTGCGAGTAGACGCCTATTTGTGTTATATGCTCTTCGTAAACATGCTGCCCCAGTTGAGAACATGCTGACCATTTTTCAAACCAATTTTCGACCAATTTTGGAATACGCTTGTGCTATCTGGCATCCTGCGCTTACTAAAAATCAAAGCTACCAAAATGAAAGGATTCAAAAACGCACTTGCAAAATCATCCTCAACATCACCAGTCTTGTCGATCGCAGGGAAGAATTAGTTTTAAAGTGTGGTCAGCAGGTCAGGTCCTCAACTCTGAAAGACATCGCCACCTTCTCCCAGAGAAGAGATCTATTAACCACAACCTCCGTCGCCGCCACATATTTCCTCAACCATCGTGCAATACCAACAAATACCAAAAAACCACCATTCCTTACATCATAAAAAAGCTCAATGGCGTTTTGGATGATTAATGTATTTTGCTGAGGTCTGTATTTCGTTGCAATATTTTGATGCATGTTTTTTTGATATATATATATATATTTTTTTATTGTATTGAACTGTTGTACATTGTAAAGCCGGCTTTTTCAGCTTATGCTGCCTGCTGGCTATTTTTTATACCGTGAATAAATAAATAAATAAATGTGCGTTAAGGGTTTTCTTGAAAGAATCCAAAATTCAATTAAAAACCCACAAAAAGTCTGTACAAGTTAGTCCAATAAAGAAACCATATGGTAAATAAAATTGACAGTGAATAGACAAACTAATCAACTTATTTTATATGCATTGATATGGTCCCATTTACAATGCGCCTTTTATTTCATGTGAATCCTTTCATGTCTGGTCTTATCAACCGGACGATAGAAATCTTTTCCACAGTTTGGTATTGTATCTATTTGATGAATCCTTCTGTGTATCGTCTTACAACCTGCATTGGGTGAAACTCTTGTCACACTACGCACAGTGGTGTGATTTTATCATTTGTAGGAATCCTTTCATGTTTGGTTTTATCCATTGATTACATAATGAACATTGATATGGTTTAATCATTGGCATGAACAAGGGTGTCCCCATACCCTATTCATTGGGGGGGGGGGGGGGGGGGTGTAAAGGTCATCAATTGCCGACAAAGCCATTTGTGCCGACAATAAAAAATGTCGGCTCGCTTCGCTCGCCGGAATTCATACACGCATACATGTATTTTAGTATGGACTATAATATGGTCAGGGGCGTTAATCCGTTTTCAGACATGGGGGGACACAAATTTGATAATGATAATTGAAATGTCAAAATTGAATAGTTCGGGGGGGGGGGGGGGGGGACTGTTTTGATGGGGGGAGGCCAAAAAACCTCAAGCCATCTTGTTAATCTTAAATATTGAAACGTTGGAATTAATACAAAGCGCGCAAAATTTGTAATTTTTAAAGGTACAGTACGTTTAAATGTCCTCCACATAACATTTAGAATATTTGTTGTGGTTTGAGGGTCATTATAATGTTTAAACCTGCAGAAAATATGCGCGCTGAGCGCGCAACACTTTTCAGTTTTTGAAAAGTGGTTTGGTTCGAGACCATTATAATGTTGAACCTGTAGAAAAGAATGCGCGCAAAGCTCAAAAATATTTTCAGATTTTAAGCTAAAATGGTCATGGAAAACTTTCCTGAAGCCATCCATATAATATTTGGTTTGGTTCGAGACCATTATAATGTTGAACCTGTAGAAAGAATGCGCGCAAAGCTCAAAAATATTTTCAGTTTTTAAGCTAAAATGGTCATGGAAAACTTTCCTGAAGCCATCTGAAACTAAAATGGTCATGGAAAACTGTCCTGAAGCTTTCTTGTTAAGCTTAAATAATGAAACATTAAAACTAATACGCGCAAAGCGCGCAAAAATTGGCATTTCTAACACTTATGTATGACGCTTTGACGGTTTGATATTGCATAGTTACATAATCAAGTCCAAATTCAAATCGTATGGTTTAAGGGCCATTCTAATGTTAAAATCTGTAGAAAATATGCGCGCAGAGCGCGCCAATTTTTCAGATTTTGAACTCAAATGGTCATTGAAAACTGGTTGAAGCCTTCTGATACTATAATAAATGAAGCTTAAATAATGAGACATTGAAACTAATACGCGCGAAGCGCGCAAAATTTTGCATTTCTTACATTTAAAGAGTCCAATTTAAAGTTTTTAACGTCCCCCATATAATATTTGGTTTGGTTCGAGACCATTATAATGTTGAACCTGTAGAAAGAATGCGCGCAAAGCTCAAAAATATTTTCAGTTTTTAAGCTAAAATGGTCATGGAAAACTTTCCTGAAGCCATCTTGTTCAGCTTGAATAATGAAACATGGAAACTAATACGCGCGAAGCGCGCAACATTTGGCATTTTTAACACTTAAAGGGTCCAGTATGACGTTTTTAACGTCCCCCATATAATATTTGGTTTGGTTCAAGATCCATTATAATGTTGAAACCTGTAGAAAGAATGTGCGCGAAGCGCACAGAGATTTTCAGTTTTTAAACTAAAATGGTCATGGAAAACTTTCCTGAAGCCATCTTGTTTAGTTGAATAATGTTTAACAAAACATGGTCAAATGTTCAATAAAGGCATGATAGGCCTACAGCCTGTATGTCCGACATCGACATATAGACCTACGTGAGATATCGATTGTGCCCCTGGTGCAACGCAAATTCTGGTCTCACGCAAATAACGACAGTTGTGCGCCGACACAAAATCTCATACAAATGGGCTCGTTCACAGTGCCTACAAATTTATATGCCTACATTGCCTTTGTTCATTTTTGATTTGTGTTAACATAACATATATGCCGACACAACATTATCATTTACGCATACGATCGATAATTGTTATAGGGCTTTCTCCCCTTCTTTCCCTTTTCCTTTCTTTCTTTTCTTTTTCCTTTCTCTTTCTTTCTTTCCTCTTCCTTTCTCTCCCCTTCTTTCTTTCTTTCCCTTTTTCTTTCTCTTTCCTTTCTTTCTTTCTCCCTCTTTCCTTTGATTTGCCCACAGCACAATGATTTTGCCGACAGATTTTATGAATGGGACACCCCCTCTGGGGACGCCCTTGCATAAATTCTTTCATGGCTGATCTTGTTATCTTATAAATTAGAGCTGGAATTCTTCTCACACAGTACGTAAATTGGTAGTGGTTTTTTTAAAGTTATGAACCATTTCATGCTTGGTCTTACTCAAGCGCGTGAAAATGAACATTGGTATATCAATCAAAAATGTCTATAATCTACCTGGATGACTGACAACATTCATAAATAGAACATACATTGGTATAGTTTCTCTTTGGTATGAATCCTTGCCTGGTCTTATAATATGACCTGATTAGGCAAAACTATTGTCACAGTACGAACATCGGTATGGTTTCTCCTTAGTGTGGATCATTTCATGACTAGTCTTAATAGTACCCGACTGAGAGAAACTGCTATCCCAGAATTAACATTGGTAAGGTTTCTCTTTGGTATAATGAATCCTTTCATGCTTGGTCGTATTACTCGATTGAGAGAAACTCTTATCACAGAATGAACATTGGTATGGTTTCTCTTTGGTATGAATCCTTTCCTTTCATGTCTGGTCTTATGACTTGATGTGGCGAAACTCTTGTCACAGAATGAACATTGGTATGGTTTCTCATTGCTATGAATTCTTTCATGCGTGGTCTTAATATGAGCCGACTGAGAAAACTCTTATAATGAACATTGGTATGGTCTCTGTATGGTATGGTTTTTGTATGGGGTCGTCCAAAATTATCGCCATTTTTCACTTACGTACAGAGCGTACGTAACTTTTTACCCCGCCCCCCCCCCCCCCCCCCCCCCTCGAGTTACGTACGCAATAAATGGCGAAATTTTATTTTATTTTGTACTTTAAAAAAAAAATCCCGCCTCTCGAGATCGCCTCTTAAGTTACGTACGGTTGGGGTATATTTCGACCCCCTCCCCCCTCTTACGTACGCTTTGTACGTAACTGAAAATGGCGAAAATTATGGACGACCCCTATAATGAATGCTTTCATGCTTGGTCTTATTACCCGATTGATAGAAACTCTTATCACAGAATTAACTTTGGTATGGGTTTTCTTTGGTATGAATCCTTTCATGTACGGTCTTATGACTTGATTGGGCGAAACTCTTATCACAGAATAGACATTGAAATGGTTTCTCATTGGTATGAATTCTTTCATGGGCGGTCTTATGACCTGATCTGGCGAAACTCTTGTCACAGAATGAACATTGGTATGGTTTCTCTTTGGTATGATGAATCCTGTCATGGCTGGTCTTATCACCCCTTTGAGAGAAACTCTTATCACACAATGAGCATTGGTATAGTCTCTCTTTGGTATGAATCCTTTCATGCTTGGTCTTATAACCCGATTGAGAGAAACTCTTACCACAGAATGAACATTGGTATGGTTTCTCTTTGGTATGAATCCTTTCATGTATGGTCTTACGACTTGATGTGGCGAAACTCTTGTCACAGAATGAACATTGGTATGGTTTCTCTTTGGTATGAATTCTTTCATGCGTGGTCTTATGACCCGACTGAGAGAAACTGCTATCACAGAATGAACATTGGTATGGTTGCTCTTTGGTATTATGAATCCTTTCATGCTTGGTCTTATTACTCAATTGAGAGAAACTCTTATCACAGCATGAACATTGGTATGGTTTCTCTTGGTATGAATCCTTTCATGTACGGTCTTATGACTTGAATGAGCGAAATTCTTGTCACAGAATGAACATTGGAATGGTTTCTCATTGGTATGAATTCTTTCATGGGTGGTCTTATGACCCGACTGAGAGAAACTGCTATCACAAAATGAACATTGGTATGGTTTCTCTTTGGTATGATGAATCCTGTCATGACTGGTCTTACCACTCCTCTGAGAGAAACTCTTATCACAGTATGAACATTGGTACGGTTTCTCTTTGGTATGAATCCTTTCATGCCTGGTCTTATGACTTGATTGGGCGAAACTCTTGTCACAGAATGAACATTGGTATGGTTTCTTTTGGGTATGAATTCTGGTATGACTGATTATATACGGAATGGAATAAGGGAAACAAATAGAACCTTGATCTGGTTTCTCTTCCGAATGAATTATTTCATGCGTGATCTGTACATCCGACTGAACGCAAGTTGATCGCCATCTGTTGGATAAACCTTGAAACCAATGTCTGTGTATTTTCCTTTCGTGGCGTCTTTGATGTATCTTATATCTGTCAAAGTCACTGAAAATTCGATAATTATGATATTTGCAGGCAAACGGCTTCAGTTGTTTTTCAGTATGGTCTACCATTGTAACATCGCTGGGAAGTAAAGTAATATACAAAACAATAGATATTAGTACCGTATCATGCATTGTTTTCTCCTCTGTACCATGTGTACTCCTCTGATGTCATCTTCAATTGAAAGTAAAAGGCAAACACAGTTTTCTTTTCCTCTTTAATACCAAAAGTTTAAATTGATCACATTTTCAAAATGACACTTATTCTTTCTAAATGATCTGTGATTAAGGCACCTTGCAATTAAATGTGAGTTTACTGTTGCGTTTTTGAAAAGCAGGACGAGGTGACTATTTAATATTAATATTGTAATATTTTGGGGTAAAGTCACCTGATTTAATATTGTCGGCGTTGTTAACTATTATCCAAGGTACGAATACAATTCAAATGCTGTTATGTCCTACCTAGTACAGGAAACCCATACGTTGGTGTTTTTTTCTGTTTTTTTTCTTCCCTACCAACGTATGGGGAAATTGTATTGCGAGAAACTGTCAATTTAATTTGCTGTATGAAGTGAATGGAGTGCAACTCAAATGAGTTGTGGGTGAATTACAGCAAAACTGCTTTTCCGTTGATTTTCATACTAGCTACGCACCTTCATAAAGTCCTCATCTTTCTTTCCAGCCACTTTTTAAAACATGAAAATGCTAAATTATTCCATTATTTAATCATAATTCTCCGCCGTGTAAATGCAATGGCAGAATTTTTTTTAGACATTTCGGGATCGGATCGCGGTCCAGATTAGTCTCATACCCCACCGCAAAATAACAAACATCTATATACGCTACGCACACCATTACGAACTAACGAAAATATTAATATGAGACTATTCATTTAAATCAAACATGGCGCCGATTCGATAAACATCGCGAGTGCCGTAAAGTGAATGGGATTAGAATTTCGCTTTAAATTTCAAGGGAATAGTGCATTTGTACAAAATGTTAAACGAATGGCAAGATAGATGAGAAAGAGTAGATAAGAACAAGCACAAAGAAGTGTGTTTTTGAGCTCTGGTAAGCGATACAGAAATTAACACGAAAATCATATTTAGAAGGAGTCATACTTAGGATGGGGACAGATAGTGAAACATGCAAAATACCCTATGATGAATAATACCAACTGATGACAAATATCACTAAGTATGATTTGTTGTACTATGTCCTACCACCATCTACTGCCTTGGCTTTGCATTTTGTTTCTTTTATAAAGGAGCCTACTCATATTTGCATCCCTATTTTGAATATTAATGAGAAATTCGATGATGTTTGTAAAAGAAATTCGTTACGATAGCTCGGAGAATTTTAAAGATGGCGATCGTAAACAAACCTGAAATATTACCCAGAATGCACTAGGAAACTCCTAAGAAGTTCGGCGGTTTTGATGTGACGTCATGCGCTGAAGCGATTACAATACAATACAATACAATACAATACAGAAAGCATTAATTGCGCCATTTCCAAAAGGCTCAGAGCGCTTACAAGATAAAACCTTAAAATTACAACTTAAACTACAAAATGTGAGTGTAACATGAGCATAGTACGTACAATATATTATAGCAATTACAAAATAGATTAGAAACAAAATATAAACAGAACAAGGTCTTCTGAAAAACTGGGTGGACAAGTGTTTTTAGTGTCAAAAGGATGAGAAGACTTGGAATGGATCTGTTGAATTTTGTGGAAGTCGGCAAGAGGATCACTACCGTAGTGTGTTGTTTCTGGAAGGAAATCACCGAGACGTTATGTGAGCGATATGTGGTGAAGTTTATGGAGAAAAAAAAATTAAAAGAAAAAATATCATAATTTTTAATTTAATTTAAATTCCAATGTTTATTAATTACGAGAAAAACGTAATTTATGACAGATTCAAAAATGCAACAAAATAACTTGGATTTCCCGGGGCGTCAGGATAATTATTAATAGTCAATCGTTCTGTAAAAATAAATCACGAACATCACAACACAACAGCCGAATCAAAAAAAGAAAATCGTGATAAAATAACATTAAATAAAGTGCTCAATCGTACCCCCCAAAAAAGTCTCGTTAATAAAACAAACTATTGCTATTGTAATTAATTAATATAATGGAACATCAAAAAGTACCAATGTATTATACCAAAAAAAAAGTGGCTCCACGCGGATTTGACCCGGGGTTCTCCGCTTGACAGGTAGCGATATCAACCAATACACTACTCATTCTCAGTACTTTCAATGGAGTTACAATGAATATATATAATTCAGACTCTCACTCAATAAACTAAATCGAAAATTGTACATTTATTTTTTATTATTTAAAGCTACATTGTCAATTAGAACACCATTTTATTTACGGTAATAGACACATTTAATATAATATAAAATAAAAATATTAATTTCGCACTGAATAACTGAATTTGGAGGTATTTTCGGTTTTATTACGACCACTCTCACTCAATAAACTAAATCGAAAATTTTACATTTATTTTTTATTATTTAAAGCTATAAAGCTACATTGTCAATTAGAACACCATTTTATTTACGGTAATAGACACATTTAATATAATATAAAGTAAAAATATTAATTTCGCACTGAATAACTGAATTTGGAGGTATTTTCGGTTTTATTACGACCCAACTGGTCTCTAAGGTGGCCAAGTTAACTTGTCCACCAAAAACTGTTTAAGGGAACAAATGAGTTTTAAGAGCTGCGCAGTAATCAATTGCCGTGCCTATGAATATGCTTCAAATGCACACATTTCAATACAAAGCGACAGTTGCAAGTTTCGTGCAGAGTTTTTTACTTCCCAGAAATGTTTTCCCAACCCGGAAGTATTGCAATGTGGCTCATCGGCTAATTTCATTGTCAGAAAAGTGTTAAAAAGCTTATGAAAAAGCTGTAAACAATGAAATAATTAAATATTTAAAAGATATTACATATCACGCGGGTGACTTTTGGACGCGCGCGGGCAACAGTAAACTCACATTTAATTGCAAGGGGCCTAACCTGTTTTTTCATAGCTGGAATGGTATTGTAGCGAACCTTGTCCGCTGTACAATTCCTACCCATTCTGCCCTGTCCTGGTTATCCCATTCCTGACCGCTGCGCATTCCCTTTCCTCAAATAATACGTCATAAAATAAATATTGTGAACCGCAGCACGGTGGGATAACTATATTCATGTATTATACTAAGTAAACACTCACCACACAGTGTATAATTATCCTGTATTTGTATATAATGTTACGATCGACGCTGTGTTAGATGATAAAAATTGTACATTGCTTCGCGTGTAGAAATCGCATGCGAGACTTCCGAATTCGGAGGCCTTTATTTTTATCGGAAAGTTACCTTCCCAAATTTCCACTGCATTTCATGTTTTGCCATTGCAGAACGTTCAGATATATTCTTTATAAACTATAGACTTTTAGGACTTCAATAGTTACTTCTATTGCTTCCAAATTATTCCATATCACTTACTTTGAGTACGGTATTTACCGAGTCCGTCGTACTTTTATTATTGTTTAGGGACCGTTCATAATTTCTACCGGAGGGGGGGGGGCCGGCACCAAACAGGGGTGGGTCATAACTTTTTCAAGAAATCAAAAGGGGGGGTTACAACTTTTTTTAGAAAATTAAAGGGGGGGTCATAACTTTTTTGTACTAATATTTCAAACCATAATTTTAATAATACAAATATGGCTATATTTCTCGTGCTATGCGCGCATGTGCCCACAAAATAGATTTATAGTGTTTTAGAGCAGGTTTAAAGCAAAAAGGGGTCACACTACTAAATAGAGCTCCATAGGGATGTGTACAAAAACACTGATATAAAACTCTGTGTTAGACCACTAAATTGCGAAATTGGACCTTGTAGAGTGATTTTTTCTGAAAGATGATCACATTTTCTCACCAAAAAGTGAAAAAAATAGGTAGGTGAACCTGCTCGATTTTTCAAAATACGCCCATGGAGTTGACTACCTCTCTGACGAGCTTGGAAATGTCGCCGTAATCGTCAATGTTTCCAGTAAAAAACACAAATTTGAAAGATCTCTCAAAATTTATCTAGATGATATTCACAGTTTATAGTCAGGGTGCATGTAGGTGATGTCCCATTAATCATAATTAATCAAAAATCATAGGCATTTACGCAATTGTATTACCGTCAAGTTTTTTTAATTGAGGATTTTGCCATGCATATTTTCCGATTCTAGCTTTAAACACCGCCCTTAAGGTTAGGGGATACCCCATTTAGTGTAGTGCACCCTTAAGGAAATTGATATTGTGCTGAATGTACTTGAAATGTATTGGAATAGTTACCTTGAATCCTTTTGAACATTTTGTGATCATTTTAATGATATTTCCATGTTGTTATAATTATTTATGAGTGGAATTTGTCATGTATGGATACCTGCTATCGCAAAATTAACATAGCAATATTACATTTTGTGAGGACAGCTACAATCCTTTTTAAAAGAAATACTTGTCAGGACAGCGTTCATCCTTTTTAAAGAAATTCTTGTTGTATTGAATGTCTAGGTGTGTTTTTATTGACAGGGGTAGGGTACATGCACTGTGTTGTTGTACAAAAATAATCAAAATAGATTCCAAAATGATAACGTTGGTGACTTTCCCCACCAATGTTCAAATTTGATGAATTAATCTACAAAATAACAGCAGATGTACACTTAATCAGGTCAGACTTTGTTTATCATTTAACTTACCTGTTAAATGGTTTTGCCTCCAGAATGCAGGTATTATACACAATACCTTCATGGATGTGACCCTCACATCTTAAAATAGTTTTACAACTTGAGCTTAACTTAGTAACACAACATAAGCTTAAGCCTACTCCATCCATCATCAATGCATGGAATAATAAAAAATAAAAATAATTAAAAAAGAAAAAGAAAAAAAAAGCTTACTTCATAGATATTTCAAATGTGGCCAAATTTTACCCAAGGCTTCATAGTAAGTTACTTTTATGCTCCGTATCACCCCCCTCCCACATGTACCCCGTGCTTACTTGACATTTTTTACCCAAGTGGTGCACCTTAGAACTGTGCAGGACTGCTGCATTTGATCCGACATTGTCCGGTCAGATGAGATGAAAGGCAGCGGTTTGTTTAAAAATCATCCTTTTCTCTCTAAATAGCATAGAATTACAGTTTCCAATAGGCTTCCTTACAAAACACGTCAAAATAGGTCAAATTAAGGCAACAATTGGATCGAAACAATCTCATTCTGGTCGAAAAATCCTTGTTTTACAATATTTGTCTCGAATAAAATTCAAAACAGCTGATATCTGACCTAATTTTACTTAATAATGGGGTCAAGGGTCAAATATGGCCGAATTCCCTTAAGGAAATTGATATTGTGCTGAATGTACTTGAAATGTATTGGAATAGTTACCTTGAATCCTTTTGAACATTTTGTGATCATTTTAATGATATTTCCATGTTGTTATAATTATTTATGAGTGGAATTTGTCATGTATGGATACCTGCTATCTACTGAAGATAGCAAAATTAACATAGCAATATTACATTTTGTGAGGACAGCTACAATCCTTTTTAAAAGAAATACTTGTCAGGACAGCGTTCATCATTTTTAAAGAAATTCTTGTTGTATTGAATGTCTAGGTGTGTTTTTATTGACAGGGGTAGGGTACATGCACTGTGTTGTTGTACAAAAATAATCAAAATAGATTCCAAAATGATAACGTTGGTGACTTTCCCCACCAATGTTCAAATTTGATGAATTAATCTACAAAATAACAGCAGATGTACACTTAATCAGGTCAGACTTTGTTTATCATTTAACTTACCTGTTAAATGGTTTTGCCTCCAGAATGCAGGTATTATACACAATACCTTCATGGATGTGACCCTCACATCTTAAAATAGTTTTACAACTTGAGCTTAACTTAGTAACACAACATAAGCTTAAGCCTACTCCATCCATCATCAATGCATGGAATAATAAAAAAGAAAAATAATTAAAAAAGAAAAAGAAAAAAAAAGCTTACTTCATAGATATTTCAAATGTGGCCAAATTTTACCCAAGGCTTCATAGTAAGTTACTTTTATGCTCCGTATCACCCCCCTCCCCCATGTACCCCGTGCTTACTTGACATTTTTTACCCAAGTGGTGCACCTTAGAACTGTGCAGGACTGCTGCATTTGATCCGACATTGTCCGGTCAGATGAGATGAAAGGCAGCGGTTTGTTTAAAAATCATCCTTTTCTCTCTAAATAGCATAGAATTACAGTTTCCAATAGGCTTACTTACAAAACACGTCAAAATAGGTCAAATTAAGGCAACAATTGGATCGAAACAATCTCATTCTGGTCGAAAAATCCTTGTTTTACAATATTTGTCTCGAATAAAATTCAAAACAGCTGATATCTGACCTAATTTTACTTAATAATGGGGTCAAGGGTCAAATATGGCCGAATTCCCTTAAGGGGTCACACTACTAAATAGAGCTCCATAGGGATGTGTACAAAAACACTGATATAAAACTCTGTGTTAGACCACTAAATTGTGAAATTGGACCTTGTAGAGTGATTTTTTCTGAAAGATGATCACATTTTCTCACCAAAAAGTGAAAAAAATAGGTAGGTGAACCTGCTCGATTTTTCAAAATACGCCCATGGAGTTGACTACCTCTCTGACGAGCTTGGAAATGCCGCCGTAATCGTCAATGTTTCCAGTAAAAAACACAAATTTGAAAGATCTCTCAAAATTTATCTAGATGATATTCACAGTTTATAGTCAGGGTGCATGTAGGTGATGTCCCATTAATCATAATTAATCAAAAATCATAGGCATTTACGCAATTGTATTACCGTCAAGTTTTTTTAATTGAGGATTTTGCCATGCATATTTTCCGATTCTAGCTTTAAACACCGCCCTTAAGGTTAGGGGATACCCCATTTAGTGTAGTGCACCCAAAATAGACCTCAATCATGGGAAATATGGCTATTTTTCACGCGCTATGCACGCATGTACCCACAAAATAGATTTTCAGTGTTTTAAAGCATTTTTAAAGCCAAAATAGACCTTAATCATAGGAAATATGGCTATTTTTCTAGCGCTAGGCGCGCATGTGCCCACAAAATAGATTTTTGGTGTTTTAGAGCACGTTTAAAGCTAAAATAGACCTCAATCAAGGGAAATATTGCTATTTTTCTCGCGCTATGCGCGCATGTACCCACTAAATAGATTTTCGGTGTTTTAAAGCCAGAATAGACCTCATTCATGGGAAATATGCCTATTTCTCTTGTGTTATGCGGGCATGTGCCCACAAAATAAGATTTTCGGTGTTTTAAAGCACGTTTAAAGCCAAAATAGACCTCAATCATGTGAAATATGGCTCTTTTTATGTTCCCACAAAATATATTTTCGGTGTTTTAAAGCATGTTTAAGGAGAGGAGGGGACTTAAGGAAGTTTTTTTGGAATTTTGTGAGTGCTGTAATTATTGAACTATTAATCAAATGCATATAGAAGTATACATTTTTGGATGGGATTTGGGTCAGAGAATCCATTGTTGGCATCATTTTTGACCAAAAATGTTGTTTTTTGAGAAAATCACAAAACAAAATCACTTTTTTAACCATTTTTTTGGGACAAGCTAACAAAATTATTTTTGAGTAAAAAATGCCAACATTTGCTTGATTATACTATTAAGACACTATTCTAGGGATGATTTTCTCATTTTTAGGCATATTTTTTCAAATTTTTGGCACTTTCTGGGTAAAATTTCAAAAAATACAAGTTTAGGTGAAAAAATGAGAGAATCGTCCCTAGATTAGTGACATAATATTAGAATCAAGCAGATTTGGGAATTTTTTACTCAAAAATAATTTAGTTAGCTTGTTCCAAAATAAATTGAGTCAAAAAAGTGGATTTTGTGATTTTCTCAAAAATTCAACATTTTGGGTCAAAATTAACACCAAATTTAGATTCTCTGATCCATTTCCTTTCCAAAAATGTATACTTTTGTATTCATTTGATTAATATTCAATAATAACAGCACTCACAAAAATAAAAAAATCAAATCAAAAATTCCCCCCTTAAAGCCAAAATAGACCTCAATCATGGGCATGTGGCCACAAAATAGATTTTCGGTATTTTAAAGCATGTTTAAATAAAAGTTACCTGCACAACAGCAATATTTCCTTGATTTTTTTTCCCCCTTAAAATTGTAAAAATGGCTGAATATCACAATTTTACATGCACACAGGCAAATGTTTGCATGCACAGAGCCAAAGTTACATACACTGTGCCCATGCTGACAACATGCCCACACATACACTGTCTGAAATTATACACTTTACTCCACAAAAATCACAAGTGTATATAATAATATAATTGTTGTATATATATATTTTTTTTTTGGTGTATATTTTTAAGAATAGTATTCTCAAATATTCATAATTGAAGGTGGGTGCAATAAAGTGCTAAGTTAAAGTGCTAATTTATTGCAGCCACCCCTTCAATTGTGTATGCTTATTGTATTTGTAAGCCGGGGTGTGTACAAAAAAATAAGGGGGGGGGGGGTCATAACTTTTTTCTACATTCCAGAGGGGGGGGGGGGGGGGGTCATAACTTTTTAGTATCTTGGGAAGGGGGGGTCATGTGTTTTTTGGTTGTTGCTTTCTTCCAGCTACCGGCCCCCCCCTCCGGTAGAAATAATGAACGGTCCCTTACATTGATGAGTCAGATTTACTTTTGAATTAGAATTGAGGAGAGATCCTGCGAGCTTCCGTCGGTCGGATCCTATGACTTTTACCTTATATTTTATGCTTTATTGGAAAATCCACATAATCTTAGGCCTTCAGATTTCACATATATGTCACAAACGATATTAGTTTTATGCATGTAAATCGTAGGATTTTATAGAAAATCACCTTTGGAATAATTTCATAAAAGGTGACCTTTTTCGTATTTTATTGACAGTTGATTGCCGAGATGGGGGATCCTGAGGCGTAAAGTAATTAGCCAATCACGAATTTTCATGCTAATGAGTTAGGGATCCTAAGGCGAAAAGGAATTAGCCAATCACGAATTTTCATGCTAATGAGGTAAAAACAGACCAATCGTGAATTTTTAAGCTAATGAGCTGGGAAAAGTTTCAGCCAATCAGCGCGGGTTTGCTCTCGTGAAGTTTTAGTGCGCGTCGTGATTGGTTACTAGTTGGATCCTGAGATAGTGTCTCAAAATATTTTAGGCCGTATTATATAAGCACTCGCGGCGGGAAAATCTTTCTGCTCTACTGCTCTTTCGGCTGTCCTGCTGTCCCGCTGTTCTGCTGTTGTTACTGAGGTTTCTGCTGTCGTCTGGTTCGCTTTTGTGTTGCTCTAAGTTCACTCACCTTTTGGACCGTTCCCGCCATTTTTGCGCCAGTCGTGTGCCAGAGAGCCTAAGAGAGATTTTCTTGCTGTAGTGTTTGTGATTTTTAAGTGGTGAGTGTTATAGGTTTGAATACAAAATGTGTGTTTAAATATATAATTGTAGGGCTTCGGCCTACAATTAAAAACCGTGTTAATTAAGGTTTTAGGGAGGGAGTTATTTTAGATTACTTGTGAAAGAAGGATGGGACATGATGCTGATTTTTGGAAGAGATTTTAACCGCGTGAAAAATGTCTTGTAGGCTAGGCCTAAGCCTAGGCCATTGAATTATTATTTGGAAATTGTAGTTTAATCACATCATCTTATTTCACACTAAGACAATCATCTAATTATTGACTACAAAAGTCCTATAATTATTTAGACTAACGAAAGAGGAATGAACAGTAGAAATGTCACGAATATTGCTTGAGTATTGCTAATAGTGTATTGTCAATCAATAATTGGGGAATAAGTTATAATTATAGTCACCAACTCTGCCTCGCCGTGCTGCGCGACAAATGTATACTTAATGGATTGCAAAATTATATCCGGAACGTAATATAAAAGCATTGTGTCTTGTGTGAGTTATTTCGACTTGTAGATTCTATTTCCTCCTCGACCCTTCCACACTTACTTGATCATAAAGATCACATGCACCACACAACACCAACATTAGGAGAGCTAAGTGAGTCAGGACTTCTGAATTGTCACACATCTATTGCGCTATCACTCTTAATGAGAACTGCTACTGAACTTTAACTCGGAGCCACGTGGAGATTCCAGTCACGGCAACAGCCTTACCTATCCAGGCGAAGAATCTCATTGACGATTGCTGTATCTTACGGAAAGCCGGTGTCTGTCACTTGTAGAGAGAAGCCAGTGCACACAAGGATCTTCGGAGGGACCTCCGATCCTTGGACTGAAGCTGGAATTCCTACATATAGAGTGTCAGGTCATTGCTTCCGAGTGGATTAAGCGATCTCCTTGGGAATTTCTGAGGGAAAAAGTCTCCGTATTCATCCGAATACCGAGCTCAGTAGGCCTACTGTGTCTGAGGGCAAATATTATACCAATCCAATCTGAGGGACAAAGTCTCCGTGCCTTGAGCACCGAGCCCAGTACTGAATCTGAGGGAACTCTACCGCCGGCATCACTAGGAATTCTCCGGTTCTATAAGTTCAGTGTAGCCTCCATTACTCCCTACGAGAAGCCAGTGTCATCGGGAGTCCCGTTATGTACTTCATTAGGTCATATAGAAGCGCCTGCTCACTTTCTCAACGTATCAAAGTAAAGTCCGATGATCCTCGTGCACTCCCTATGGTGGAAAACATTCCAGCATACTTCCTATAGGATTTATGATCCTCGTGTACTCCCTATGGTGGAAAACATTCCAGCATACTCCATACAAGGTTATGATCCTCGTGTACTCCCTATGGTGGAAAACATTCCAGCATACTCCATACAAGGTTATGATCCTCGTGTACTCCCTATGGTGGAAAACATTCCAGCATAATCCATATATGATTTATGATCCTCGTGTGTTCCCTGGCGTGTATGGTGGAAAACATTTCTGCATACTCCCTATAGGATATATCATCCCCGTGTGCTGGCATCTTTATATAAGCATACGAAATTGAGTTCCGCTCCCAATACGGACTGTATTGGGAAGGGTTGGTCTCAATGATAATGAACAGAGATCCCAGACATGCACTGTGGTCCCCATTCGGAGCCACTAATTCGATCTATAGTTCATCAGTCATACTGATCACACTCTTTATCACTATTTCAGTATACAAACCATGTCCACTCCGCCATTCCGTCTAGTTCAACCTAATGTACTGTTAGCCCACAGGTATACCCACTGGGGTCCACCCGCTAGTCATAAGGGTCGCTAGTCATAAGATTCATTCATAAGTCATAAGGGTCGCTAGTCATAACGTGTATTTTCCTATACCACGAGTGCGCTAGTCATAAACGTATATGAGGGTTCACTAGTCATAAAAATGAGGGTCAGTAGTCATAAGGCCCGCTAGACATAAATATGATAGAGGGCCGCTAATCATAATATGGAAAAGGGTTCGCTAGTCATAATATACCAAAAGGTTCATTAGTCATAATCACAATAGGGGGTCGCTAGTAATAAAATACCTAAAGGTTCGCTAGTCATAATAAAATAAGGTTCGCTAGTCATAATGTTTTAATTATGACTATCGACCCTTTTTGAAGAAAAAACGGTCCGCTAGTCATAAATTTCCACACGGTCCCCTAGTCATAATTTTTCAAAAGGTCCGCTAGTCATAATATATAAAAAGTTCGTTAGTCATATGGATCGCTAGTCATAAAATAACTAAAGGTTCGCTAGTCATAATAAAAAAAGGTTCGCTAGTCATAATTTTTTAATTATGACTAGCGAATCTTTTTGAAGAAAAAACGGTCCGTTAGTCATAAATTTTCACACGGTCCGCTAGTCATAATATTTCAAAAGGTCCGCTAGTAGTCCTAATATTTAAAAAAAAAAGGTGCGCTAGTCCCTTTTTTAAAGTCATATTTTTGGGCCTACACAAAATAGCCCGCGCGCTATAGTTATGAATTAAAAGGTTTGCCAGAAAAACTAAGATAAAGGCCTGAACAAAAAATAACTAGATTATAATACCTGATAATTAATTTGCTGATTTAAACCAAACAAAATGTAGCCCATTCCTTATCTTAACATGTCTAAATGGGGCGGG
The DNA here is from genome assembly GCA_035610835.1 of Ophiura sarsii. Taxonomy (NCBI): domain Eukaryota; kingdom Metazoa; phylum Echinodermata; class Ophiuroidea; order Amphilepidida; family Ophiuridae; genus Ophiura; species Ophiura sarsii. The sequence continues at coordinate 24,989,256 of CM069444.1, forward strand.
GGATGTGTACGCTTAAGTTTATTTGTCCAAAGATATGAAAAGGGGACACGGAGAGATTGGTGATGAAAATGAAATTTGAAGAAAAAAAGAGTTTCCATAGATATGGTTTAATAGAACCTTGAAACGTAATATTTCATGGGAAAACGCTTGAAGTGATGGCGCTTGATAGACATTCTGGTGAAGCTATATGTGCCGGATTCTACATCGAAATTGCCAAATTGCGAATTAAGGTAAACGGTTTCAGATGGTAGTTCTTATTCCTTTTAAAATGGCTATTACTTTGGTGCAAAAAAAACCAATGTTCAGGAAAATTGAGGGCGCACTCTCCTACGTATCTCTCAATGCCCCTTTCAATTCAATGAAAGAGAATTTAATTACTATTCTAAAATAGCTAAGAAAGTTTACACCATCTCCATTGGTTCTCAGCGCAGATTTAGACTGTTTACAAGATCACCGCCAGCATGGGCCGGTAGCAATAGATTGCGCTACTAGATTTATGCTGTTTACGAATTCATCGTATCAAAGACGCAGACTTTTAGAGCCCCAGTTTAGAGCACTGCAAAGTCGTACACTAGGCCCTGTGTGTATGTTGGGGTCCCCGTATGTTGTACAGCGGGCGGGGCATAATGGAATGGGGATTCTGGGCCCATAGGTTCCCATTGGCGTAGCCAGGGGCCTGAGGTCCATGGCCTTCACAAAAAGAAGAAGAAGTAGAAGAGGAGAAGGTGAATAAGAAGGAAAACAGGGAGGAGTGGGGATAGAAGAGAGAGAGAGAGAGAAAATAAAGGGTTTGTTTTCTATTGCTTTTGCTATATATACGAAATGTACCACGCTCCCCACTCTGTACGTTACCGGCATAGGTCTCAACATAACCGGGCAATGATTTGTGTATGTCCCTGCTACTTCGTCTCTCAGTTGGTCCCCAACATCTGCACCGGGTCAGAACAAATGTTATAATCCAAAAGCATGAATGGCCACCAGTAGCGTATCTCACGAGGGTCAGGGGGCAGAGTGCCTCCCCTCCTTGACGGCTTTAACCGGGAATGCTAGCTCATATTAAACCGTACTAAAAGAAATCGAAGGGAAGAGAGGAAGAGAAAAAGAGGAAGGAGAGGGAAAAGGGGAAGGAGAGGGAAAGGGGGAAGGAGAGGGAAAGGGGGAAGGAGAGGGAAAGGGGATGGAGAGGGAAAAGGGGAAGGAGAGGGAAAAGGGGAAGGAGAGGGAAAAGGGGAAGGAGAGGGAAAAGGGGAAGGAGAGGGAAAAGGGGAAGGAGAGGGAAAAGGGGAAGGAGAGGGAAAAGGGGAAGGAGAGGGAAAAGGGGAAGGAGAGGGAAAAGGGGAAGGAGAGGGAAAAGGGGAAGGAGAGGGAAAAGGGGAAGGAGAGGGAAAAGGGGAAGGAGAGGGAAAAGGGGAAGGAGAGGGAAAAGGGGAAGGAGAGGGAAAAGGGGAAGGAGAGGGAAAAGGGGAAGGAGAGGGAAAAGGGGAAGGAAAGGGTAGGAAAGGGAAAGAAAGGAAGAGGAGAGAGATAGGAAAGGAAAGAAAAGAAATGGAGAAGAGGAAGATAAAAATAGAAGGAAAGGGAAACTGAAAGGGAAACACGAAGGGTAGGCAGGAAATAGGGAAGGATAAGAATAGTGTAGAGTTGAAAATAAATAAGTGGAAAGAAGTGAAAATCGAAAAGAGAAGAGAAGAGATTAACCATCCAAACACTTTTTGTGTAAGCGTGCATTACGTAACTTCGGTGACTTTCATGAAGCTAATCATAGGACCGGGTAACTAAGGGATCCCCCCCCCACATATTTGAAGAATCTGAGGAATTTACTTATTTTCCATCTAAATACTAATTTATCCCATGCCCGGTTTGATGATGGGCAATTTAGTATAAAAATGGCAAATCTCGCTCTGCGCGCATTTATCCAGGAATATCATGCATTATAGAAGCCCGTTGAAAAGAAAAATGTACCTTAATAAGTGCCAGATTCGTGCAAATATGTTGTTAAGATCTTGCACGGTGTGCGGTAGCAAGTTTAGGGCATCATTCCCTGAAATACGCAGCTGCGCCATTGTTTACGTAATAGGGTCGAACTAGTGTTCACCGGGGGAAAATATCCTTTGCCTTTGCCCCCCCCCCCCCCCCCCCCCCCACACATCCCCTCCGACCCCAGATAGGCACCCCTTGGAACCTTAAGAGATAGGCATTGCATGAGCAGTTGTTTTGTCAAAAAAAAGGGGGGGGGGGGGCATGCATCCCCCACACCACATTTGCCCAATCATTTGGCGGTTTTGCACCATTCGACAAGTTTCGGCATTTTCAAATGAATTTTACTTTAATTTGAAGACGTCAGTCGGGGAATCGGAAGTAAATTAATATAAAATAGCAGATTTTAGCGAGATACGCGCGCATTATGTTCATAATTGCATGAGCAGTTGTTTTGTCAAAAAAGGGGGGCATGCATCCCCCACACCACATTTGCCCAATCATTTGGCGGTTTTGCACCATTCGACAAGTTTCGGCATTTTCAAAAGAATTTTACTTTAACTTGAAGACGTCAGTCGGGGAATCGGAAGTAAATTAATATAAAATAGCAGATTTTAGCGAGATACGCGCGCATTATGTTCATGATTTTTATATTAGAAGTCTGTTTAAACCAAAGTACACCTTAATTATGCCACGATTCATGTAAATATTTAAAAAATATCGCGTGCTACGTTTCACGAACAGATAGTTGGGGATATGGTGTGAAGTCAATCAGTATATAAAAGGCCTAGTTGCACCCATTTGGAATATCAGTGGCGTGTCCAAAAGAGAGAGAGGGGGGGGGGGGGGGGGGGGGGGGCTGATATAATCCAAAAAAGTTGGAGGGGCGCACCCCTTAACTTACAAATATAGACAGATAGACATGGCATGAGCAGTGGCGTGTCCAAAGGAGGGGCCATGCACCCGCACCCTTGACTATCACTTCTGGGAAATACACCCATTCGGGGAAATTAATAAGGATTCACGTAGATACAATCTACATTAATCTAATTTGTATCCAGCGGTAGATTATTTACTTTCTGGCGCATGCGCATGTGCATTGTTTATGGTTTCTATGGCTCTGACCACACAGAATCCATTTCCGGCTAGCCCGCGAGTTTTTGCTTTGTACTTGTGTACTGACGCTCATCTAGGTTTTTCTTGATCAGTGGGCCTTTTCCCACTCATTCATTATGCTTTTTGCTGGCATAGCAAGTTCATCTTTATTTTAAAAGCTCATCGGTTTGGATTCAGCGACGGCAGAGGTTTTGTTTTGGTTATTTCAACCTTCTATGCTTGGTTATTTCAACCAAGGAGTTATCATTCAACCTTCCGGATTTTAATAATTTGGCATCTGCTTCACTCGTTTTCCATCTTCCGTTTAGCTGCTTTTATTTGATTCACGAATTGTAAGTTGAGTTGCTGTAATATACTTTAATATGCCTCCAAAATCTGTGAAACGGAAGGCTCCCGTTCAAACGGGTCCAGCTCGGCGTCAAATTCGCCAAACTCGTTCGCAAGCTAGGGCAATGTCAGTCCTTTTAAATCCTGCTTTGGTCGCCGGTAGTTCTACCGCACAAGGAGTGGGAAGAGGTGCTCAAGCTGCTGCAAATGCAGGTATTAATCGTCCCGCTGGTCGTGGTGTTCGTGGCCGTAATGTTCCGGGTCGGGGAAGACCATCCATCCCGGCAGTTGTTGGTCGCGGCCGTGGCCAGCTAAATCAGCGTAACAACACTGCTGCATCGCCATCAGTCGGAATTTCCAGAAATCAACCAGTTGCATCTGTTGGTCGGGGCCGTGGATTTCAATCTGGGCAGAATATCCCCGAGAATCTCGCAGTTCCATCATCAGTAGGTTTGTCAAATATCCAACCAGAAGAACCTCAACAAGTGCTCGGTATTTTGGATTGGGATCGCGCCGGTGATGAGGAGGCGATTTTCGGCATCAACAACAGCGGAGTTTCCCACGGGGATTCCCCTCACGATGAGTCATCTTCAGCTGCGTCATCCGGGGCTCGCCAGAGACCAGCCGGAAATGGAGGTCAACAGAGGTCGTCGAATTCGGCACCAGTAGTGGAGAATTCTGCAGTTTCTAGCGTTGCAAGTCATCAACAACAAGTTCAGAATCAGAGACCAGTTCATCAGGCTGATTTGGGACCGATATTTGGTAGAAGGGCACCCGAAGGTAACGTGCAAGGTATGGAGAGTGATTTTTCTAATAATGTCAATAACCTGATTAATTTTGGTAGGGCTATGTCGGGAGGTAATTCTTTCCAAAATACTGTCAATAACAGTAACGCTCCTTATACTAGTACCGGCGGTGCTAGTAGCAGTTTTTCAGGAGTTTCTGCTAGTAGTTTGACCTCTCGTCACGCCTTATCGTCTGTTTGTAGCCCCTTAGGTGTCAATGTTCCTCAGTCTTTAAAGGATAAAATCATCAAAGGTGATTTTATTGATTTTGGCCTACTTTTGGAGAGAGCCGATTCCAACAGTTTTGTCAATGATAATCCCACTGATTTTTCGCTGGGTTTAAACGCTGATGGTCATTTGTGCATGAAGAATTCTAGCCCCAAACATAAGATCACATCAATTCATGCTTGGACAAGTGCCTTTTTTGTTTACACCTCAATTTTCATCGGGGTACACAATGTTCGGGCTCAGGAACTCCTGAAATATGGCCAAATTATCCGCACTGCTGCTTCTAGGTTTCCAGGGGGGGGGGGGGGGGGGGGGGGGGGGGGGGGGGGCATGGGCTGATTATGATATTCAGTTTAGGTTACGTCAGGCCAGTCATCCTCAGGATTCTTGGGCGGTGATTGATGGCGAATTATGGGCTTTCTATATAGCCTCTCCTTCTCCCTTCAATTCAAACTTTCAGAACGCGCCATCATACGGTGGTAAACGCGGGAGGGGGGCAGGTAGAGGTGCAGGGGGAGTCGAAGGGGGCGGAGTGTGCTTCCAATTTAATAGTAGCTCGGGTCAGTGCAGTAAAGGGGCCCAGTGCAAATTCCAACATGTCTGTCAAAAGTGTAGATCGCCAGGGCATGGAGCTTCCTCATGCAAAAAGGGCGGTAACTAAGGACATTAGTGTCCCTGCTCAGTCAAGGTGTTCAATCGCAAATTGTTTATGTTGCATTTAATTCCGACCTTTTCAGTCCTCATAGTTTCAGGATTGGCGCAGCTACTTCAGCTGCCATGAATGGGGTTTCTGTGGATGCATTTAAGTGCATGGGTCGCTGGCAATCCGCTGCTGTCAACTTATATATTCGGCCACATCTTCTGATACATTCAACTCTCTGGGGTTAATATTTTTATCACCTTATTTTTTGAGCCTGTTTATTTTTGTTTAACTAGTTAATTTTGGTTGTTGTTATTAGTTTTTTTGCATTAATAGCTCTGTTCCTATCATTCTATCACCCAGTTAATTAATTTTATGTTGCTTGCTATTTTTTGCTTTTATATGTTGAGTTTTCAATATTATTACTGTTACTCATATAGTTCTTTTTTGCTTTGGTTTTGTTTTGGTTTTGCTTCTGTTTGTTTTCTTTTTCTTTTATTTTTGCTCAGACAGTCTACGAACGCTGATCGTCGGCGATTCATTAATTAAATGGGCTGGCCAATCCAACCCTCAACTTGATGGTGGCGGGAGGACAGTGTGGAAAGGGCGAGGAGGGGCTCGAATTGCAGGAGTGGTTGAGCGCATCCGTGGATATATTCTCAGGAAACCGTATCCTACTACTTTGATTCTTCACCTGGGTACAAATGACATCTTTACCTCGTCAGTCGGTGAAACTAGGGCTCGCATTGTTGAAAGTCTGTCCGCTTTACGCCTCTTACTGCCCCTGACAAAGATCCTTTGGTCAGACGTTCTTCCTCGCCTATTCTATTATGGAGAAGTCTCGAGAGGTGGCGGTAAGAGGTGTAAAGCCAATATAAATAGATGTGCCTATAGTGTAATCTCTGGATTATCCAATGCTGGGGTAATCCACCACAATTTCCTCAACGATCACACGCTTTTCCGTCATGATGGTTTACACTTGTCCCAATCTGGTAACGTTGCCTTTAGGAAGTCTGGTAACGTTGCCTTAATTCCAGTTTTTCAGTTTAGGCTTTTTTTTCTAATTTTTTCTACTTAATTTGGGGGGGGGGGGGGGGGGTTGGCAAGTCCTCTATTGGCGTCCTTGTTTGGCGCTGTATAGAAAATCAAGGAGTTAAAAATTATAAAAATTTGAATAAGGCCCAATTAAATTTAATTACAAATTAGTGTGTATTTGAATTAGTGGAATTAATGTACGGCTTCCCAAATTCTGGGGAGCTGGGACATTGCTGTTCCTCTTGTCCCGTTCTTGTAAATTACATTCCAATGTTTGTATAAGCGTACATACATTTGATACACAATAAATAACAGTTTTATTCCAAAAATTTCATCTAAGGATGAATTACAATTTATAGCCTTCTTGCCCTGAAGGTTTGTCCAATAAAGGTCTATGATGAAGTGAGAGTTCAAAAACGATACACCAACACAGCCTCGTCCCCCATGCCTCCTTCAGACCGTGCAGACTGAAGTTGGCATGTTCATGGCGCATCGTGCTTCGGAAGGTACGTAGAAATGTTGGTCCCGTGTATCGGAAGAGCTATCCCCGAGCACGTTAAAAGGTCACAGACTCCTTCGTAAAGAGTAGGGGATCATCCCGGTCTGTGTCTGTACACACACATATAATATGTATTCATATACATACCTCCACTAGGCGTGGCGCACCAATGGAGTAAACAAATAGCCAAGAAAGAATGATGGAGGCAACTAAGCTGCTTCCATCGTTCCGTCCAAGGACGACCGATGATGATGATGATTATGCAATACAATAGGCCATTTAAATTTATGCAAAGAACAATTAATGGTTGACCATTTAAGGTCTCTGAACTGTATAATTCTGCATTTGACATTATGCCAAGAACATTTAACGGCTGACCATTGAAGGTCAATGAACTGTACAATATAACAATGCAGTAATTAGTGATGAAGCTCATATTTAATATGTTGTATTTGAAGGATTTTGAATCCCTTACCATCCAACAGTTCAATTAATTGATTATAATAAATTCGCTATGCCAGCGATTTGCATGCTACTGCAAATTTACTTGTATTGGTATTTATTCTACGGTCTGGAGACAATAATAAGGATTCACGTAGATACAATCTACATTAATCTAATTTGTATCCAGCGGTAGATTATTTACTTTCTGGCGCATGCGCATGTGCATTGTTTATGGTTTCTATGGCTCTGACCACACAGAATCCATTTCCGGCTAGCCCGCGAGTTTTTGCTTTGTACTTGTGTACTGACGCTCATCTAGGTTTTTTCTTGATCAGTGGGCCTTTTCCCACTCATTCATTATGCTTTTTGCTGGCATAGCAAGTTCATCTTTATTTTAAACCCACCCATCCACTCCCTTTCTGTCTGTTTTGTTTTGTGTTTTGTTTTTTTGTGTTCCCTCTGATTTCAGCTAGATAGCCCCGTGTCTGTGAGTTATGGTATTGATATAGCGTTACATGATTAGCGCTTATCAATATAAAATCTTCCTAATTTTCTGGGTAGTGGGGCATTGCTGTTCCTCTTGCCCAGTCATATGATTTCCAGTATATATTTATAATCTTCTCAAATTTTGGGTAGTGGAGCGCTGTTTTTCCTCTTTGTTCAGTTTATATATTCGGAATGTGTCTCGCGGTGGGCTATAAGTTGGGCGCTGTATAGAAAATCAAGGAGTTAAAAATTATAAAAATTTGAATAAGGCCCAATTAAATTTAATTACAAATTAGTGTGTATTTGAATTAGTGGAATTAATGTACGGCTTCCCAAATTCTGGGGAGCTGGGACATTGCTGTTCCTCTTGTCCCGTTCTTGTAAATTACATTCCAATGTTTGTATAAGCGTACATACATTTGATACACAATAAATAACAGTTTTATTCCAACAATTTCATCTAAGGATGAATTACAATTTATAGCCTTCTTGCCCTGAAGGTTTGTCCAATAAAGGTCTATGATGAAGTGTATTATGCAATACAATAGGCCATTTAAATTTATGCAAAGAACAATTAATGGTTGACCATTTAAGGTCTCTGAACTGTATAATTCTGCATTTGACATTATGCCAAGAACATTTAATGGCTGACCATTGAAGGTCAATGAACTGTACAATATAACAATGCAGTAATTAGTGATGAAGCTCATATTTAATATGTTGTATTTGAAGGATTTTGAATCCCTTACCATCCAACAGTTCAATTAATTGATTATAATAAATTCGCTATGCCAGCGATTTGCATGCTACTGCAAATTTACTTGTATTGGTATTTATTCTACGGTCTGGAGACAAAGGGTTTATATACTTTATACTATCCAATTTCAAGGCGTCAGTTGAGAGAATTAAAACCAAATTCGTATACAAATAGTATGAAAAAGTATGAAACATTTATTTTCGTGCGATACGCGCGCATGTCCAGACATATCATTCTAAAACCCCATTTCAAACCAAAATATACTTTAATTATAGCCATAACTGAGTTTATAGATCAGGAGCAGGTAACCCAGTACTAAAGTCATTCGGGAAATTAAAGGGTTGTTACTTTATCCAATGTCAAGTTGTCAATCGAGGGAATTGAAACCTAATTCGTATAAAATTGTATAAAAGTATGAACACATTTGTCAAGGAATATCATTTTATAAGTCTATTTAAAACAAAAATACACAACCTATGACGTAGCCAAAGGGGGGTTATGGTCGGTGGTGTCGGGTTGAGATTGGCACCGTTGTTTAATTTGACAAGGGGAATCATGGACTTATGAACGACTTTCTTTAAAATATGAAAGTCCCCAACCCCAACCCCCTTCCCCCTGGACCCCATGCCAATTCCATGCCCCCAGGGTATAAATATCCTGGCTACGCCCATGTTCTCGTGTATAAATCTGAAACTTGTGTTACTTTCCTCAGATACAATTCGGGGCCTTCACGTGGATAATGTTAAAATCAAGTCCTTTATTTCGAGTAAGGGTTTGTTTATCCAGGTCCGACCGACCGTGTAGGCTACTACAGTCCCGACTGTGTAACTGTTCTTTTTTTTTTACAATTTGATTTCAAAGTCACGTATGACCTTAATTGACCCCACGTGACCCCTCATGTGACCCCATATCATGTCCATGTAACCTCCATCTCAGTGGTGATTTGGTAAACCCGTGGTGGATTCAAAACCTATGTGTTATATATATCCATTATGCATACATGAATCGTAATCATCTTTCATCATATTCATGACTGATCACATACGTATACAAACCGCAACAGGCATTTTTTTGTGACTTGAATTTCAATATAAATGTTTAACAAATCAAAATAAGTTGTATTATGTGGGTTATTTTGGGTCAAGGATGGGTGGTCATCCAAAAGATCTGACACGGTTCAGAATTTTGCGTGCTGGCTAGGACTTGGTCACAACAACAACTAGCAAAATAAATCCGACCTATACCGACACTATTTTGAGGAAACATCTATGGAAAAATAAACAAGTTGTATTTTTTTTGGGGGGGGGGGGGGGGCGTGGGGGTGGGGGGCTATTATGTGAAATAGAACCATTAACCACGAAGAGCGCAATGAGGCTTGGAATATTATGGGCACATTATAGTCAGTGAAGGAAGCAGAGACTATGGCCCTCTTTGTCAGGTGCACTCTCAGAACAGGTATTAAATAATCATGGGTTAAAAGAATGTTGGTTAAAAAGTATACAACATTGGTTAAAAATGAAGCGTTGGTTAAAAATTACTTTTAATACTGCGTTGGTTAAAGAGTGAAATTATGATTAATTTTTAGTTTATTCAACGTTGGTTAAGGCATCATAATTTTAACCAACAATAGGTCATAACAAGATTCCCGCCAAAGAATTTCATTGGCGAGGAAAATATTTTACGAAAATAACACGATTGATTTCATATACATATTCTGACCTGGTCTAAAAATTGCGGCCACTGTTTGAAGTTATCGCTTCCCGGCCTCGTGGCTAGGATCTTGTGCCTTGTCCTGTCCCTTGTTGGTCCTGGCCACGGGTTGGCGCCAATATTGAAAGCCAATATCGGGCCAATGAAACATCAATATTGTAATGTTGTATGGGTTAAAATTTAGCAAACAAAATAAAAGTTTAACCAACATTTTTTAACCAACTACTGTTGGTTAAAACATATTAACCAACAAATGATTAAAAATTGTAACCAACCACAGGTTAAAGTTTAACCAACCACTGTTGGTCAAAACATATTAACCAACAAATGATTAAAATTTGTAACCAACCACAGGTTAAAGTTTAACCAACAGCTGTTGGTTACAGTTTTAACCAACCAATTGTGTGGTTCACCTGGTAACCTCCCGTTGGTTAAAATTTTAACCAACATGGTTAAAGATTTTAACCTTTGTTCTGAGAGTGTGGCCCATCGAAATATGGAACAAAATCTGGCAACAGGCAAATACGATGTTTAAAACGTCTGATGAAAGTAAAAAGCGCGCATGTTTACCACATCTTTTATCGCCAACTTGTCATGCTCCCTTACTCCAAAATTCAGGTAAATCACATTACATTTCCACAAAACATACGCCTCGCCTATGTACCATCATGGTTGGGTTTCGACAAAATATGCCCCTTTTTAGTGATACAAATCTACAGGGAGAAGGATACGAAATGGTTTCTTATAGGGATGATCATAACTTCATAAATATTAGTGTCAGAATGGACCATTTCAAATAAAGTCAAATTAGTTAGCTATAATTCGAAGTAAGCTTTGTTTCTTCTTGTTTTTGCCGGAGCCACCCAACGGATCATAAATTCCATCCACTAATTCAAATTTGTTTTCAATTCAATTTTTGGAGAACGCCTAAAAAGGTGTTCTGGTTATTAACACCAAAAGGTGTTCAAGATTTGTATATTAGAAATATTTACACATTAAACAATATAATATCTTTATAGGATTTAGTCAGCTGAAAAGTTATCATGTTCTATTTTGAACACACGGTGTTAAACAAGGAACACCTTTTTTGTATCAGTTTGGGAACACCATATGTTCTAGAACGCGTCCGGTGTTCACAGGTGCGTTCTTTAACATTCTAGAACGCGTCCGGTGTTCACAGGTGCGTTCTTTAACACACGTCTGTGAACAGTACTTCCCGAGCTGCTCTGATTTGGTCAACCTACCATAGTATATTAATTGTATTGTCATTGTATGTATCTCATTTGTGGACAAAATAAACTGAACTGAACTGAACTGAACCTCCATTTATTTAATAATAAACTTAATAACAATAAAACTTAATAAACATCAGTAATAACAACGATATTTCGCTTCTTGATTTATGAACTTGTGTTTTCAAACATATTGGTGGCATAAATTATTTTGTTAAATACCTCCACTTACTTTTCTTCTCACGTTTCTTGCTTCTCATTAACAGTTCAATTCAATATTACAGACACGACCATGTTTGCTTAGTTGTGCTGACAAATCCCTTTTTAAAGATTTCTTTTTTCAAACAAGAAGTTAGTTTATTGATTTTTCGAAAACCGAACCAGAATATTTATTTATTTATTTATTTATTTATTCGGAAAACACTTTCAAAACAGCGGCACCCACCCGAAGGTGGTGCATCCAAAAGAATAAGAGTAAAATACACAAAAATACACAAATACAAGGTACAATATTAAATATGATATAGACAAGAGAGAGAAGTAATTACAAAATAAACATACAATCATCAATATAAAATCATACACGGGAATGGGCTCATAAAGTCATATGAAACCTTACGTGGAGTGTGTATGCTGATTAGTTAATATTATTATTATTATTATTATTGTTAGTTTGTCTCATGCCACTTCAATGGTCATTTTAACATTAAAACAGTGAGCACCCGAAAAACAAACACCGTGGGACTATAAGAGGGGCGATATTTACACCCCGTAATCACACATAATCCCTTGACTATCGCCCCACACAACACAAGGCGAGATTTGCGGTTCCACTTTGATTTTAAATTATGATCAGCGATTATGACTTTATAATAACAGGATTAATTAATTATATTCCGTGCTAGACAATACAACAACAACAACAAAAACTGTTTAAACATTTAAACACGTCTGTTCAAATGTTTAAACAGAGTTTTTAAATATTTGTTTAACCGGTGACCTAAACAACTATGGTTGTTGGAAGTTTTAAACACATTTTTAAACATACATGTAGATTTAACAAGTGTAGTAATCTATTATGACTAGCGGACCATTTATTCCATTATGACTAGCGAACATTTTCCCCCATTATGACTAGCGGACCTTTTATCCCATTATGACTAGCGGACCTCTTTTAATTATGACTAGCGGACCATAATTTTTATTATGACTAGCGGTCCTTTTTTCATATTATGATTAGCAAACCCTTTTTTCATTATGACTAGCGAAACATTTTTCATATTATGACTAGCGAACTGTTTGTCTATTTATGACTAGCGGTCCTTTTTTAATTATGACTAGCGGACCTTTTTTAATTATGACTAGCGGACCTTCATTTTTATTATGAATAGTGGTCCTTTTGTCGCATTATGATTAGCGAACCTTTGTTTCTATTATGATTAGCGAACCTTTGTTTCAATTATGACTAACGAACCAATTTGTCCGTTATGACTAACGAACCTTATGACTAACGAACCTTCATTTGAATTATGATTAGCGACCCTTATGATTAGCGACCATTATGACCAATGACCCTTATGACTAGCGACCCTTATGACTAGCGAGGTTGATATTTCATGTCCCCGTGTGATCCCAGTGGTGACGAAGATTTGGAACCACTGCTCTCAGCGTCTTGTGAACGGGAGCTATTTAATTTACTGGATAGTCCAGAACCAGAGGAGGAACGGCAACCGGGATTCATCAAGATCTCCGATCTAATCCAGGAGAGATATTCAGGGTCTGTAAGTGTAAGTGGTGTGTGTTCTTGCTCCGAGTGTACCCCCACTGGGCCACCCACGCCCCAACCACAACCCTTCCTAACCCCCGAGCGATCTCTTTCCGTTCAGAGAGATTTCCAACCCCGTCCTTTCTTCTCTCCTCCACCGCCTCAGAAACCCGTTCCGGTGCGTATTCAGAGCGTACCCCGATTTCCGTACCTAGGACCTCCAAATCTAATTTCCATCTCCCCATTCAGAGCTCCATTGTACCCTGTCGCTATTAATACGGGCTCTCTGCCCCCTGGGTGTAACCCGTATTGTGTATCCGAGTGTAGTTGTGTCCATTTCCATCACTTTCATTAATAAAGTTGATAGATTCTGTCAGATTGTAGAGTGTCAGTAGTCTATCATTCCTAGTTGAGATATACTTTCTCAAAACGAATCCACCCTCCCAGGATCAGGCCTTACCGCTCACCTGATCCCGGGGAGGACGGGATTCGAAAGGTATTGAAACCACAAATAAAATTATTTGCACGTGTGTAAGTCCTTTGGGAATTATTGTCCATCAGGAGTGTGTACGCTACAAATTGGTGTTACACGCCCCGGACCTCCGGTTTCGCTACAGTATTAAAAGGTCAAAGTGCCCGGTTCCATTTGGGCCATGCATTAATAGGAACATTTTGTCTTTGCATTGATCCAAACAAGCTTTTGTTTGGCATCGTCTAGACACTTTTAGGACAAAAAGGACTACAATTTGTTTTTAATGTTCTTTACGAATATATACCATACAAAACCAATGTCAAAAGTTTAAAATGTCAGTGAAAATACGTGACACTGAGAGGCTTGCAGTACAAACACTCAGATCATGGTCTGCCATCCGCTCCTCTCTGGATTTCAGGCATAAAACACAACAGCTCATGCAAAGAAAATGCACCGGGTACGGGGGTCCGTCCGGCGAGGGGTAGTCTAGAGAACACGCGAAAAGCGTAAGAGGCTATATCTTGCTAATGTAATGTACGTGTGTACGACATGTCCTATGTATTTTTAAGCTTACCTAGTAGTAGTAATAGTACTACATGTAGTCATGGTAGAGTAGGCCTAGTACTACCTGCGTTTAGTCTCTGATTTGATCCTCGCTACTTCAGTGGGTGGATTCCGAACGAATCAGTTGATAAAATGTAGTGATTCTTTTCAACTCGGTTTGTTGTAAGATGTGTCCCCCTAGTTAGGCGATATCTTCCACTTCAGCATAAAAAAATGACCACATTATCGCGTTTCCGGTGGAGCTGGGGGATTTCCAGCGACTGCGTACCTACTTTTCGACCAATATTTAAACTATCAATCACGTTTAGCACGCCTAAGCTGGTGTAAATCGTGAATACTAGGAACGCTGTCGCTTGAAATCTCCCACGGCTTCAGTATTTTGCGCTTACTACCGCGTTTCCGGTGGAGCTGTGGGATTTCCAGTGACTGCGTACCTACTTTTCGACCAATAACTTACAATCACGTTTAGCACGCCTAAGTTGGTGTAAATCGTGAATACTAGGTACGCTGTCGCTTGAAATCTCCCAGCTCCAGTATTTTGCGCTTACTACCTGCCATGATCAGTGGCAATGATAGTACAAGTTGAGGTTATACTCTATTTGGCTTCCTCTGGACAGTACGTAACTTAACAGATGCAGGTTTTACGCACGCGTCAGTATCTTCCGGCTTTTATAACGCTCGTGGCACCGTAATCAAAGTTGGTGTCCATTGTCCACCCGTATTCTATGTCATTGATTGGTATTAGGCCGTTAGGCCCATCATCTCCTCCCGCATCCAATTTTGATTGCAGACTATCATAGGCACAGGTCAGTTGACCTACCAGCAGCCCGTGCTACTGGTGAGACTCACGGAGAGTCGAAACGCGTCTAGCTACTCTGCATGCCGTCACCATTGTTTTATCTAAACATGGTGGGCCTTTACTCTATAGGACATTCTCAACTTACTTGTCTCCTCCCTAGTAGCTTAAACTCAAGGGAGAGGACATTTTAAGCATTAGGAATGTTAAGAAGAAGACATATACAAAGCTCATTGTATATAAGTCACTCTAAGTCTAGAATGGCATTTGGTTTTCCGTATTAGTCCATAGTAGTTTTGGATTAATTTTGTACTTTCCCAGAGTCATCATATATACGAAAGTAAGCGAGCTTTCTTTTAGCAAACAGTTTCATGAACCTGAAGTTTCATAGTCATGAATTACCGGGTGAATTACAACAAGTCGCCTCCATCGATCATCGTTTAAAGAACGGCAAGACATGCCTTCTGTCATCGTTTTAAATAACTATCATTAAGCTAGTTCGCTTTTTGATTTATCGTAAGATAAATAGACCTACTGCCATCTCATATAAGTTTAATATGAGCAATACATGTTCAAAGTCTAGAACACTTCAATGCCGCGTGTCTTTTAGTCCAATACGGAATAAAGCACATTAGGCCTACACAACATTCAGCAAGACATTTAATTGTCAGACTTTAATAAGATATACTTTCCTAGTTTGGAAATTTATCATTTTAAATGTCGGATAAAGAGCCAGCGTTTATCGAGTTTCAATCGGAAGCATTTACCGTTTGACATAGAAGCAATTATATTTTGTGAGATAAGACAAAATAGGAATTTCAAGTTTAGAAATTCAGTGTTGTTTGTTTTAACAACACATCTTCTATATAATAAGTTTTGCCACGACAAAGATTTTGTCGGGTACGTGCCTTTAGTTGATTTTCTTTTAAATCAACTACGGCCGCTTAGTAAGCATTACACTAAGTAAATGTCGGAAATATTATGAGCAATTTTTGATTTGAGTCCGAAAGCAGTTACCCTTGTTACTCTCCCGTTCTTTGTAATGTAACAAACTTTGGTTCGTCCCATTCACTTGATAACGTAACCTCGTTCGCATATTTTAACCTGACTATTCGTGAATACGCCCGTGTCCGGCATCGTCTGTTTGATTGCTACATGTATCTAGCGCTACCAGTTTCATTATATTGTTATACATATTATATGGTCTTACAATTGGAGGTTTTATTTGGCAAGTATCAGACACAGCAGGCGACGGTGGTCACGAATGGCCGTGCATTTGAATATCCGTTGGTTTCAATGTAAAGATGGATTTTAATTATATTACCCCAGACAATTCATCACATGTTGGAACTATCGTCGCTGTTCTGACATACCGGCACATCACTTTACTTAATTCTGTTGTGATGGGCCGGTATGTCAGAACAGCGACGAAATTATGTCATCCTAAAATCACTGAAGTTGGATAACCAACTCCAGTGTCTGTATAATTTTTTGAAATTAATCCATCGTTAACCGTTCGTCCCATTCGCTTGATCACGTACCGCGTAGGGGAGAGCGGGGAGTGTTCGCCTTGTTTTCATTTGAAATGGCCTAGAGACGACGTCAATTTTAAAGATTGACTAAACCTATTGACATTAGGCCTACATGAGAGATTGATATATTGGCTACATACGACCACAATCTAAGTACCCTAGGCCTTACGGTAAAGGAATGGGTAAAGGATAAAGGTGTCAAAAATGGAAGAAAATCCATTTTTGTGATGTAAAACGGAGATCAATTCAATTCAATATTTATTTTAGTTTAGTTTAGTTTAGTTTTTATTTGGCATCACAACATATACAAATAACAAATCACACGAATATAAAATTATAATAACAATCAATAAATAACGCATATCACAATGCCATCCCAAACTGGAACGGCAAGCACACCACAACAGGAAAGTTGCAAGACCAGGATAGCCCATAAAAGCCAGCTACATGTGCAGGCTTATTATGATTTTCCATCATATCAACAAAGACAAAATACAATGACAGTTTAGGCCCCTTGCAATTAAATGTGAGTTTACTGTTGCGTTTTTGAAAAGCAGGACGAGGTGACTATTTAATATTAATATTGTAATATTTTGGGGTAAAGTCACCTGATTAATATTGTCGGCGTTTGTTACTTTGTTATAACTATTATCCAAGGTACGAATACAATTCAAATGCTGTTAATTATGTCCTATCACCACCTATTAATATTATACTGCCTTGGCTTTGCATTTTGTTTCTTTTTTATAAAGGAGTCTACTCATATTTGCATCCCTATTTTGAATATTAATGAGATATTCGATCAATGTTTGTAATTCTTTTTTCGTTACTTGGAAAAAATATATAATATATATATATATATATTTTAGTGGCTATTTTCGGGTACCCGGGTATGAAACTACCCGTGCATTCACAGCCTACTCATGCTTGCAAATTAACTTATACGTATGAGAAGTTATAGGCCTACAATACTTTGACATTAAAGTGGGAATATCCCATATCTTACCTAAATATATGCATGGCCAGCCCCCATCAAAATAAAAAATAAAACAAAAATAATAAGAAGAACAATAAATGAAGAAATCATCCACAATGGAATGGCGAAAGTCTTCATACAATCCATCACTTATCAGTAGAAAATCTAATCTGCCAAGAAAGAAGAAAAAAATCATAATGTTGTCACCAAGGTAACTAGGTCTATTATTTATTAGCTCTAAAATCATGCAGTCCATTCATGTTCTTTGAATGGAACCAAATACTGGTGGGTTTTTTAACTTTTTTGGATGCTACAAACAAGCTAGTCGAATAACATTATAAATGTTGTCTATATGCCTAGCCTGTGCCTGGTATAAGAAAGATGTTTTATTTATGTATGATGGATATAATGACACTTAAGTGGTGAATGCAATTCTAACACTTCTCGTTCCATATTAAATGATAATTTTCTGAATTATAGGTTTATTGATTTTTTTTCTTCTTTCAATAATTAAATATTTTTTGAATATTAAATATATCACACGGCTGACTTTTAGACACGGGCAACGGTAATCTCTGAATCAATTTTAGATGGCCTAAGAATATTTACGAACAAAATTGAAACTATAATAATTATAATTTATATCCGAACTCAGGGTCGGGCCTAAGCATAAAGAGGTATTGCAATTGCAATGAGTTACTCTCCAAACGAGGACATCTTTACAAAAATAATCAGCCCTATCCAAACAATTATTATGCAAGTAATTAGGTCTACAAAATGATACCAAAAAAAAACCACCTTAAAATATTCCAGTTTTGAAAACAATGCCCTCTTGCTTGGAGAGTTGATCAATACAGCAAAGTTCCCCAAAGGTATGGAAAGTATTTTTAAAAAAGAAAGTTCCCCCAAGGTTTACAGTCAACCAGCAGGTCACGCTCTGTGCACGGCAAGGTCATTTTTTCTTTTCACGGGATGTAACTGCAATATGCAAGCTCCGATTATTTCCGAAATTTTCCGAATAGAAGAGCTCACTTTAGATCGCTTTCTCATAAAACCAGAATATTTATGTAGACTGTTTGTTTCCCGCGACACTACACGCACGGCTGGTTTACTTTACCTTGGCGGGACAATAGGTTCATCGATCGGTACGCGACTTTCTACACAGAGAATGACAGAATGTGCAAAATTTGCCAAATTAAAATCATCTGTTCATCTTATTTTCCTGGTCTTGACTGTTTGAAGCAAGAAGCCTTCCAAATGTTGACATTTTACGGAGACGGAGACTATACTTTATTTGCTGCGAAATATTCAGGAGGGTTGTGCCCATTTTTAACGAGATATGGCAAATTTATGGAGACACTTTTCAATGTAAATATTGCAGAAAAATTGTGATACTGTTTTCAGTATTTTAGGTCCTACACATCATTTTAAAGGATCAAATCACCTGTATTAATTAAGATTGAAGCCTTGCCAACCATAATAAGGAGTTTATAGTGGAGATTTTACCAGAAATGACACAAAAATAGCAAATTTAAAACTCTTCTCATTTTCATCCTTGCAAAAACGTCCGTTGGCCGAGCGAGGTCATTCGCGATGGCTGAAAAAGAAAATAGCTTAAATGAAAAAGCTTTAAACAATGAAATAATTAAATATTTTTAAAATATTACATATATCACGCGGGTGACTTTTGGACGCGCGCGGGCAACAGTAAACTCACATTTAATTGCAAGGGGCCTTAACAAATAATATGATGGAGGAGGAACAACTAAAAGCAAAAGCCTGACGTTGTTGCACCCCTTAAACAAGGCCATGTTACCATGGGAAGATCGCAACAACAGCGGAACACATTGTGTGTTCGTCAAATTAAACCAATGGCCGCAATGATAAGAATCACATTGTGGGTGAACCTGTCCCTAGAATGTACACTCCCCCGCTCTCCCCTACGCATAATATAACTTTGAATATTCCTCAACGAGCCCATGTCCGGCATCGTCTGAGACGCAGAAAGACGGCCTATTAATTTCACAGACAGAGATGGTGGCAGATATTTTCTATAATTATTTGAAAATACACGTTAAGACCAACAACTCCAATAAGAATTAAACTGAAGAAGATGATTTTCAATTCCAACGCTTTTCAGATGAATATTATTCAGGTTTTTCATGTGACATTTGGAATGATGAAACAGATATGCGTGATAAGTCAATGCGAGATGCAGATCTCATACATTTGATACCATTTGACAATGACATAAACTATTAAAGATTCATGTGCACTAGCAATAGGATGTCGCTTACAATAATTATAGGATTAGCTTGTATACAAGTTGTATGCCAGTGAAGTGCAACACTATCTCATGTGAATTTTTATTGAAATCATGTGTTTTGAAATAATGTAGGCCTATACTTAGAAGAATAGATCGGTACGTACAATTTAAGATTTTATAAAAGCCAATACCATCACCAAAGGTAGTAGATAATAAGCTCTAAAATATCGTATATATGCAAATTCGACTTGTTGCGAAATTAAATCGAATGCAACAACGTCGTCTGCGGCACTTGCGATGGTTTGGCACTAGTTCATTTTTCAAGTCATGAAATAAATGCGTTCCAATAATAATGCACTTACGATGCTGTTGCACTTTAGGCCAAATTAGGCTATGCGTGGTTATCGTTTTTTTTACAGTGAGTGTGTGGTGGGAATAATGTGGTTGCCTCTGGTAAGGTCTTCAAAGCAACACAGGACACTAAAGCTCACGGTTCAGGCTGCTGCAAAGAAGACCCGATTTCAGGGAGGGATTCCAGAACAACTGAAATACGCGATTGAATACCTGAAAAAAACTTGATCACAAACATATCATCAAGTACTACAATTAATGGAGAAGCAGCATGTGGTGATTGCAACTGGATATGTAGCAAGATGATCACTCTATCACTACCTTCAAGATAACACAAAACTTCCAGAAAAGTTACTCCATGTATATGGATCTTCCACTTGGCTAGTGGAATCGACTACCTGACACAAAATAAAATTGTTAACCGTCATTTGAAATCCCCAAACTGTGTTATTACAGCAGATGCTGTGCTTGATTTAAATGATGTTGTATTTTTACATTGAACCTTGAATTGAATGATATTAATTACAAACTGTACAAAAGGCATTCTGTTTTACTCTTGCATTTCATATCGTATTGATGAAATCAAATGAAACATTTGTTCTGCAAACTTGAAGAAAAATTAAACAACTATATCACGTAAATGCGGGTAATACAATAAGAAATTTGGGCAACAAGATTTATTATTTCTGTTATTTCATGTATATTTCAAATTGAATAATGATTTATTTTTTTTTGGGGGGGGGGATTCCTTTTAGTGGGATGAGCCGCTCTGTAGTTATTTCATGGTCTAATGAGGGTTAGAAAATGTTGTATTTACTTTATCAAGTTAGTCGATCAGGGCCCGGATCAGGGTCTAATGAGGGTTACAAAATTGTGTATTTACTTTGCAGAAAAAGACGGAATCAGTATGGGAGTATTCTTTGGTCAGTCGGGTATACGGAGAAAAGTTAACCGAGTAAATTTACTGGACACGTGACTACGTGGAGTCGACCATATTTAGCGTTGACTGTATTACGTCATTTATACAAACTGTCAGTAATTGAAGAATATTGTCGATCGCATTCTATTTATGCTATTGATGGACTTTGGATGTGTGATCGATATAGTTGACGTAATCATTGCGATCATAATCACTCTCACTTCCACAAAAATCGCTGAAATGGGTCTAAAATCGGTTCTTAAAATCAATGTATAACTTCGATTACCGTCAGCCCAAATTTTATTCTCGCTGGTAAAAATCTGTCTAATATGATGGAGTCAAACCGTTTATAGCCCTATCCCATTTCTTTCCATTACTTGTATTCCACTTGTACAGTGAAGGGTTCACATGTAATCTTTCTTTGTCTCGTTCACCGAACCAGATCACCAGGAGTCACGTGTCCAGTAAATTTACTCGGTTAAATTTTCTCCGTATACCTGTTTGTTGGTGTTAAATCGAGAAAGAAACAATTTTTAGACATATACTTCGTGTTTTGTACATTTTTTTTAATTTCAGCAGGCAGGCAATATTAAAAGTCTATAAAATACTCAAAGACCACAACGAAACTTTTGCCCAATCAATTTATCTTCATAACTTATAACATTTAACAATAGTGGCATAACCAGAGTCAGCAAATCAGGAACTATTGGTAATAATGGATGCCGGTAAAAGAAAGAGCAACATTTTAATTATTTTGCAAAATTCAACGATTTTGAGTTGGGCGCCTATTTTTTGCGCGCCCCTTGCGCATATTCACGATGACATGTGTTGGTAAATTACCTCTTTTTGATTTCCCACACCCCCACCCCCCCCCCCCCCCCCCCCCCCACGCCACACATTTGAAAAAAACTGGTTATGCCACTTAGCAATCCTTAGTAACGGCTGCTCCCATTATATATAGAGCCACTACCTCTCATTCTCGAAGAGAGACGTCGTACGTTTTGCACTCAACTACCGTATTATTCAGTTTTGAATGGTGATGCACAATGTGTGTCAGTCTTAAGGCCTCACAACAACACGGCGTTATTTTCTTTGTTTAATTGCATGTTGCTGTGGCAGAATTCAACTATTTCATTATTAGTCCTCAGGTGTAATATTAACTTATTCTGATGATCAAACAATGGTAAAAATCGTATACGAAAGATACTAGAAACACCTGACATGCCCGGCGGACATTCCCAGAATGAATGAAAGAAGAAAAAACCCAATTCCATTCTAATAAGAACAATATTAACGAGTTGTTGTTGATGGTTTTCAATGCAAGCAATATAGATTTAAAATAGAACACAGAAAATACCATACACGCCGCCCTAGAAACATGTTAGGCTATTAAATATATTCAATAGTTACAGTGTTAAAATTGCATTAGATTCGCATGTCTATAGTCTAATAAATAGTTACATAATTATCGCGCTATTAACTTTACGTGTCAGATATGTATTTCGATGTATCAGTTATAATTAAAATACTACAAGTGCTTTATAACCTTAAACTACGAAGCTTTATTGGTATCATTTCGTATCGCGATTCTCGAGTCGCGCATTTCGTAACGCGCACCCGCATCGCATATATTTCAATTGGGTATCGCGGCCCGAAATCTCGTGTCGCGTGTTTCGTATCGCGACACGAGATTTTGCGGTATACATCTCTTACGCGAAATGTCGGGTCGCCGCATACGAGATTTCGGGGTCGCGATATGAGATTTCGGGCCGCGATACGCGACTCGAGGGCGCATCACGAAATGATACCAATAAAGCCTCGTATTAAACCCAAGCGCGCACTCTCGCCAACTTTACTAAGCAAACCACAAGTCAGTGAATGCGGTTTTTATGCACCATAAATATTTCGTTATTAAGAGATCAAATAGTCTGATAAATTAAAAAATAAATCTTTAAAATATGGACAGTTCCTAAAAAGTACAAATAGGCAATGATATGAAAAATAAAACAATGATACACACGTCACTTTACTGTTATTCCAATAGCTCTATAGACCTTATTCGTTATTCAGCTCGTTAACTAATAATTTAACTAATAATTTACGGTGGACAACAATTAAGGACTCCGTAGTTAGTGATAGGTGACGAGCTGTAATTAATCCCGTATAACGCCACCAACGACAGGAAGCCTGTGTTACGACCAATTGTTTTAATCTCGGTCATAACTTACTCAGTGGACATAATCAAAATATATGCTTGTCACGTATGCGGCGTAACAAGGAAGTGATTTATTTCCCTACGATATCTATCCTAAGTAAGAGAAAATGTCAAACCATGTTAAGTTCGAATATGTCCACTGGGTTTTAACGGGGGCTTTAACGTAACTATAATATTATTTGTGATGCAGCGCATCAACTCTGAAGGTGAAGTCAATTTTGAGATTATTATGTGTACTCTCAGAGCATCTTCTAAGCTTTGAAATGACACCAAATTATCAAAATTGATCAAGGCATTCAGATTTTATGGGTGAAAATGACTCTTAAATTCTTATTATTTTCTTTATTTTTGTCCGTCCGTTTTCATCTATATCTTTAAAAACACACAGCCGCAAAGTCCCTACCTATGTTGTGCTGCATCACATTGGTTTTAATGTTTGGTACCTATTATTTACATAATAATAATCATCGATATATGGTACGTTTGGTTTGCATAGTAAATATTGCACACTAGTGTTTTATAAAATACATGAACTATGAAAGAGTTGTGTACTTACGAAATAAGTTATTAAGAATGGTTTAAATTATGGAATGACGTGACAAAGGGTGACTAATTCGATTCATGTATTCATATATTACGTAGGTGCAAAAAACCTGGTTTCCAGAAAAAAATCAGGGCGCACTCCCATACGTATCTTTCAGTGACCCTTTAAACTTTCGAAATTATTTAACATAATAATAATATCAAAGAAAGAGAGCACTACATAAAAGCTACAATGGCCTATAGATGATCCGATAGTACTTTCGATTTTGACAATGCTATCATACATTTTCAGCCCATGACAAATTTATCTTCTATTAAGTATGTGCAGCTTTGTTATTTAAGTATGACATTTGCAGCGTATGACATTTGCAGCAAATGACATAACGGTTTCTGATAGATACTGATCAAATAACGCATCAAGAAAATCAGTTTAACAGCCACAATATACAGTAATGATTTTACATTATTATCAAAATAGCAATAATAATAATAATAATATTAATAATTATAATAAAATATACATCAAGAAAGCCCTTTTAGATAGCAATACTTACAGCTGAATTATATCACAATAACATTGAAACATATGAGTGACAGTGTGCTAAATCGTTGTCATTAATAATAACTTGCTTTAGCGAAATATGTCATCAATATACAATCTTGACGTAAAATGTCAATTTAACCGTTTACTATACATTTTTATAATAGCAAGACATAGGGTAAAGTCGCCAGTTTTCGGTCAGCGCCTATTTTCGGTCACTTCGCCCAATTCGTGTAATGAAAATGACCTCGTCGTTATAAACTGCAGGCTTAAAAACCGCCGCATAGTTGATGCCCGGTATTGCTTTAAAATGGCGACGACCGATGCAATTACACGATTTTGGCGAAAATGACCGAAAATAGGCGCTGACCGAAAACTGGCGACTTTACCCTACATTTATTTGTAGGAATCAGCAGCAATGGCAACGAGTTATATTATTATGTTAACTTTCGCAATACCTCAGCGTCATCCCGTAACGTTTCAATGCGTTACGAGATCGAGTACTGATCCCCTTGAATAATCTTTCTGCAAACTAAAAGTTAACTTAAAGCGTGCCATTGAAATCCAAATTCCAAAAGAATGGGTTGAAAAACATTTTAAGTGGTTACAGTTTTGTTTTCTTAACACTTTCCACGCGGCTATTGGTTTTACCATATCGTTCCCAACTTTCAAAGTCTATCTCAAGGATTACAGAACCAATACTAGGCATGTTTGTACTTATTTCAATGCATTTCTCATGGTGATTCCAAATATGATAATGAAATTCAATCATTTTGACATTTTTAATTTTTTTTGTGAACATCTGGAATGTAGTCTGCAGACGTCTGCCTCGTGGAAAGTGTTAGGAATACAATTATTCAGCCTTTAAGTGGAATTCATATATTGAACTTCAAAATATTGTCGAATATTCCAATCTCATCTCGTCATCATGAATAAACATTGTTGATTGTTATAAAATGTTTGGAAAATTTTAAAACAAGGCTACATTTGTGTTAGAATGCTCAGCTTGTTTTGTTACACTTTTCTCCTCTTCTATTCAAACAAGCACATTATTTTAGTATTCAACCGTTATAGCAATTATTTTCGCCGCATGCATATACATTTCATAGATGACGTTAAATTAACAATTTACAATAAGGTTAGCATAAAAGTGAAAATATACCCACGTGTCATCTCAATACGCGGTTGACGACAGATGGTATTCTAGCCATAGGCGCAGCATGTCATACCACTACCGGATTGCAATATATTGCACGCGGTGCAAAGTGTAATCCGTTTCATTGTGTGTGTGGTTTGTAATAAAGGTGTGCATGGGAATGTTGAAACACATGTTCCAGTTAAACCCTTCATTGGATTGTAAAGGCCAAACACTATAGATGAGGTGACATTTGTTGACATTTAGGACGCCCTCTGTTGGTTTGAGACAAAACACACCGGGCAAGAGTTCCTATAGTTTACATAGGCCAGATCAGGTTTTCTAACTAGATTGTGGTGTCACAGCAAATTGTTATCAAAACTGTCTTTAAACTTGCTTAGGAATGCTATAAGCTATCGCATTTCACACAAAAAACCTAAAACTAAATGAGTTTTACAATTCATTAGAAAGAAATTTCATGTTGTCTTCATTAACTTTACTGTATATTCTGCCTGGAGGGAAACAACAGAGGGTGTCCCATTTGTAAATTCATGACATCATAGGTCACCTCATCTATATTGAAAAATCTTCTGATAAGTACATGTTAAATTATTTACTGGACTCAAGTAGTTAAGAGTTAAGATTTCAGATAATTACGTATATATTGATCGACCAGTACTATAGGGTCACTTCATTGAATAATATTCTGGTTTTAAAAACCCAGTGTGGACGGTTGTGCATGAGGTTGTCTATGAGTTCATAACTCTTGTTGTCATGTATTATGGTTATCATACTCTTATTGCACGTCACGCAATATGTTTTCATCCGGTGTGTAAACATCACCTTACACGCACGCGAGATATCATGATGCGCCGGATCACTAGAATACACATTGCCCTTCTCACCAATCTTAACACTTTCTACGCGGCGATTGGTTGAATACCATATGCAAAATAGTTCTTTTTAGAATTAATGTTCCCAACTTCCAAGGCCTATCACTGTAATTACTAAGACAATACTAGGCATGTTTGCACTTATTTGAATGCATTTCTCATAGTGATTCCAAATATGGTGACAACATTCAATAATGTTAACATTTTTAAACATTTTGTGAAATGTTGGAACTTTCGTCTGCAGACGACTGCCGCGTGGAAAGTGTTAAGATGACCTGGATTAAACATGTGGTCATCAAGTTATAGCTCCACAATGCCAACTACTGGAATGTTACACTACAGCTGCTCAACAACCGAGTATTTCAATATTCGAATGTTTAAATTTATACATGCACAGTACGGTGTTTGTAGATACTTTGATTTATATTTAATCAACCTTTTTTCCGGTCCCATACCTTACTTTTATCTCACAAAATGAACACATACAGGAACTTTCATCCATACATTTAAAAAAAATAGATCCGGTACGAACTTTATCATGTTTATTGCCCTCTCTTTACGTGTAACGAGCTCCGACATATACCTCCAAATGTATCCCCATGGTAGAAAGACAAAATGGCGGCGCATCGGATGATATCAGTGCTTAAAAAAATCGTGCGCTTATATCTAACGAGAAAGCGTTTGTGAATGCGTTTGCAGTCACTTATATCCGTATGGTCAATCAAAGAAGAATGCAAGATTTACTTGGCTCTATATTAGAGCGCAGAAAATATGCATCTTTGGTTTGAATTAACGCTGACAGTTTCCACTTGAGATAAAACGGAATACCGTAATTTTCGTGCTATAAGCCGCGGTGTATATACGGCTTTTTGACCTCATAAAGACCAATGCGTCTTATCGGTTAACCCTTACAGAACACGGAAACATGAAAGGCACTAATTGCCAAACAGATCTAGGCCATCAATCAAACTGTCAATCAATGAAATGCGCTTGTTACACGGCCCACTTCGTCTTTGTTTGCCGCATCGATTTGCCTTTGTAAGCATTTACATCTACAATACATATAATCATATTGGGCAATCATCATCATGAAAATATTGACAAAATAGTAGCATACAAATTGTGTTTGGAGTAAGAATATATTAAAGATTAAAAAGTTGGCCATTAAATACTATTTGCTATGATTTTCCTGAAATATAGTTTCAATATCTCAAATATGTCTTAAACTTTTCAACATGTTGGTAAATGTTATTCTTATTTCGTTATCAAATGTTGGTATTCACAGGCAATTGGGGTTTTCGTACTATTTGTCTTATTCGTACCAAAATTACTATGGGAAGCTCATGAATAGTTTTAAAAGATTCGGCAGGATTATAAGATCGTGTAAAATATTACGAACAAGCTATTAAGGTAGATTTCAATAGGACTGATAGGTCAACTTTGCGCGCACACTGAAAATTAGTTTATTCGTACACCGGGTTTCATTTCCTTGTCTTACTCCGAAAGCTACAATTTTAGACCGAACGACGGCTATCCAGTGCTAGAAAATCGCCATTTTGAATTATCTCAAGTATCGAGGAAGCTGATATATAAATATTCATATACTCGTACTTCATATTTATCGTGTCTGCCATTGGTCCATTTTGATCCACCGCAAAACCCCACACGAACAATTTGCTCATTACGTATCCATCCCAATTTTGAGATTAGCGCTCGTGAAGCAGTACATGTAGCCTGTACGGAGGTCAGAAGTCAAATCCAGCTATTCAAGTAGACCCTTTTTCGCGGGGCAAAATTGGTCAGATCAGATGGGAGCCAGACGACGCTGGACACGGGCGTATTTACGAATATTCAGGCAAAAATATGCGAACGAGGTTACGTGATCAAGTGAATAGGACGAACGCTTAACAACGGTTTAAATTCAAAAAATGATACTGACAATGGGGATGGTTAGCCATCCTCAGTGGTTTTAGGATGAAATAATTTAGTTCCAACGTGTGATGAATTTTATTGGGTCATATAATCAAAATTCACTGTTACATTGAAACCAACGGAAATTCAAAATTAACGGCCGTTCGTATCCACCGTCGTCTGATGGGAGCGGTAACAATAAGTGAGCCCTCTATCGGTAGGCCAGTCAGAGAGTTGTTAATCACGTCGTGACGGAAAGGGTCTACCGAAAGTTGACTAACCGAAAATTAACCTTTTTTCCCCCAGAAAGTTATTAACTGTAGCATAGTAAATAGTTAAACGCAAACTACATGAGAAATTTGAGATTTTATCAGTCTATGAAGAGGTAGATAAATGGAGCGTAGACTCAAACTTTTATAATAGGCCTACTGATATAAAATGTTACCATTGAAATCTTATACTAGATCATTAAAAATTGTGTGTGGCATATAAAAAATCCATCAGCTACTTACTGCTGTTTGTGACATAAAAAAGGGAAAATATGTGAATGTTGAAATTTAACCAGCATTTCCTGCTTTCGTTACCCAATTCTTGGTTATTTAAGTAACCAAAGACATTAAACTAACATATCGGAATGCCTATATCTATCTCTTCCGGTTTAGGTTCTTGGTGCACACTACTTGAAGATGTTCTGCTACTGGCATCACTGGCCTGTTATAGAAGGATACAATAATATTGTTATACCAGTTTAAATCTGTATTATTTAAGGGGGACGGGTACTGTCAACCCTTTTTTATGAAATTTATCAAGCACTGTAACTTTTAAACTATTAATGTGATGTACATAAAAGTATACCATTTTTGAAATGAAATGAGTCGAAGAATCCATTTTTGGAATTAAAAACCCCCCAAAAATAGTGATTTCTACCTTTTTGACCGAATTTCACTTTTTTGGCGCCTACATTTTTCAGACAACCTAACAAAATCAGTTTTTTATCTCAAAAATCACATTTTTGGCACTTTTTGGTCAATATTTCAAAACTAAGTGCTTGATAAATTTCATATATTTTGGGTTGACACTTCCCTTAAGGATGTTTTTAAATTTTTTTTTGTGAGTGATGCAATTATTGAACTATGACTCAAAGTCAAATGTATATAAAAGTATACATTTTTGGCATTTTTTGAAAGGAAATGGATCAGAGAATCCAAATTTGGCATCAAGTTTGATCAAAAATGTTAATTTCTTTTTTTAAAACCGTATCTAATATTTTTTGAAATTTTGATTAAAAGTGCCCAAAAAAAAAGACAATCTATTTTCCCCGGTGTTTTGGCACTTTTTGGTCAAAATTACATAAAATATTAGATTAGGTTTTTAAAAAAAAATTGCTAAGTTAATGTCTTTATATCATCAAGAGATTTGGGCATTTTATACTCAAAATCATTTTTGTTAGCTTTGTCCAAAAAAGTGAATTTTGTGATTTTCTCAAACATTTTTGGTCAAAATTGACGCCAAATTTGGATTTTCTGATCCATTTCCTTTACAAAAATATATACTTTTTAATGCATTTGATTAATAGTTCAATAATTACAGCACTCACAAATTTCAAAAAATAAGATCAAAAACTTCCTTGAATCCCCCTTAAGAATAATACTTTACAGGTGAGAATTTCCTAAAGCTATTAAGCAAACACAATCGTGACTCACATTCATCAATGGGTTTTTAAGATTTTGAAAGGTTTGGGTGGTGTTTTGTTGTCATTTAAAGAATAATCATCGTTGCTTCGAAAGTGCGAGAAAGAAGCATCGAAGGCCGTTGAGTTGGTTTAGAATACTTATAGACGTCATCGTAGACTCCGTAGAGGGTAGAAGTGAACTGAAAACGAGTCTAGTGATTTAGCCCAGACGAGAGTGCTGTCGTTTTTCAATGGGGTGAACTTTGCACTAATCATAAACAAAAATCTTCATAGTTCTGAGTTGTTCAATATTTGACCTTACTACATTCGTGAAATTAACTTGAACATATAAACTATTTATTCCCACGAGTTTGAAATGAAATGTTTGCTGGTAACCAACACTATCTAGAAAAATCTAGAAGTTCACATTGCATGCAGTCAAAGGACGAGATTGTAATGTTTATCGGAGCACTAATCGCTCTGAGCATGCTCAGTTGGATTGCACTCCCATATCAAATATAATTCCAATATTTTGATACCATTCGGACTTTGCCAAAACATTGAGCATGTTGAGCCGAGCCCTATAGTTCCCAATACTCGTAATCATGAGAGATTCCAAGACTTCGCGTACTGAGTCGTTGACGTCAAGATAATCATACTGCCGTACCACATGGCCGGGTTTTCGACACTGGATCAGGAATTCCATTAAACGAGCTAAATGCTCGTTTAATGGTGAATATGTGAACCTTTTGTGTTTCAGGGGCGGCACGGCCACTACTTCCATGGGTTTGCGAAATTGACGATTTTAGGTATTTCTATAAAAATTATATATATATGTATATACATGTATACGGTATATAATTTATTTACTTACTCTTTCTTCTAAACGCACGTGCTGCCGTAGTTGCCCTGTCTGCCGTTTTTTCAACGTGTGATAAACCAATCCGACGCAACACGTGTGCACTATGACGAACGCAAATAACAACCCGACGAAAATATACCGATATTTCCTGAGGTCGTACACCAAACAGGCTCCTGGTTTGCCGCAATCGTTCGTCTGGTGCTCTAGACAAGCGCCATCTATGGCAGCACCGAAGTACATTGGACCGAGCATATTACCTGTAACAGGAAAGACGACTGTATTATGTGTTTGCAGTGGTAGTTGTCCGATCGATTTTGACTTGACACTTTCCACGCGGCTATTGGTTTTACCCTATACCAAACAGATTTTTCAGAAACCTTTCCCAACTTTCAAGGTCTATCTCAAGGATTACTGAACCAATACTAGGCATGTTTGTACTTAATTGAATGCATTTATCATGGTGATCTAATATGATAATGAAATTCTATAATTGTGAAATGTTTAAAACATTTGTGCAATTTTGGAATGTCGTCTGCAGACGCCTGCTGCATGGAAAGTGTTAACGTAGCACTTCTAAAAGTAAGTTTCAAGATGACTGATTTATTTTTATTTTTAAATTGTTGTTTATATCGTCCTCGTTCTGAAGGAACACTCGGTTAACTGCTAGTTTTCACTGTACATACACATTTGAGCGAAAGTACTTGGCCACAATATTGGTCTTTTGTTGAGGATCGCTTAGCTCATTTTATAGCAAATACCTATTTTTATCCTATCAATATTTTTATAATAACTCTACAATAATATCTACAATGGTCTATGTTATTGTTAATTATAGACAGTTAATTACGTATTTGTAGGAAATAAACACGAAAGAAACTTCTGAGAATCACTCAATGTGGACGAAAACAGAAACTCTTTGCCAAGACAAACACTTTCTCGTTAATATTCCGGCAGCAACAATATTCGCTGGTTTGGCCATGCTGTATTTTAGTATTTTCAAATAGGTTTATAAGGATCGTTAATTAGTTAATTATTTGAATATAGAAAGTTCATTATAAGGCTAGTGTTGACAAAGGACACAGACGTTTCCGAAACGTACACGTGAGTACTTAGAACTGGATCAGTAGCCGCCTATAACGAACTTTCCATACAAAAATGTATTAAAAATTGTTTTTTTTAAAGATATGGAGAATGAGTACAACAACTAACATATACTTTATGCTCCCTCAACTTTTCCATCTCATGGCCCAGCTTTGCGTTCATAGGAACTTGATTCTATTTTTCTAATAATATGAGAAATACCCGGTTGTGTCACCTCTAGATATGTGCAGCCTAGTCGACCTCGTTCCATGAAAATATTGATTATATGACAATAAAAAGGAATGCTATTGCCCTAGTCTTCTCGAGCTCGTCTAATGATCAATTCCCGGGGTACAATTATCATTTAACATGTTTAACATGGCAACCCAATTCGGCAATATCGCCTGAAAGCACTCACCTAATAATCTCATAATAACGGCATTCATACCAAGCCCTATCGCTCTGTCGCGCTTTTCGAGGCTCCTGTTACAGTAAAAACATACACATTACATTTCAGATAAGCATTTTCAATAGTGTACAATTACATAGCAATGTGGTTAAGGGTTTTCTAGTTCAGAAGTTCATGGAAAATACCATAGGTAAACAAGCTACCGCTATCCTTTATTTTCGTCCATTACTTATAACGAGTTTACTTGTATTATTACGGTACCCTTCCCTTTACAGGTCGGTTTAAAGAAGTGTACCTAATTTAAAATAATTTTCCCCTATTCTGACTTGATAACACACTTTGATAGATCTTTTTGTATTTAAAGCGGGCTGTTTACATGTAGCATTAAGGAAGAAAACAAATCATATAACTGGATAACTCTGTTGAATAAATATGGTTAATTGGAGATATTTGTGCAAAATTGACTTCAAAGCTGCCGTTTATAACGAGACAATTTTCGATTCAACACGGAAAAATAGTCTGTGTATTTTAAACATCCATTCAGAGACGGTTATAAGGCGGGTGTATGGCTTTAAATGGCAGTGGGGCTGTATGACCATAAACAGTGATAAACGTAAAATCTAATTGACATGGGGCAGTCGTAACACTTATGACTATTTCACCAGACTGTCAAGCATAATTATTGACATAAAGCATTCTGTTATCCCTTTTTCTAGGTTATCCTGTGAAACATTAGCTGCTATACCACACCTACAAATCCACGTACCTGAGGGTTACCATATAGTTTGGGTTCTGTGATAACGCCATACAGAATCCTGCGATGGCATACAAGACAGCATACGGTATTACGGTTGCACACATATCAATGCATTTTCCCATCACTGCCGTACCATAGGAGGATTTTTCGTCGACCTCGTTGTCGGCGAAGAATAGTGGAATGCAGCTACAGTTGGAAAATATCTAAACATTTGGGAAAATATGTTAATATTATTAATGATAATAGTGGTAAGTGACAATAAATATATTTGATAAAAAAGAGCCTTTTTCGGAAAAATGGCGTGCACAATAAGAGGCTCTATTACAACCGTAGATTGGCAATAGGAAAAGGCGTACTTTGGTTCGAGTTTATCCGGGGAATAACAAAGAAAGTGCAGACGAATGTGCAGATTTCGCCATACTATATCTGTATATAATATATATAGGGAGTATAAAAAACCCCACCGCAACCCTTATTGCCGAGTACTGTACCCTTAAAGCAAATCACATATCGCTCAGAAGAATAGATATAGGCCTACTGTTAGAGGCATGTCTTGGCTATCACCATGATCACATTGTCAAATCCCAGCAATATCAACAGTAGAGCAGTCAATATGTGTTTATATAGCGAGATTGTTTTAAGCTTGGCATTAGTAAAAACTATTTCCCGGCAAAAATTGACCCGATCTCCGTCCGGTTATAATCGGCCCGAACTCTGCAGGGGGCAATAGTTGTGATAGCGTGATGAACACTTACCGTTTCATTCATTGCATTTGTGCAACCGGCATAACACGGGTTAGCAAACGTGACACCGTTGCTTCCGCACACTGGTTTAAAGTCTCTTTGCGAACACTCGCACCTATTATTGCACTGGTCAGATAACGTATAGTCACGATATCTCGTAGCCACCTCTCTATGGACGGTATCAGAGTCTGTTCTTAATAGTTCCGTTGGATAGGTCATCGTCAGACCAGCGAAATGTGAGTTTGTGCATCCGAGGCAAAATAACACCGGTAAGAGTATACAGGATATGAGACCCATAGTGACGCTCATCTGAGCACATTTGTACGCTTCTGTTGTGAGCTTCCATCTTTTCACGAGATAACCGCCTAACAATATCCCGAAGAGAGTTCCAGGTAAACACATTGCAGCTGTGGTGTGAGAGGGGGAAGAATTTAATTATAAATTAATTGTCTTTCAAAATGTAAAAATCCTGATGCAATGAAAATAAAGTCAAGAGAGCGTGTTATGAAATCTACACACCTAGTGTGGAAGAGTAAGGTCATGTCTGTCATAGGGCGGTGTATGATATCACTGAAACAGAACATTCCCCATAAGTCCATACGACACGTTCTGTGCAGTCAAAGTCCATTTATCATAAATATGGTCTCGTGTTTTTAGGATTTTTGTGTGTGTGTTATGCGAAGCCCACTAATATAAGCGCAGGAATCAATCGTGAGCTACGACAACGCCGGTTACTCATAAGTAAATTCCCGAATATTTAAAGATGGAACAATTGTAGGGTTCGACTCGTAACCTACGATATCTTAGAAGATTACGATTTAACAATGTGGTAGCTAAGATGTGCTTCAAACCTAAAGATAGTCTTTGAACAACACTTAGTGTTAAACTATGCGTCGTAGCTTGAGCTCCTATATACCTAAAACGAATGCAATAGTCCACATGCGCATTCCCTACATACAGGCACTGTTATAAGATCAATAACGAGCGTTTACCAATACCTGCATCACCCTTTAATACGCCAAACCTTATGCCAATTTGTAACATTTGAGAGTGAATCATTTTTGTTCTTGAATCGCTGTCAAGTTGTCAATCTATTAAAATGAAGCTAACAAATATTCCGTTAGGCTCGCTATATAAATTAATTCATTATATTCAAGAAGATTACTTTCATGATCGCTTCTAAAGCTGAATAAAGAACTCGATGGCAGATAGTACAGAGTTAACATGGAGAAAATGTAACCGTCAAATTCCCACAGAACTGGATGTGGCTATATAACAAACCCAGGGTGACGGGAGCTCGCCTTTAGTTCGAGAATTTTGTGGTCTTCATGACCGAATATTTTCTTTCAGGTTACAGTTTCTTGTCGAGAGCATTTCTTTCAGGGCGGGTTACAGGATAAACCTTCCTTGTAACTCTATTGATTACCGTGAACAAATTAAGTTTCATATGATATCATTCACGTCCAATCTCATGATATTTGAGAGAGAATCAACTTTCGGATAAGCATCTTTTGTGATATTCACGAACTAATGGAATGAATCTTATCTTCTTAAAGTAATTTGTTCTGCTCGTTTAGTGTGATAAAAAGGGAAAAAATGCCTAGGCTAATATTATTATATTTTATTTATAGCGTCGTAAATGTTGATCTCGCATCACTGCGTTCACTCTTTATTAGACCCTTCTGAATTGACAAGGCCTGCAGAGCCCACGCATATTATTATCTAATATCAAGTGGATGGGAAAACCCCCGGGGAAAAACCATCCATCTCTTTTTAAACGCTTTGCGAAATAATTTACTTCATAACACCCTCTAATCTGATTTTTCAAATGGCATCGTGTATACTAAATGCACTTTTTGTACACAAATCCTACTTGGGGTGTGTGCACGTTGACAAGGCCACTAACCGATGGGGCGCTAGCCTAGCCACCATGATTTGTTGCCAAACTTTTGGTGATATCCTCAGATTTGGGCGAATGTCAAATCAGTCTTGTGGTTTGAGTCTTGATTCTGCAAGTCATGTTATGAAGAAAACATTCAAATGACGTCATGGAATATTTTTGGTAACTACAGTTCTGAGCGCTTTATGGCGCGCTGTGAAAACAACTTCTGTCTTCTTGGTCATGTAGGTAATACGATGGTTATCTATTAATTTGTCATAGGTAATGAACAGTTTCGTCGTCACCCCTTTTATCAGACAACCTTTTTCTAAAATGAGCGTGATGTGAGAAAATTAAGCGTAAATGTATTTAACGCCAAATTAAAAGAAAACTGACCAAAACCAGGTCTGCTGTTGATCAGACAATAAGGTTTATCGCGAATCGAAAAAGCCATTGATTATCCTTTTCTGTTGCATTGTGGGATCGCAAAAGTGCAAAATCTGCCCCGTCCTGGATCCCACAATGCATCAGAAAAGGATAATCAATGGATTTTTTCCGATAGGCGATAAGGCTTATGGGCTATTCCATTTGAAAACCATACACCCGCTATGGAAGACATGACCTTTATCTTCCACACAGGGAGTGTACATTTCAATAGGAGTCACCTATGCAGGTAACTCCATTTTAAATAAACTCTTCCTTTTAATGGGGGTGTATGGATTTCAACTGGAAAAGCCAATTTCAAAATCGTCATCTCTCTTTTTCCCGTTTACCTACCTAAAATGAGCGATGCTGTCCACGTGGTGAGTGAAAATTGAGTTTCGAGATATTTGGCGCCAAAATAAAACTGACCCAAACCGGCTATAACTAGACCAGTTGTTGATAAGGTGATGCAAATGAATACCAGGTTCGTTATCAGCCTCTTCAGAGCGCCCAAATAAGCTGAAAGTAGATCAAGTAAAATGCGGCAGATTAATCTCAGTTGAACCCGGGAGTTGAGCGCTTTGTTTCTTCAAAAAACTATGCACTTTCTCGTCTTAATCATCAATGTATAATTTTTTTTGTATATAAACAGTCCATAACATTGAATCAAAATCATGAGGGGTACGAATCCATGATCAACCTCTAACAATTCTAATTCTATTTAGGAGTAGTAATTATTATTATTAATCATTCTTAAACAGCTAAGAATATTTAAGCAATTCTCATTGGTTCTAGAAATCGGCGACATTATACATGTTATATGAGACAACTTAACACGGCGTGCGTTAATTAGGGTGACCCTCGCGCAGTGCGTGGTAACTTTAGATTTGTTCCATAACGCGCATTTATGCAGTGCGTCTACTGCGATTTTCCTGTGCTTATTCGGCGCATTACGCCGACGCATGTGCGTACTCACCGCATGAAATTGGATGGAATGTTTGTGGATTACGGTATTCGATACTAATAGGGGTAAAAAATGACAAATTTCGGCAATTATAAAGGTACAAAGAAATGTCTAAAGTATGACTGTTTAAGAATGAGAATAAAGATATTGTTTGTAGACCGTACCCGTGTTATATTGTCTGACATAAACGTGTTCGGTAGTAAGCCTACGGTATTATTTTAGCGTTCCACTTAAAATAATACTACCGCCCGGTTTAAACATAATACCGTTACTTTCTAATTCGTAACTTGGGATTAAGGATAAGCAAAAGCAACTTTTCTATTACATTAACGAAACTGCCTTTTTTTCCTGGAATTATGCCAGGCACATTTCCTATACTCTTGACAATCCTTGACAGTGCATTTCCGAACAAACTCCTGTTGCTATTTTAACTGCATATGAACTTTACTTAGAGCTTTAAAAGGTATGTTGTGTTCTTTTTAAATCCACGCAGCTATTAGTTTTACCATATTTCACAAACAGTTTTTCAGAAACCTTTCCCAACTTTTTAAGTCTTTCTCAAGGATTACTGAACCAATACTAGGCATGTTTATACTTATTTCAATGCATTTCTCATGGTGATTCTAAATATGGTGATGAAATTTAATTTTGTTGACATTTTTGAAACATTATGTGAACTTTTGGAACTGTCGTCTGCAGACGGCTGCCGCGTGGAAAGTGTTAAGGCCGTGCGGCCTCTAGATTAAAACAAAAAGCAACATGGAGGATCTCAATATGAACGTTTGTACTGCTTTTTGCATATCG
Source organism: Ophiura sarsii (assembly GCA_035610835.1). NCBI lineage: Eukaryota > Metazoa > Echinodermata > Ophiuroidea > Amphilepidida > Ophiuridae > Ophiura > Ophiura sarsii. Next base: position 25,026,964 of record CM069444.1, read on the forward strand.
ATTTCGAACACTTCACAATTTGTAAAGTTGTCATTGTTTTCTTCATTTTTAGTATACATCTATATAAGAAGAGACATTTTGACTCATTACCCATGATCGCCTCACATGCCCTTCCGGTGGTCCCGTTGATATGTTTAGATTGAATACTGTACTGAGTACCGTCGCCATTTTGGATATCTTCGTGTAGTGGCTTCTTGTCTTGATGGTGTGCCATTTCTTTTGGAAAGAAACACAGTACTGGTGCCATAAGCATCATAAGGGGACCAAGAATAAGAAATCCTAACCACCAGGCACCGACCTGGAAAACAGAAGGAATGGTATAATTCGTCATTAACACTTTCGACGCCGCTATTGGTTTTACAATACACAAAACAGATTTTTACTGAATTAATACTATTACTAGGCATGTTTGTACTTATTTCAATGCATTACAATAACGAAATTTATTATCATGGTGATTCCAAATATGGTGATGAAATTCAATAATTGTGACATTTCTAAGACATTTTGTGAAATTTCGGAATGTCGTCTGCAGACGCCTGCCGCGTGGAAAGTGTGTCAGCACTTTTTGTACAAATTTGCATAAATAATTTGACATAATATCGTATGAGTTGCTTACTTATTTCTTTATTTATGGTTATTGTTTTACGCTAGTATGTCGTGAGAATTTGAATGTGGCACCTCCTGGATATATATATATATATAAATGCATTTTGCTTCTGAGGAGTGAGGGTCTGTTTCAGGCCCTCACGAAACAGTTCCCTATATATCTTCGCTATATCTAGATAGATAATTATTGACAACCATTTCTCAATACCGTAAACGGTATATATTGAGCACTCTATTCAAATATCTTGTCTAACCAGAAATGGTTGTCAATAATAATTATTACGCTCCTGATTTATCAGTTGAGCACTCTCTGATTATCTTTTGATGTATATTGACCACTTCGGGAATATAATGTTGCTTTGACCGCTGGTCTAAAACACCATTGATTGTGTATTCGCATTATCATATGTGTGCCAAACCTGCGATCAGAGAAACATCTATTCGCCTGAAGATTGGACATAATGACCGTATGGGATTGTTCATGAAACTCAGAGTAGCGATAATATTCCGGAAGGTCTATACCTCTGAATTTTTAGATAGATATATGTAGATAGATTGATCAAAAGTAATACATGTATCTGCAATGGAGAGAAATCTCTGCTACATATTGTGACCGGGGTGAGTATACTTTGTGCATTCAAACCATGTGAATGATATTGCAGACTAATTAATTAATTAAATTCCGTTTTCTATAATCTATTCTGTATTAATAAAACCTTTAAAGGCATGGTAAGTGATTTTTTCAAAGAGCGCTCTCTAGGTGAGTGTACTATAGCCAGTGTGGAGCTTTGCCTAGGACCACTTCAACCAGTTCACCCTGTGTGAACTAGCTTACATCTGTTCATCTGGTGACAGAAGAAACAAAGGTTTAATATGGTGAAATCTCAACCTTGAGATATACCCAAAGGATTTGGCTGGTAAGCGTGGACTTATTGGGTTTTAAACACAAATCTATAAACAAAACTAAATTTGAAAATATCTTACTATGGCTTTAACGGTGATAGACATTTCGCTGGTGTTTTTAATAAAGAAGCGCATTTTAGATTTCTAGGCATGCGTCAATTGCACGGTAAAAGTGTAATAAAGCGTATAGTATACATGATGAGCACTGATAAAAGATGTAGGCCTATACAGTGTTTGGCCAAGTGTTGTTTACGGTTAATGAATTCGCGTCCGGGGCTTCAATGGACTTCATCTGTACATTTTATTCAGATGATAATATGTAATAACTTTGTTCTAAAAGAAAGGTCTTTTGAAAATCCGCATGTTTTGTAACATGCCATCATATTTCTCCTCATGTGTGCATATGTGGTGCAGCGGATAGAGCACTAGATTCTTTATCAAAAGGTTGTGCGTTCGATGTGGTCAACATGTTGTGTTCTTGAGTAAGGCACTTTACCGCAATTACTTCTCTCAACCTAGTGTAAAATTAATTAATGGGTGGCTGTTTGAGTGCTTGGGGATAATCACAATCTGAAAGGAATACGCAGCATTTATCAGAAGATAAGATAGGCAGCAATAACCTAAGTGAAGCGAACTGATATACTGAGCAGCGGAATAAATGTAAAGCGCTTTGAGCATACTTAATTTAATAAAGCGCTATATAAAAACTAACATTTATTTATTTATAAGGAAGTAATATAACTATGAATGATTAGAAAGTAACTTTTACAATGTAGCCAATATTCTTTATTGTGATTTCTGTCGGAAAATATTGCCAGTTTCAATTTCAAGTTTCGGAAGCATTGGAAAGATAAGCTAAGATAATAAGACTAATAATATTACATGGTACTCTTTTCATAATAAAAATATGGTTATAAGTTGTATACATGGTATAGGTCAACGGTAGGAGATAGCATAATATACACGGATGTACATTTGACTCCCGGATATATTAAATATTATTCCCATTTTAAATAAATGTAAAACACAATAATCGGTATTTGATTTAAGGTAGGTGTTCCGGTTGCTGGCCCGATGTTCAACTCGATGTTTTCTATTCTATGAAGGGTCATCCTTAAAATCGTCATGTTCCAAAATTTGAGTGGCATAACTCCAATGGTTCGAGCACAAGGTGACATGAAATGTATCCATTGAGTAGTACACAAACTGGCCAGGTGGTTCACCACATTTGGCAGTAATTCACTGCATTTTTGGCCTATAGCGTCTAAATGGAACATATCTTGCGCCTAAGATTGAACAGAATTAATGAGAAAAATATAGTGTTTCTTCCGATAGCAAAATATAAGTGAAAAAAGCAAAGGTGATCGGAACATACAGGGTGAATCAAAAAAGATAGGACTCTCTTCCAGCATGGATTAAATCCTTATTAAAACCGCTGAACCATGACCAATTTGATTTCATTGCAAAAGTAGTCCAACTAATAAAGTTAAATCCTGAAAAGATGAGAAAAAATCCATCATCAATTAAGGCAATTCATACATGTTTTCATTTTTTTGGTGGTAATTCACATATTAAATAGGCTTAGAGGGAAATTATTTGTATTCTGATGATGCTAAATTATTCTTATTATTTAATATCATGCTTATGGCAGAAATTGAAGTTGACTTACAAGTCCAATTTCCAAGTCTAAATGTCCTTCTCTGTCAATGATTGGTATAAACACACTATTGACATGATTTGTGTTTTTCTTGACCACAACTTTTCTATATGCATCAACTTTGTGGTTTATGTAGCTATTAACGGGGCTATTAATGATTTGTGCCAGAATTAAGAGGAATACCAAACTAATCTTTGCTATTGTTATTGATAGATGATTTACTCTAAGTATTGAAATGTATTAAAACCATGTCATTTTCTGGTTTGTATGTGTAAATCCCATTGTAAAAACTAGTTAATGATAATGGTTTACGCAAAATTATGCTAGCGGTATTATTGTTTATTGGATTAATCTCAGATTATCAGAATATTATCATTATTAATCGGGCTTTGCACTGACGGTGAATTGGTCATGGTCCAGTGGTTTTAAAAAAGTAAAAAAGCCATGAAACAGAGTCCTATTTTGTTGGATTTACCCTGTACACCTTTGATCAGTTTACCTCTATAATAATAGCTTATACAGTCAAGCCCACAATTATTCATACCCTTTGAAAAATATGATTTTTTTGCGTTTTTCTCATATCTATACCAGATGGAGTGGTGGAACTTTCTCGTTACACTAAAGACAATTAGTTTGCAAGTACAAATCAATATATTTGGTCTCAGCATTTTGTGCATAACAATAGAATTGAACAAGAACTGTGTTTTTATGCCTGTCCAACATTATTCATACCCCAAACCAAGTCTCAAGATTGAGGTCATTTTTTGTGATAATACACATGTCAAACATTTCAAACATTCTTTATATTGTGTGATAGGCTTTTATATTGTTATGCAATTGTTCCATGATGTTCGAAACAATTCCAAGTGCCAGAATCCACCATACAAAGCATAATTAGGAAGAACAAGAAGTTTAACTCAGTAAAAAACATTGAAGGACGCAGTCGGAAGCCAATGGTGTCCCCTTGTTTGGCAAGAAAAGTATTGTGAAAGGCCAACAACAATCTACAGATCGCCAATAATGCTCTCCTGTACAACCTTGGCAATTCTTGGACCAAGATATCATGGCAGACACTCCAGCAGACATTGCACATGAGAGGTCTCCATGGAGGCCGACCAAGAAAGACTCTACTCCTGAAAAGGACACACAGAAACTCTTCTTGCATCTTATCCAACCGCAACACTGAGGACCAAAAGCTTGGATCTTTGTCCAGAAGTGCTCTTGCAAATGCTAGACGAATTTCTCTTTCTCTCTTTTTAGGAGTTGAGTCTTATTGGTCGGAGCTCATGGAGAACTCTCGTGTGCAATGTCTGCTGGAGTGTCTGCCTTAATATTCTGGTCCAAGACTTAACAAGGTTGTTCAGGAGAACATAGACGGTGATCTGTGGATTGTTGTTGGCCTTTCACCATGATACTTTTCTTGTCAAACAAGGGGACACCGCTGGCTTCCGATCGTGTCCTTCAAGGTTTTTAACTGAGTTGAACGTCTTGTTCTTCCTAATAATGCTTTGTATGGTGGAATCTGGCACTTGGAATTGCTTCGAAATAGCTTTGAGGCCTTTCCCCTATTTGTGAGCATTCACAATATGCACATACAAAGGTCCTCACTGAATGTGTTGGTGTTCTTCGCCATGCTGACAAAGAGCTAGAGTGTTGTCCTATGATATCCCTCACTATACATTCAATAGGACACATTTGTAATACATCCACATTGTATACACATCATGGAATAATTGCATTACAATATAAAATCCTATCACACAATATAAAGAACGTTTTGAATGTCAACTACATGTGTATTATCACAAAAGATGGCTTCAATCCTGAGACATGGTATGGGGTATGAATAATTTTGGACAGGCATAAAAACACAATTCTTGTTCAATTCTATTGTCATGCGAAATATGTTGATGCCCAAATATATTGATTTGTACTTGCAAACTAACTGTCTTTAGTGTAAAGCAAATATTCCACCACTCCAGCTGGTATAGATATGAGAAAAATGCAACAAACTCATATTTTTCAAAGGGTATGAATATTTGTGGGCTTAACTGTACATGTATCTGTATACGCGCCCATATACGAGGTAGCACACGTACGTAACATATCACCGACAGAATGTGTATTAATATTATATAAATGTATAATATAATAATCAATTATCGATAAGTGCACCTGTTAATCATGTTGATAGTTCATTTGCATTGTATTCTGTAATATAATAATCAATTATCGATAAGTGCACCTGCTGATAGTTCATTTATATTGTATTCTGGTGGTACATGTTGACCTTCGTAGATTCAATTGTGTCTGTGTTTGATGTCTCTTCTTTTGTTTTGTATTTTAACACAGCCCACCGATTATACAGTCATCAAAAAAGTAACTGACCAGGTAATAAATGTGCTGATAACTCTCAAAGTATAACTCCTACATAAACGCATTAAAGGTATATTATGTGATCTTTCCAGGGAACGCCTTCAACATCGAAAAAAATTTAGAAAGCAGATTTTCTTGCAGATTTACATTTATGATCATAAATCGTAATATACATTCCAAGTTACAGGGCGATACGATTCTTAATTACTTCAAATTCATGGTTTTAGAGTGAAAATAAACTGTCGGGATAACACGACAGTTTATATTTTCACTCTTAATTCACTCTAAAACCATTATTTTGAGGTAATTAGGAATCGTATCGCTCTGTAACTCGGAATGTATGTACGATTTATGATCAGAAATGTAAATCTGCAAGAAAATCTACTTTCTAAAAAAAATCATGAATAGAGGGCGCTCTCTGGAAAATATCACATAATATCCCTTTAAATAATGAAGTTGTTGAGAAATGTCTCTTCTTTAATTTGAGATGTTGCACGCTAAGAATTGTTGATTTTTTAGGAAGTTACAATTGGATCGATACTTTATATATAAAAAAATCTCTTACCCATCCTGGGTCCGACGGTGAGATACCTATAGTTTTATGACGATCAAAGTTGACGTGATACGACAGGGTAAGAGCGCTGAGGAGATAACCGAATACAGGTCCAGTGGCGGCACAGGCGAATAAAACACCTGGAATGATAACAAACAAAAATATATTTATTATTTATTAAAACAGTAACGGTAACATAATATAAAGGTTAATAGAGTTATATATAGTGATAACAATCACTTCAAAAATAATACAGAAATCACATTCAAAGTTGCATTGTGACGCTTGCAACTTGCAGGACACTGTGCAAGGGTAGGTACAGAAAAATGATTGAATGAACATGTGGAATGAGTCCCCTTTTAAGTTGCCCTGTGTCTGGTCATGCTACTTGAACATAAAAGCGTTCAAACATTTGTTCTGACAGCCATCCGTTTCCCTAAGTAAAAGTGCCATAAGATTCGGACAGCTAGCCGTTGCCCTAACAGTGCCATAAGATTCGGACAGCTAGCAGTTGTCCTAAAAGTGCCATAAGATTCGGACAGCTAGCCATTGCCCTAAAAGTGCCATAAGATTCGGACAGCTAGCCATTGCCCTAAAAGTGCCATAAGATTCGGACAGCTAGCCGTTGTCCTAAAAGTGCCGTAAAATCCGGACAGTTAGCCGTTGCCCTAAAAGTGCCATAAGATTCGGACAGCTAGCCGTTGCCCTAAAAGTGCCGTAAAATTCAGACAGCTAGCCGTTGCCCTAACAGTGCCATAAGATTCGGACAGCTAGCAGTTGTCCTAAAAGTGCCAAAAGATTCGGATAGCTAGCCATTGCCCTAAAAGTGCCGTACGATTCGGACAGCTAGCCATTGCCCTAAAAGTGCCATACGATTGGGACAGCTAGCCGTTGCCCTAAAAGTGCCATAAGATTGGGACAGCTAGCCGTTGCCCTAAAAGTCTCGTAAGATTCGGACAGCTAGCCGTTGCCCTAAAAGTGCCATACGATTGGGACAGCTAGCCGTTGCCCTAAAAGTGCCATACGATTGGGACAGCTAGCCGTTGCCCTAAAAGTGCCATACGATTGGGACAGCTAGCCGTTGCCCTAAAAGTCTCGTAAGATTCGGACAGCTAGCCGTTGCCCTAAAAGTGCCATACGATTGGGACAGCTAGCCGTTGCCCTAAAAGTCCCATAAGATTCGGATAGCTAGCCATTGCCCTAAAAGTGCCGTAAAATTCGGACAGCTAGCCGTTGCCCTAACAGTGCCATCAGATTCGGACAGCTAGCCGTTGCCCTAAAAGTGCCATAAGATTCGGACAGCTAGCCGTTGTCCTGACAGTGCCATAAGATTCGGACAGCTAGCCGTTGCCCTAAAAGTGCCATAAGATTCGGACAGCTAGCCGTTGCCCTAAAAGTGCCGTAAAATTCGGACAGCTAGCCGTTGCCCTAACAGTGCCATAAGATTCGGACAGCTAGCTGTTGTCCTAAAAGTGCCAAAAGATTCGGATAGCTAGCCATTGCCCTAAAAGTCCCGTAAGATTCGGACAGCTAGCCATTGCCCTAAAAGTGCCATACAATTCTGATAGCATAGTCGTTGCCCTAAAACAAGAGGGCAAGAATAAGAAAAAATCCTATTTTGGTTGTGTTTAATCATAATTATATAGTTATTATACCAAAATGTTTAATCATAGCCATCATAGTTACTATTACTCGCAACTGCCAAAATTACACTGCAATATAGCAGACTAAATCAAATGGCATATATCATTATGTGCACAAATAGCGCTTCTACATAGGAACACAGTAATAATAATCAAAATAATAATAATGCCATGCACGACTACACAAGCCCGTGGGACCAGCAGATAAATTAATTTCCTCATACATAAGGGGGCATGATTTCCTGCTCTCTAAAGTTCACACGGGACTATTAAGGAACGTGTCACAAATGATAATCACACTTATCGGTACACTCATTATTTTACGACTCTGGGGACCCGGGGGGGGGGGGGTACTTAGTCTTAGTGGATATGAGGTTACGGGGACGTGACGCCAAATAGGGTCCTATTTTTCACCCTCTGGTAAATGGATGACCCCTTTTCAAAGCTATTTTTTGGTAAATTTATGGGTCTTAAATGTTTAATTCTGCTGTTTTTCACATAGCAAAATCTGTCAAATATATAGGAAAATTATGGGTTTCCGCAAACTTTCCGGTAAACATATGGGTTCATTTCCCCCGATAATTGGTAAATGTTTGGGTCAATTTTTATTTTGCTGGCGGCACATTCCTACCAAACAAATATCTTAGCACCCCCCCCCCCCCCCCCCCCCCGGGTCGGGGGATTCTTGGAGCTGACTTGTATATACTTCTACTATGATTTTCACAACCTTAATTCTCTATCATAAGAGAGGCACGTAAAGAGGTTGTAATCAAATCACCTTTTTTAGCCGACAATTATTTCAGATTTCTAATTGAGTTATTTTCGTACTTTTCGACACATTACAAAACCGGTAGGTAAATTATGTCAGCAAAAGCGACTACTTATAAATATTCTTATAGACTGATATCCGAATACTGCAGTGTGAAATAATAATAAACAGTGCTAATATATATAGCGCAATTCCAAGAATGATCATTGCGCTTTATTGCCATTTATTATGCTGTCGTTAGGAAATCGTCAAATCAATTCGCTTCATCTACGTGGCTGCTGGCTACATCTCACACTGTATAGAGGATACATCATTATCAAAATCCTAGCCCGTTTTTGTTTGTACCATACTATTCTTCACTCTAATCATGGAAAAAGTAGAGGGAAAAAGGAATAACAACAAGATATAACCTAACCCGATTATCATGACTCATTAAATCTATTCCATGGCTAGTCAAAAGTCCATGATGACCTGGACATATCACTAACCGTAATTGTTTGGGCTTCAACAATGTTATTGCTACAACTGTTCAAAACTCCCGCCAACAGACACACTTACATTAAAACTATTTCCATGGCTATACTAAAGTGGCATGCATTATCGCATTACGCTAAGCTAGGATAATAATGGTAAGGGTATGGTGTATAAGTCCCAAGTATGCAAATGAGGATAATGAGATTTATTCCGTTGTTGAGTACTGGGTAGATGTGTGGTAGAGCATGACATTGTATTCAGTGAGCTCATTTGCATACTTGGGACTACTACACCATACCGCTACCATAATAATGCTCTCTAATAGGACTTTTATAACAATCAATGTCAAAGATCGGCAATGCGATTGTAGCATTAACCATGGATCATTGGAGGATATAGATCGCAAGTAGCGGTCAATTTTCCAATATTGACAAAGGCCATCTATAGTTAGTAATGTATACGATGCTCTTGAACATGAACGTTGTGTTAACATGGTTAAACGACTGCATTGATTTCCACGTGTATTTTAAGCGTAAGTAATACTTTCCACGCGGCTATTGGTTTTACCATACAAAACAAGATTTTTCAGAAACCTTTCCCAAGTTTCAAGGTCTATCCAAAGGATTACTGAATCAGTATTAGGCATGTTTGTACTTAATTTAATGCATTTCTCATTGGGATTCCAAATATGGTAATTAAATTCAATTATTTTGACATGCCTGCCGCTTGGAAAGTATTATCACAATATAAATAAACTATTAACACGTTAGTTTGTCTTAGTCATAGTCATAGACACTGTATGTCTTTGATTACTGTACAGATCATTATGTTATGATTTAAGAAAAGTTGAGCAAATTAGATTTATACAATATAATATTATATAGGGCATCAAATTGTATAGTGTAATGATACCTGTTTCATATTGTATCGCATTATGACCCCTGTATCATCATATTGTATAGTATAATGATTCCTGCATCATATTGCATAGCATAATGATCCCTGTATCATATTGTATAGCATAATGATCCCTGCATTATACGATATAGTATATGATCCCTGCATCATATTGATATATTATAATGATATCTGCATCATATTGCATGGCATAATGATATCTACATCTTATTGTATAGTATAATGATATACGCATCATATTGTATTACATAATGATCCCTGCATCATACTGTATAATATATCATCCCTGCATCATATTGATATATTATAATGATATCCGCATCATTGTATAGCATAATGATCCCTGCATCATATTGTATAGCATAATGATCCCTGCATCATATTGTATAGCATAATGATATATGCATCATATTGCATAGTATAATGATATCTGCATCATATTGTATAGTATAACGATCCCCTGCATCATATTGTATAGTATAATGATCCCTGCATCATATTGTATAGTATAATTATTCCTGCATCGTATTGTATACAAATATTGTATGCCCGTGAGTGTGATAGTATACAAATATTGAATGCCGGAGAGTGTGATAGTAAAAACTATATCACGAGGTCAAATTTGGATTTTTCCATTACACGAGGCGCAGCCGAGTGTGATGGAACAATCAAAATTAGACAGAGTGATATAGTTTTACTATTGCACGAGCAAAAGGCATTCAATATTTGTTTTATATAATGATATCACAAATTTAATACCTAGCCATAATGATAGTAAAAACTATCACATGGCTGAAATCAGGCCTATCATTATATAATATAAACTATATCATGAGGTAAAATTTGGATTTTTCCATTGCACGAGGCGAAGCCGAGTGTAATGGAATAATCCAAATTGGACCGAGTGATTTACTATTGCTTTACTATTGCACTACTAAACGGCATTCAATATTTGTTTTATATCATGATATCACATTATTATTAATTTTATTATAATGATAGTAAAAAATCAAGCCTATCATAATATAATATAGTCTGCATCATATTGCATAGTATAATGATATCTGCATCATATTGTATAGTATAACGATCCCCTGCGTCATATTGTATAGCATAATGATCACTGCATCATATTGTATAGCAAAATGATCCATCATCATATTGCATTGCATAATGATCTTGCATCGTATTGCATAGTATACTGATCCCTGCATCATATTGTATAGCATAATGATCCCAATGATCCCTGCATCATATTGTATAGCATAATGATCCCTGTATCATATTGTATAGTATGATGATCCCTGCATCATATTGCATAGCATAATGATCCCTGAATAACATTGTATAGCATAATGATCCCTACATCATATTGTATAGTAAAATGATCCACGTATCATATTGTATAGCATTATGATTCCTGATATTCATGGAGAAACTATCACCATGTCTAGATCTATTCTGATATTTAATTTCATTCATCATCATGCAGTGTGCAGATCATTAGGAGGACTTCATGCTAGTATATTATATTGTAGAAATCCGTATGCTATACATGCTATATAAATAATAACAGATAAATCATAATACTATAGAATATGATGGGGAAAGGTCATCACTAACTGAAGTGTTTTATATTATGATGTATCTCTGACTGTGAAGAGAAAGCATCACCACGTCCATATCCATTGTGATATTTGATTAAACTCATCCTTAGGCATCTATTGCCACCAGAGAAGCTATCTCACCAATCCCATGATCTTTTGCAACATGACACAATCAGATACATTACCTCATTTCAACAAATGGGCTATTCCATTTGAAATCCATACACCCCCTATGGGAGACACGGTATCATTCTTCCACACAGAGAGTGAAGATTTCAAATGGAGTTACACCATTTTTATTTGAATTTCTCACTAACTGTGGGGAAGATTAAGACAATGTCTTCCATGGATTTCAAATAGAATATCCCAATCACTACTGCTATTAATAGAGACCTTCCGTGTTTTGGATTATCTGCCAACACAGAAGTGTTTACAACACGGTTCGGACCCACAACCCTTCCTATTCAATACAACCTAGTGAATGACCTCAAAATTAGTATAACCTCTACTTGAAATGTTAAGATTACTTGAAGAAAAAAACCCATTCATGTTAGCCAATAGTTACTTGAATAGAGTTTAGTGTTACCTCAAAGATGGCCGCTAATCCCAAACGCGGAAGGTCTCTATAATACTCTGCGCTGTGCATATTACAATTATTGTTTTCACGTTGTGAAAAGATGGGCTAAGTTGGCACATTTAAAATCTAAACTTCCTTTGCGGAAGATTCAGGTAATGTCTTCCATAGAGGATGTATGGATTTCAACTGCAATCCACAAAGGAAGTGTAGATTTTAAATGGAGTCAATCTTCCATCTTTTCTAACTTTCATTTCATTCAGCCAGCATGCTTATATAGGCTTTTTAAGCCTGGCCCGAGCATTTTGCTTGAGCATGGTCCCTTCAGGACCCAAGCGTGTGTCCGTATGGACCGACCGTGTAAACAAACAAACAAACAAACACTGCAGGTATCCCCATTTGAAATGCACATGGGAGAATTATGGTCGTATCTTCCTTACGCTACTTGCACGGTACAGATGGAACCACTGAAAGCGAGGCCCTCCCCTCACCGCGCACTATCACGCCACACTGCATCGTGGTTTCACGCAGGTCTGTGCATCGCGTAACGTGGCTGGGCGCGGGCGCGCTGAGGAGAGAGCCTCGCTATTATTCTAAAATGGCGATTGCGTGCAAGTAGCGCATGGATTTCAACCAGAATAGCCTAAATCTTTAAGGTCTTTGGTCATGTAGGCTGGCAGTAAACATATTTAGAAGATCTGTCAGTGCTCTGTTAATTTGTTATCACTTTCAATCCATGTTGTCAATGATTGGATACAAAATCAGTACCGAAAAATTTGAAAAAAAAAAAAATGCATTATGGGAAGTCTAAGAAATCGTCTCTGCCCAACCATTGTCCCATTCAGTTTCAGTTCAGAGAAAAACAAATCCAATCACATCATGCAAAAGCCTGGCAGCCAATTTGTCATATTACGACATTTATAGGGCGCGTTCTTACTTGTTTCCTTGAAATACTAGGGTTTATGTCGACACAAAATCACCGGATTCTAAATCAAATGTCATCGTTTAGACAATTGTCTGTTTCATTAAATTGAACGCATCGAGTTAAATGAGAGAAATATAAGGTTACTAATATAATAATAATCTTAGCCGTACCGAAAAGTTATACTTGCCCCTGAATAATGTGTACAATGAACGGAATTTGTCAAGAATAACATTTTAAACAGCACAGACGTGTTGTTGACATGGTTAGTGTTCGAACGAGGCGAGGTGATATTGATGGGACTACCGAGCATCAACTAACATTTCGTGCCCAGGTATACTAATAGAATAGTCTTAGCCGTACCGAAACATTATCTGCCCCTGAATCATGTGTACAATGAACGGAACATAAGAGCTGTGCCTTTAGAACTCCCATCCATACGCAGTTCGTGTATGTTCAGTTGCTGATCCGAAGCCGGAACTCGACACGAAGATGGGTACAGTAGAAATGACAAAATAGGACTAAAATATGTAATATAAAATTATACAGGACGGAAAGTGAAAAGGGTCCAAAATGGGCTGAAATATAGGGTGCAGAAGAAAATCATCAACGCAATGCTTCCTCCGATCTAGTGAGATAAACAACAATATGGCTTGTATTTATTTTAACTGCCACCCTGTATCATGCCTGGGCATCAAATGGACAATTATCATAGAAAATGGAACGCAAATGTGCATGGCAACAAGAATGAAATCGAGGTTTACTTAAAATTGCAGAGATTTAAAAATCTTTGATGATTTTGATTATCATGGTTATAGAATAATAAAATATTGATTGACTTAAATTAATCTCTTTCAGATTCAAATTTACCTCCAAAATATATAATCTACATGTATAGGCCTATTTCCCTAAACAAAATCCTAAAAGATTAACTTTAAGATTCGGTAAAGTCAGTAATATGCAAGATGATCGCCATTTCTTGATTGTTTTGTAAACAGGCTGTTGAAAATGATAAATGACACTAAACTCGCTTATTTCTGGTAAAATATTTGTATTCATATATGCAGCGATGGAAATACCAACATGACTTTCCATCCGGGGTAGACAGTCCCACCGTAGACAGTCCCGGGGTTGATCAACCCTGGGTGGACCAACCCTGGGTGGACTACAATAGAGCGCCCTCACGGAATAAACCGCATAATACTGTTTAAAAAACACTTTGAAAACTATATTCATTCTAAATGATATGTTAAAACACTCAGGGGGCTGGTGGTCGGGGAGGTAATAACAAGAATGGTCGGGGAGGTAAATACAAGGATGTATCATTCTAAAACAACCCCGAGACTGTCCAGATCATTCTAAAACAGCCCCGGGACTGTCCGGATCGTTCGAAAACAACCCCGGGACTGTCCACCCACCCCCGGGACTGTCCACACAGGGACTATTTCTAACCCTAAACCTAACCCTAACCCTATCCTCCCAGGGTTGGTCTACCCCGGGACTGTCTACCTCGGGACTGCCTACCCCGGGTGTGGAAAGTCATGTGTGTATTTCCATTGCTGCATATATATATATTTTAAATTGCTTTAAAATTGTCTTTATTCTGTCAACTATTGCTGTAATCAACTCAATTTTGGCCAAAATATGCAAAATGCAACGCTCGCGACCGTGTGGAGTATTCCCGATATTGGATATGGCGTATGCTATTCTAAAAAATGAAACGAATCAATAACAACAGCGTGTTTTAGTCGCAAAATGCAGATAAAGCTATTGATGGACCACAGCGTGTCGTGTAGACCATTATCACTAGTTTTAGAATGCTAGTTCAATATTAAAATCTACGAAGATACATGTAGTACGTAAGATACAATGAATGGAGCGAGCTGGGAGGGAAAATCGTTTCTTGCACTCTTACAAGATATTGTATGAAAAAAGCCACCATGGAAATGTATCTTCTGAAGACAAATGTTTATGAAAGTCAGTCTTAACTCAAAACTCGATCGCACATACGTCCGCTTTAATCATGTTAATATAGAATGCGCAACTGCTCTGTTTAAATATTCATGGTAAATACACGTTTCGATGACAAGCAGAAGACTTTTAACACTTTCCACGCGGCAGTCGTCTGCAGACGACGTTCCAAGATTTCACAAAATGTTTCAAAAATGTTAAAATTATTGAATCACTATGAGAAATGCTTTGAAATAAGTACAAACATGCCTAGTATTTGCTCAGTGTAATCATTGAGATAGACTTTGAAATCTGGTGAATGTTTCTGAAAATCTGTTTTGTATAATATGGTTAAACCATAGTGTTAAGACATTTTTATTTTAAAAGAGAAGACTGACTGTGATAATTTTTTTTATCACAGAGAAGACCGACTGTGACATTTTTATTTTCAAAGAGAAGACTGACTGTGATAATGGCTAATGATGACAACCATACATCAAAATTGATGATAACTTCAGCATCAACGGAGGTTTAGGGATGTAATAGGCC
Organism: Ophiura sarsii; assembly: GCA_035610835.1. Taxonomy (NCBI): domain Eukaryota; kingdom Metazoa; phylum Echinodermata; class Ophiuroidea; order Amphilepidida; family Ophiuridae; genus Ophiura; species Ophiura sarsii. The sequence continues at coordinate 25,042,468 of CM069444.1, forward strand.
CTACTGTTCGGTAATTCGGTTATCTCACGATCAATATCACAACGCCTTGGTACATTAACGTCATGTTTTATTCTTGACAAGTGAATCTGATCCAGCGGCGTTGCCAGCAGGGGACAGGGGCGGGCCGGGAAGCGATTTTTTTTTACTAGTAAACATTTGTATGGGCTCACAGGTAAAATCAGTTGACTTTTTAAAAAAAAAATTAAAAAATCATTTTATTCAGTGAGTCTTGCTCTATTCCGTATTAAAACGAAATAAATAAATTTTACAAATGATTACTAGTAAAAAAAAAATCGCGACCGGGAAGGTCAGCATGCCCCCTTACAAATTCATGGAAATATAATACAAACTCTGCTAAATCAACCAATTTGTGGACCCTTTCCACTTTCCGACCCGGACAATTTAATATTTAATAATTTATAGTCATATTTTGTCATTTCTACTGCATCTTCTTATATAGTTCGATCAGTTTCAAATTGGCGAGAAATATTCACACACGGTTGTTGCCTATATTCGCGCCCGCGTCCTTCTGTATTCACTCGCGCCAGCCAGCATCCTTCTGTATTGATTCGATGCTGTAACGAGGCTTTACCAATTTAGAACGGATCAAACTATAGTCAGTCAGGATAGTCAGATAGTCAAGTTTCGTTTTCTGATCAGCGAATGAAAATACACGAACTGCGTATGGATGGGCGTTACAAGGCACAGCTCTTATGTTCCGTTCATTGTACACATAATTCAGGGGCAGATAATGTTTCGGTACGGCTAAGACTATTATATTAGTAACCTGGACACGAAATGCTTGTTGATGCTCTGTAGTCCCATCAATATCACCTCGCCTCGTTGGAACACTAAACATGTTAAAAACACGTGCTGCTTAAAATGTTATTCTTGACAAATTCTGTAAATCTGTTCTTAAACGTGCGTGGGATATCAAGATGTAATACTATGTACTGCAAGTGAGTCCTTGATATACAGTGTGAGTCAAAACGAAGTTGTACGGGAATGAATAGTCGTTTAAAAAAGACCAAACAAATTTGACAAACCAATGAAGCACGTTCAAAGGGCATATTCTTCCGCTCAGTCATTGTTCCAGTAATGCTTAATATTAATATAGCCTCTGCTTTGATAAAATGTTTTAACATTTTATCAAAGCAGAGGCTACTTACTATACATTTTGTAAATCTCTTAAAATACCAATCCATATATACATGTTAACACAACTGCTAGGTCTGGTTCGTGCGGGTGTTTCCGTACATTCTGACACGTTTAAAACAAATCTGAATTTGGCTATACCTTACAATAAACCAAAGACCCTAAAAGTTTTTGGCCTAACCATGCTAACCGAGTAACCGTGCACATCAGAGGGTAGGCTTATACTTGGCAAAATAGACTTAATCTATTACGATGCAGCTATAAAAAAAAACGTAAGTCATATCTAGTCACAAGTTATATTTGACAATAATATGATTTGGCGACTATATTTATGGCTAGATTTGACATAATTATGGTCATGATGGTAGAACTGGGGTTGTTTCCTTAAAAGTGAGTGAAACTTTGACACACTGAATTCGGCAACCTAAAGAAATAGGCCCGGGAAATAGGAAGCCATCCTCGTGCGTAACAATTGCCTAAATTGGAAGGGTACAGACTGGGTCCCCGCGTCTCTCTATACGGCGGCCATCTTTAAAATGGCGGACCAAAAAGAGAACCAAAAAGAGCACCCTCGCAGGCGCCGTGTGTAAAATAGGGAAGACATGAGGATTGAGTCTAGGGCATTTGAACAGATCCGGTAGCAGATCAGCTGATACTGTAATCAATGGTAATGTCGTAATACTAATACTTTCATGCTAATAGGGAGGAGGATATTTATAAAGCTATGTCATGATATGAACTTATGACTCGAAGCCGAACAACTGGCAATTTATGATCTGATCATGCAAGAATTGTACTATTACAATTGAAATCCAGATACCCCCGTGAAGATATGACCTTAACCTTCCACACAGGGAGTGTATACTTCAAATGGGATTAATGGGTGACTGTATTTGAAATTCACACTCTTTGGGTAGAAGATTTTAGATCGAGATTTGCTTAAATAAGCTTAATATATAATTTCAGTTTAAATTACAACTGACTGCCAACGTAAACTGACACTTTGGCTTTCCCACGCAGTATATAGGCTGCAGGTTATCAAAAGTTGGTTTCGTTCCAATAATATCAATTATTTTAAAAGTTTCCTACTTCCTTTTCCAGGTCCAGGAGTAGAACTAACTACCCTTTTCAGGTACAACTTATAATTCATGTTAAAGGGGCATTGAGAGATGTATCGATATACTAAATGAGCAAATAACATAAAGATAATCATCAACATAGCCCAAATCCAAAATATCATACAATTCCGACATCGCCTTCATGCCAAACTAAGCAAATAACGGCACTTCCGGGTTGAGATTTGCCGCGAAAGTCCGTGAGTAAAACTTAGCATAACTTCCGAATTCAGCACCTTAGTTTCGATATGATCATATCGAAACTAAAATCATGAATTTTTATATGATAAACGGCGAATGTTGGTTAACTGTTTCAGATGGTAGTTAGTAGCCTAAGTATTACTTTGATGCAAAATAAATTATTTCCAGGATAATTGAGGACGCACTCCCATACGTATTTCTCAATGCCCCTTTAACACTTTCCACGCGGCAGACGACATTCCAAAATTTTACAAAATGTTTCAAAAATGTCAAAATTGTTGAATTTCATTATCATATTTAGAATCACCATGTGAAATGCATTAGAAAAATCAAACATGACTAGTATTGATTCAGTAATCCTATGTATAGACCTTGAAAGTTGGGAAAGGTTTCTGAAAAATCTGTTTTGTAATAATTGTAAAACCAATAGCCGCGTGGAAAGTGTTCAAATGTTAATTTTACAAATATCATGAATATGGTAAGATTATCAACCGAATGGAATATTAAAAAAATGCATATTTCGCAGAGGTCTAACTATTTAAATTCTGAAATAAGTTTGGAATACTCCCATCGAATGGCATACATTTCTTAAATCAGTTCAATTATCCTGTGGTGAAAGCTGTTCTAGGAATATCATAAAACGAGTTTGTAACTATAATATAGAATATAGTTGGTAGCTGTTTTGCTATAAATATGATGAATCGGTATATTGCTGATGAAGGGGGAGGGGGTTGATGAAGGAGGGTTGGATGCGAATTTATTAACCGTACACACTTACTGTATAAATGTATTGCTGTACAATGTACATGTGCTATGCGCTTTACTACGTCAAGGATCAAATGTTGTTTACGGTAACGAACATCGCGGGCTGGATAGAGGCTCTGAAGCAGAGCTATAGTGCATGTCATGCAGCGAGTTAAACCTTTAAACTCATAGCTACAAAATAATTCACAATATAATTGGTTTCAACCAATATTTTATGAAGCCATAACGTCAGTAGCGTAGCCAGGGGGGTGCAAGGGGGGGGGGGGGGGGGGGGGGGGACAGAGTGCCCCCCCCCCCCTGAAAAATAATTTGACCGGGAAATCGGGAAGGCAGTGGAAAATCGGGATGGTAATGGAAGGGAAAGAAAGGGAGAAAAGGAAGGAAAGGGAAAGGGAAAAAAGGGAAGGAAAGGGAAAAGGAAAGGAAAAGGCAGTAGCGTGCGCAAAAGGGGAAATTTGGCGGGTCAAATTTTTTTTGTAGCAGGACTTCGGCTAAATAAAGAATTTGACCTCCCCCCCCCCCCCCCCCCCCACCGGGTCGAGCTGGTGCTCACCGGGAAAAAATACCTTTGCCCCCCCTGACAAGTGACCCTGGCTACGCTACTGCATAACGTAGCCTCTTGGCAGGTCTTATATATCTGTCATGTTCCCGGGGTCATGTCTTAGTAAAACATTGATTTTTGGGCTTAAAAAACTGATTGAATTTGGCCATTTGGCCTTGCCTGTCGTTCGGGTTCATTACTACGTCCATCAAGCAACAGAAGATTTGACAATATATTACTGGTTCAGATGACGTAATCACCTACCTAGCCATAATAATAATAATAATAATACACGGGACTTGTTTTAAAGCGCCTTACGATGTAATCAGCCTCAAGGCGCTGCACAGAAAAATCTTAAACTACAGAAAATCTTTAAAACTACACACAGGACATAATGATAAGCCATTTGGCAGGTCTTATTTGGCCATGTCGTAGTATTTAAAGATGGTTGTTTTAGGGGTTAGAACTGATTGAATGAAGTATATCCAATTGCCAGATTAAATATTGGCGCAACTGCGTAATGCATCACGGATATCCTATAGACTAGATATAAATCTTGCTTCCGATCACTTTTTTTGGCTATGATTCTTTTATTCACATCAAAATATTTTGATATCAGAACATGAAGCTATATTTTTCTCATTATGTCTGTATAAATCTTAGGGGCCAGAAATGTGTCATTTAGAAATGATATTAAAGCTAAAATGTGGTGAATTACTGTCAAAGGTGGTTAACTTAATCCATCAAGGTAGAGAAAATTTGACAATATTGGTTCAGATATGAAGCCAAAACAATGATATATGATAACCTAAGCCACTTGGCTAATCTAATTAGGGCATGTCATAGTATAATAAGGTGGTGGTCGGGGGGATTGTTTAATTTACACTGACTAGATATATCTGAATTAAATCTTGACTTACCAACGTAAACCGACACCTTCGCTTTCCCCACGCAGTCATCTATATAGGTAATAAGAAGTGGCATAACCGGCCCCGATCCAATACCAGTAATTAACTCTCCTAGTATTAATAACCAGGCGTGTGATAGTATCGACCCTTGAGCCTGAAGCTCACACTCCTTCATGTGCTCAAACGAAGTCACATTATTATCTAAAGTAGGGTCAGAGGTGGCTCCAGCACCGCACAATAAAAGGGACGAGTTTGTTACAGATGACGACGTTGGGTTTGCAGTACGTGAATCCGTTAAGAAATGTGGAAGAGCGCAGATAAATTGTCCAATGCCCATTATCTCAACGCCGATGGCTATGGCGCGTGGTCGGTGGGTTTTATTGCCTATGTAGCTGGTGATTAAGGCGGTGAAGGCACCTATGTGGTTGATGACGGTCACGAACGCGACCTCTGAACTTTTGAGCTGCAAAATGAAATTTAGAAAAATATTCAATATGTTAAGTAATGGCGTTGGCATGATTAGGACGTATAGTGATCGGTATTTTGTACAAGAACAAGAACAAGAGCAAGAGCAAGAGCAAGAGCAAGAGCAAGAGCAAGAGCAAGAGCAAGAGCAAGAGCAAGAACAAGAACAAGAACAATTACAAGTACAAGTACAAGTACAAGAACAAGAACAAGAACAAGAACAAGAACAAGAACAAGAACAAGAACAAGAACAAGAACAAGAACAAGAACAAGAACAAGAGCAAGAGCAAGAGCAAGAGCAAGAGCAAGAGCAAGAGCAAGAGCAAGAACAAGAACAAGAACAAGATCAAGAACAAGAACAAGAACAAGAACAAGTACAAGTACAAGTACAAGAGCGAGAACAAGAACAAGAACAAGAACAAGAACAAGTACAAGAACAAGAACAAGAACAAGAACAAGAACAAGAACAAGAGCGAGTGCGAGTGCGAGTGCGAGTGCGAGAGCGACAAGAACAAGAACAAGAACAAGAACAAGAACAAGAACAAGAACAAGAACAAGAACAAGTACAAGAACAAGAACAAGAACACGAGCAAGAGTAAAAACACAAACACAAACAAAAACAAGAGCAAGTGCAAGATCAAGAACGAGAACAAGAACAAGAGCAAGAGCAAAAACGAAACAAGAACAAGAACAAGATTAAGAAGAAAAACAACAACAACAACAACAACAACAACAACAACAACAACAACAACAACAACAACCCGGAGCAAGAGCAACAACAACAACAACAACAACCCGGAGCAAGAGCAACAACAACAACAACAACCCGGAGCAAGAGCAAGAGCAAGACCAAAAAGAAGAAGAAAAAACCAAAAAAAACCCAAGAGCAAGCAAGAGCATGAGCAAGATCAAACAGTAGCAACAACAACAGCAACAACGACATACTATCTTCAGTTTTCTTAGTCGATGATAGTAAATGATTAGCAGAGTGTCCGTATAATATAAATAACAACAATATTCAATCTGTTGATAAAATTAGATGAAATTCTACAGTACAGAGGCAGTTTTGTTGCATAACAACTTACACGCGTCCACATTTGAGAATATTTTTTGAAAGACAACAGTTGGAGTTCGTTTTTGGATAGTGGATGGAAATTTCAATTGTATATTTTCGAATTCTTGTTTTCGTAATGGAATGATCGTTTTCAAACCCTCACTGAAATTGATAAAACTCAATTCTAAAAGTGATTTTCTACCGCTGTGCTGTAAATTCATTTTTTCATAGCTATATCATTAATGTATTAATGAAATATACATTAAGTGCTGAGACACTTAGTATTTCCATGGATATGCCATGAATTGCATTTGCCAAGGACAAGCGTGTTGACAATACGAAAACAAGTTCATCCCTCGCGATATACTAAGAAGAGGATAATGCATCCGATTCACAGAAACGGATGACGTCACATGTTGTTGCTGCGATGCAAGCGTGGCAAGGGAGGAACATGTTATCACCATGATCGTGAGAGAGTCTTACGTGCACACAGTGGTTAATAAACGATTAATCAGATATGTTAGCAAAGGATGAACGAGTAATATATTACTTTTGCAGTATTACATTTTAATTGTATCATATCTGTTCTATAGCAATGATCTACATGCACAAACCCAAATCAAATAATAATCCCGCCCCTATCAACCACCTCATTATCATCTTCTATAGTGTTGAACGGTATAAAGCAATTGAATATGCTATCGCAGGTAGATAGTAATATGCTTTAAGATGAATTTTAAAAGGATGAGGTGACCGAGTAAGATGCAGGATTGTTTCTTTTTTCACCATTCAATGGGTACGGATGAAGATTGGCAACAGAATCGGATACAATGCCAAGAGACGGCACTATAATAGGAATAATAATGATATTCATCGTTATATACAGGCTGTAACAAAAAAGGTTATACAGTTTTGAACAAAATATTAAAAATATCTCCCGTAAAATTTCTGTTTCGAATGTTAATGGCGTGCAAGAGGAATTTTCTTAGCTTTCGAATAAGCTTTGTTTCATGACAATCGATGCTCGGTAAGCAGAGATATGATCAATTGTTTAAAGTAGTCATGAAATCACCTGGGCCACTTTGGTTTAATCAATGGTAAAATCACTGGGATGAATATGAATGGAATCGAACTAGGAGTATAGCAGTAGAGCGCTCTTTTTAGACAACAATGGTTCGTTTCAAGTGGTTAAAAGTATTACAAAGAAGGTTAGGTCTTTACAAATATTATTTATTTATTTTATGAATTTATTTATTCAAATGAAATAAAAATATTTGAAAAATATTTATATTGTTCTCTTTAATGTTTCTTGCATGATACCCTAACCATTTAATTTATACAAGCAATATTGTATGATATTATTGTGAAAGTGGCCCAACCCGATTTCTAGACGACTTAGTAGATTAGTCATAAATTTTAAACGCAAGTAGTTAAATAGACCAACTAAAATGATTCTGGTAGCCAAAACGGAGCTTAACACAGAGTGTAAGAGATTTTGACATTGCATGATCTTAACATTGAATTTAAAATAAAATTGCGATCGTATAACTTTTTTTGTTACAGTCTGTAGTGTTGCCTATTATTATTACGCTGCAGTTAGGAAATCGTCACAATCATTTCGCTTCAACTAGGGTGGCTATATGACCAATGTGCTCACTCTATTAGCACTTAAATTGTAATATTCCCCGTCACTGGCGAAAAACAAAGCTGAACTTCGAGATGCACAGAATCGGATATTGTTCACCGATGCAGAACAGTGCTAATTCTTTGAATAGATCCCACCCAGTCAAATTTTAGCATGAAAACAGATTTTTCAGAAACTTTCCCAACATTTAAAGTCTATCTCAATTATTACTGAACCAATACTAGGTATGTTTGTACTTATTTTATTGCATTTCTCGTGGTGATTCCAAATATGGTGATGAAATACAATAATTTGGATACTTTTGAAACATTTGTAACATTTTGGAACTGTCGGACGACTGCCGCGGGATGTTAACAATTTAACAGCTTTCCACACTACTCATCCACAGGATTTTGTTTTAATGTTATTAATATTATAGATGCATTATTTTTATCGAAATATAGATAAGATTTGAACACGTTGAATGATAAATAAAATCTTGGCGAGACATCCCTTCCAACTTGAGGTGGCTCGGAGTATATAGGAGGACGTGATACCGTACACACAGAAAACACTATGTAAAAAAATTACACAAATTATGTAAAAAATACACAATCTGTGTAAAAATAGAACTCCATAATACTATGTAAACAGTTGCTTTTGCATAGGAATTTACACAAGCTTGGGTATATATTACATGTTTTATGTAAACTCTTACATAATAATTATGGAGTTCTATATTTACATACTTTTTTACATAGTGTTTTCTGTGTGTATTTGTATCAATTATTGTATCGTAGATTTGAGTGTCATGTCGTGGTACTTTTTTGAAATTTCAATTTGTGCTTGACAGAACACAACATACTCATCTACTTATATAAGTTTCGTCATACATTTTAAATATGAGACATATCGACACCGTGCTGAACGCGATATAAACGATAAAACAAAAATCTTAAACTTCCAACGCTGAATTCAGATATTAGTATATGATCAAATTAAAGTTCTATTTTAATATACCAAGGCTTTTCTTGCTACATCAGTAAGCACGAGTTTGTATCCGAATCAGGTGTTACGCTGAATCCTGATGTACTATGTGCACTACGGTATTTCACTATTTTTAGACATCTGCATCATGCATTTGTAATAATGTCTTTTTGGTTTGTTTTGAGTTTTCACTTTAAAAATCCAATCAATTATTAAAGGTCTCAACAATACAAATGAAACTGAAAGAATGAAGAAAAAACGTATGCTGCAGTCTTTCACGGAAGACAACAACGACCACCCAATAAATCATGTTTAATAGCGCAATCGTTTTCGGATGTTAAAAATCACTATAATAAATTGGGATATATATAAATATGTACACACGCATGAACATTATCTTATGTTTTACACAGGGGCAACGATTACTTATAATAGTTCTTAATTTTTGATAATGATAGAATTTCCGACCATTTCAAATAGTAAAAAAATTGGGAGAGGTTCGATTTTTAAATGCTAAAATCCCAATTAAGAGGATAACAATTAAAATGCAGCGAACGTTTTGAACTTGGGAAGTATGTGTTGGTATGAACAACGGTTACATATTTATTAACACTTTCCATGCGACTATTATTAGTTAACCATGATAGGCCTACACAAAACATTTTTTTTCAGAAACCTTTCCCAATTTTCAAAGTCTAGCTCAAGGATTACTGACCCAATACTAGGCATGTTTGTACTTATTTCAATGCATTTTTCATGGTGATTCTAAGTATGATAATGAAATTCAATAATTTTGACATTGTTGAAATATTTTGTGAAATTTTGGAATGTCGTCTGCAGACGTGGAAAGTGTTAAGTCTAATGAAGAAGAAGAAAAAATATTCGAGACGACACCATTTTGTGTCAGGGAAGAGTGATTTCAATCAAGGTCAAACATGTATTACTTTACTTGTCTTGTGTTGTCAAAACGCGTTACTACCGCTTTCTATAATTATACCATTAATTTCCTACTTCTTTTTGAAGGTTTTTTAATTAAGTTACGTTTTCAGACACTTGCTTGAGAATGTGAGGAAGTCTCAAATGTTCCCGAATACCACATTTTTAAATGGCTCATGCGTTACTACCATGACTACGTTAACTCGTAAATTTCTAAGAAAACCGCCTTTGGGTTAGGCTTAATAATATTAATTCTGAAATAATCAGACGACGAAATGAGTTTACACGATTAACGAATCAAGGCATCCGCGCATGCGCATTGCGCCTGCATCAATTTTCATTTGCGGCATCCAGCAAATACACGATTTAGCGCATGTCTGAATGTATATATATATGTGTGCAAGATAATTAATACATTTCGAGACGACATCATTTGTTTCAGGGTAGAGTGATTTCAATCAAGGTCAAACATTGCTTTACTTTTCTTGTGTTGTCAGAACGGGTTAATACCGCTTTCTATAATTATATTTTTCTACTTGTTCTTTTTGAATGTTTATTAATTAAGTTACGTTTTCAGCCACTTTGCTTAGGGAGCAGTTCCATTTGTACGCGATAAAAATTGCGAGAATGTTCCGGGCCCCGATGAGTTTTTTATCAGGCCCCGATGAGATTTTTAGCGCGAACAGTTGCGAGAAAGGATTATTTATCGAGTAGCGTATTACCGCTTGTTTAAATATAACGAAAGATAAGTGGTCGGTATGTAAATAGAGCTTCGGGCTATTTATTCTAGTTGTAAGGTACAAATTCAGCATTTCATGTTTTTAGAGATAATGTTATTGATTATGGATGTTTAACGTAAATTGTATTATCCTCGTGTATTTGCTAAACAATGTCCCGCTCTATTTGCTAAACATACCCCAGGGTATGGCAGAGGCCTCGTATCGGGCCCCGATGTCTATTTTATCGGGGCCTGATGACTATTTTATCGCGAATCAACTTGAAAAACATCGGGTCCAAAACATATCAGGCCCCGATACAGTCGCGATAAATTTATCGCGTATAAATGGAACTGCTCCCTTAGGAATGTGAGGAAATCTTAAATGTTCAAAGTGTCAACTTCACCACTAAAGTATGTGCTCGAAAGAACAATTGTCGGTTCAATGATGTTCAGGCGTTACCTTGACAACTACAGTGTAGAGAGAAGCTTTATTGATTTTCAACACAAAATATTGGTTATTTTGGTACATTGTGATTGAAACCACCTCATATTCTCAAGCTAGTGGCTAAGTACCTATACGCGAGTAATTGCTACAATTGTTAGCATTATTTTAAAGGTAACACATCTATCTGTCCATTGATATGCAACTCAATATGTCACGAATTAATACGAAAGCAATTGCAAAGAATTTCAGACTTTTTGTAAGGAGTTATTATACTTTGCAAGAAGAGGTGCACGGTACTCTTATGGCGGACCACAACTCTGACTCAAATTTAGCCAGTTTCAAATGGTCCATTGTTTTACATATGCATTGCATTGCATGCATTGGTAGACATGGTCTAGGTCTTTAGGCATGTTAGGTGACTTAAATTACGCTTCAATTATTAAAAAAACCATGCAAACCCAGGGTCAATAAAAACAAAACTCCTAATACCCAGCATATTTTTGCGAATCCCATTTTAAAAGGTTATTCATATTTGGTGTCTGATTGTTTTTCCTGTGACTTGCCATACCGACAATTATCAGTCAATCATAGAGCATTATTAGCGTTTTCCCTTTCAGTAAGAACTGTCACTTTCCCTGGATTAATTAATCAATTAATTAATTCCTAAAGCGATTGACCTTTTAATGAAAAGACTTGCTGTCTCATGAGCACAGTTGGTTTTAACAACAAAGCTACGCTGAGTTGGAAAGTGTTGATTTGTTGTGTTTAGTAGTGAGACGGGTGAACTTCAGAATGGAAACAATTGCGCACATGCACATGAAGTATAGTTTAATAGCAAGAAATATAATAGTCTTTAAAGTTTTTAAAGTTGATTAAAATAGCAAGAAATAGTTACACTCAGTTGCAGTCTGGTCACAAATCGGTGGTAATCACACAATGGTTCATTATACCGTGGTTTAAGCAAATTTATTGGCACATAGCTATAGGCCTAATCGTTTATTTTGTGGTAAAATAAGCTTACCACCAACATCATGAACATTTCCAAAAACAAAATGTAAAGCCAGGAAAATTCTTTAAAATGGCGATAGCCCGCTATGCAGAGAGCAGGTTTCTAAATAGGTTGAAGTATCGGATGGCGCATCTGATGAAAAAGGTCTATAAATGAATTGGAAGGCTGCGGCCGGGTATGGCTTTGGAGCAACAATACACATTTGGCTACATATTTTTTAACAAAGTAATTTATTTACAAAACAACTAGATTTCAGGTGTTCTCCTTGAATGACTACTTTTGAATGTTTAACAGAACGCATAGGCCTATGACCCAAGATTTGTAGAAAAACAGGCTATTCCATTTACATGATTTAAGGCATGACCTTTAATCTCCCAAACTGGGAGTGTAGATTTTAAATGGAGTCACCCATGCAGGTAAAGATAATGTCTTCCACAGGGGGTGTATGTATTTCAACTGGAATAGTCCAATAAGGACGTGGGGGGGGGGGGGGGGGGGTCCTTAGTTGATATGAGGTCACGGGGATGTGCCGCCAAATAGGGTCCCATTTTTCACCCCTCTGGTAAATGAATGACCCCTTTTGATAACCATTTTTGGTAAATGTATGGGTCTAAAATCCTTAAATTTGCTGTTTTTCACAGAAATGTTATCAAAATCTGCCAAATATGTAGGAGGATTATGGGTCTCTGATAAATATGGGTCCATTACCCCCAACAAATTGGTAAATGTTTAGTTAATATTCATTTTGCTGGCGGCACATCCCAACCAGCAAATTATCTGAGTACCCCCGCCCTGGCAACAAAGCCTATAAATTATGTATTACCATGGTATTACTCACCTGAAAATTCTTTTCGATAGTGCTCAGCACTCCTCCAACGTATCCCGTATGTGCGGCTACTTCTACCATGATGCAAGCACACACCATACCGAAGAAGGTATTCGGCGTAGCAAAACGCTGCAGCCACCCTGGTGACCAGCCAAATAGTCCACAACGTCCAGGATTGGCTGGTGTTACAGATAGCGTGACGGAGTGCCCCTGGTGGTGATCCGGCTCCCGTGATCGGTCCCGAGACTTGGTAGGGGATGTTCCCGGTATTGTGATCGGATCGGGACCACCTTCCTCTGTCAGTCTCTGCCACTGAACTGTACTACCCGCCATAATTTAAGATTATGTTTTTTAGATTATGTTTTGAAAAATAAAAGTAATTAATTCCGAAATATTTGTGCTCCAACTTTGTAAATACCTTCCACAAATCCACGTGCGTTTTAGTCTGCGAAGGGAATAACTACAGATTGCTGGAGTAAGTCGTCTGGTGGTGTTTTATCTGATACTCGTGTTTGGTATGTGTATATTGTAGGCAGAATAAAGCCCGCGAAATATGTCGTCTGCTAGTTGCTTCAGTGGTGTTTATATGTATATCCTGTTATATTTCCAAGGAGGAGTAGCACTCAGTGACTGCAGCAGGTTGTCATTGTCAACCGGTATCGCGCATGATCATGCAACATTAACAACACAATTCACAATGCACTCTCGACCCCATGTCTACCGTGGATGCCATGCCTCACAACAACATCAATTGAACTTCGCAATTGTGTATACATTATTGTCTGGTCTCACTCACTACGTTGACGAACCGCAGATTGAGGAAATAAAAAAGATAAAGTAAATTGTATTAGGCATATAGTGCAATATATATATATATATATATATAAAACGGTGCAGAATTTCGCACGTGAACGCATTTCATAGGGCATTAAGGTCATTAACTCTCCATATCAATCAAGGGTGGACCTATAGGCTATATGGTATGAATGTGCATGTGTGACGTGATAGCATGCCTTTAAATCCTTCACCTTTTCAGACTGAATGTATATTTGATCTACAGTATAAAGTAAACAGAATGAATAAATAAATACAAAAGGGTAAAAACCTCCAAAACATAAAAGATATTCAAACAATGGTTAAAATAACAATTCTTAAACAGCTAAGAATGTTTTCAAGCAATTTCATTTGCTCTCAGAGAAATCAGCGACACTTACATGAGACAATAATTATAACCTGAATATTTTTGAATCTGCCGACCTTGCACGAACAAGATGTTCAATTTATCAAAGATGAAAGGTTGAAATGCCCCATTAAAAGTCATCAGATTTAAAAAAAAATTAGATATAATGCAACATCTACCTTTTTAATATGGCCACCTCACCTGCCTAGTGATTCAGTTTCTTCAATACCATGACGGAAAATTGTATATTGCATTGTTATATACCTGGGTCATGGTCTTAATTCAAATACCATGTCGGATTTACAGTTGCCATTTTTGTATGTCACGGTAAGTTTGATATACAAAGGGTGCAAACGCTTATTTTCATTAAAACACAACATTTATAGCAGGCAAGTCATACCTGATCACCAGCAAGCAGAGTTACTTCACCTACTAACCTGACCTATTCAATGTTTCTCGTTCTTTTTACAATTTCTTTGTTCCAGAATCCAGACACTTGTTGAAACCACTAAAAATGGTTGCGGGGTCTTTTGGAAACCGCGAGGTTTGGGAAACTTGAAATTCCATATTTTCGGTCGTTGTTCCCGAATACCACATTTTTATAAAATGGCTCAGTGTTACTATTTTAACTCGTATATTATTTCTAAGAAAACCGACCTTGGGTTAGGCTTAAAGGTAGATGACCCGATTTTCAACTTGATGTTTTCTATTTTACATGAAAGGTCATCCTTAAAAATGGTTGGATTCCAAAGTTTGAGTTGCATAACTCCAATGGTTCTATTTTTAGAAGCGCAAGGTCAAAAGACATGTGCCCATTGAGTAGTATACAGACCGGTTGGTGGTTAACCAACTTTGGCAATAATTCACCACATTTTAGCTTATAATTTCCAAATGAAACATTTCTGGCCCCTAATATTTTACAGACATAATGAGAAAAATATGGGGATTCTTCTGATACCAAAATATCTTGATGTGAAAAAAAAATCATAGCCCCAAAAAAGTGATCGGGTCATATATCTTTAATAATAATAATTCTGAAATAATCAGACGACGAAATGATGTTACCCGACTAATGAATCAAGGCATTCGCCATTTGCGCCTGCATTAATCTTCATTTGCGGCATCCAGCCATTGTACATTTAGCCCTAGTCTGAATAATGTATGGTTTATTAAACTTTTAACGGCAAAGCTGTTTTAATCATGTTAATAGGCTATTCCATTTAAAATCCATACACCCCCTGTGGACGATTTAACCTTTATAAGTCATCCCGGCACAGGGAGTATGAATTCCAAATGGGGTTACCTGAATCATGGGAATGGGTAACTCCATTTTGAAATTTACACTCCCTGTGTGAAAGATTAGGTCACGTTTTCCTTATCATGCTTATAGGGTGTATGCATTGCACCTGGAATAGCCCATTGCGCACGGTCTTTGCTATAGCACAGAGTAATGCATTTAATGCTGTAAGGTTATTCGGTTTTGTAGAATATTTCTAAATGCGGACATATTATATATATAAAAGAAAACCAATGATCTGTAATACAACAGATGCCAAAAACATACAAAACATGCGGGTTATACTTATAACTGTCATGCTTTTACACTATATTAAAGGTACATCCAGATACATCGAAATATGATTTTTATTTTCAAATTGTCTTCAAAGCCATAGAAAAGGCCTACACTATGAAATTGCCAATAATATGTATATAAATAGTATCAACATTATTCATGAATATCGACAACATTTCACGGTATTACTGACTATCTTTTGAATAAAGTGCTCAATGCCAAAACGACAGAGCGTAATTGTCTGACGATTGCCTAATATCCGGAGGGTATTAACTATGCAATGGTAATATGCTATGTCGTACGTGTAATTAAAACAGTTTTTGCGTTTTCAAGTTTAAAAACCACAGCACATTACACTGGCTAATGACTGGAAGCTGCATACGAAGATTAACCCTGTAGGTCCGGATTCATTCGGTAGTAAAATTGTGATTATTTTAGAGCACTTAAATTAAATTAAGGCTAAATGTAACGGTAAAAGAATGTATATGTATATCGGAAGATCAGTAGAAGTAGGTACTTGAATAAAAAACCCGAATAATTAATTAGTAAGCATGCATACAGATTGATTAAGATTATATAAAGGCACTGTCAATGCTCGGTGTCAATGGAAGACCATATCGTTCCAATTGAAATTGATCCGGGAAAGTGATTCACAGAGCGTTATTATAGTAACCGGAACATATTTATTTATACGTGAAAGTGTCAAAAGTTCAGTTGAATAGAAAGCCCATACAGATTATAGAACACGTCGAAATACACGTGTAAATTAATGTTATGCGGAAATGGAATAGAATTAATATTACACTAATTCATCACATGGTTGAATCAGTAGAATTACTGGAATTAAAGACAAACTGAAGATCTGTGAATATGTATAGCAGACCGTTATGGTATGGTACTGTGGTGGAAGCTTCGCTCTCACTCAACATGCTCAAAGTGCATCTATTTTACACTTATCGCTATCGCAATCATCCGTGTGTGCGCGCGCTGCTGCTACTTTATCATATTAATAAACCAGTTTTCAACAACAAAAAATCACTAATTTGTCCTTACCCCCCGTGTGAATCACAATATATATATATATATATACTAATACGTCTCGTGCTGCTCGATAACACCGGCGCGTGATATTATCGCTCTCTCAAAACACACACACTCAATACAAAATCAATTTTGTATATTTGCAGTATCCATTTAATCACAACTTCTGTATTTTGTGTATGTGTGCTTATTCTATACTTAGCATTAAGAGAAATAATATTTGGTTAATATCAATGCCATGAATGCTAATAATATATAAATTGTGAACTTACCGTCAGTAACGCATGAATAAACGTCATATTGCGCTCACACGATCGTTCCACACTATTTTGTTGATTTTATATACATGGCCGGCTGTGTCGGTATGGCGATACGGAGTCACGAAAAGTAACGCGGATATCAAACATAAATTGCAGCTGGATCGTCCGTTTAATAAATGCTGGTTGAATACTGTGACTGTTGATTAATTTGTCTCATGATTTGATATTATCATCGTATTATGACGAAGCTCCGACTGGCAACATGCTGTGCAGTATTACGCACACGCAGTATATACATATATATTTTTGTTGTTGCTTTCTCAACACACTGTCATATAATTATTTGGGGGTTCCGATGATTCAAGCAGGGAAACCTTTAGGTCATATTCGCGCGAGCACGTGTAGCTAACCGGTTCTGTGTGGCTGCATGTGCTTACATGCTCACTGATTTGGGACATTTTCTAACCAACGTTGCCTTCCGTTCCCATGACTTAGTGATATGAAATACTAATAGAAATTTCCTGCCGTGTGCCCGGTTGGATCATAAGTAAAAGGTCAGGTAGGTGAAATTAATCACTAGTGAAAACGCCCTCATTTTCTTCATTAAGCTGAGCAATGTTAACATAAATCAATGCAATCAATTTCACGGCCAAATTCATTTTCTTAATGCACATAAGTCTTGCTATCTTCAGTAGATAGCAATATAAGATAGCAATGTAGGACGTAATTACGAGGTCAATACAATGTAGATAGTGAGCCTATAATTTAAATTGCAATTTCCATGACTTTGAATTAGAGAAGACAGGTTTGTTTTAGAGCGTACATTTTCTGACATAAATATCGACGGTAGTATTATTTGAAATGGAACAACAAAACGCAGCCTTTATTCTCATTCTTAAAAATTCATACTTTAGATATTATTTAAAATTAGTACTTTGATTGCCCACCAACTTTTACCCTGTTAGTATCGAATAACCCACAAACATTCCATCCAATCCCGTGTGAGGAATACATCATGCGTCATATTACGCCGCAAGCAAGCAGGAAAAGCGCAGTAAGATGCAGAAGTGCAAGTAATGGATGACAATTATTAAGCCCTTTTATGGCAAAAGAATGTATCTTATATGTAGATTCCTAACAATATACTTCCTTTTAACATGATCAAAGTTAGCTTTTTTCTCCAAAATTCATGTAGTGGTAAAAGGCAGTATATTACTTTTATTGTCTTTACAAGTTGCAACCTTTTCCTAAGTGAGGACTATTGAACCAAGTTAACACAATCCATGTTAAAAGGAAGTATTTAATTAGGAAAGCACATATAAGATACATCCTTTTGCCATAAAAGGGCTGTATAGTACCGCGCACTGCGCGAGGGTGATCACGCTAATTTTAATGTGCGCCTTGTTATATTGTCTCATGTAAATGTCGCCGATTTCTCTGAGAGCCAATGCGAATGGCTTACACTTTATTAGAGCTGTTTAAGAATATGTAATCATTAAGTATCTTTTCCGGTTACTTTTTGATTTGTAGGGGGTCACATGATGTGGTAAAATCATTGTGGTAAAATAATTACAAATTAGGAGTTTAGTGTAGTTAAAGAGACCCGGAATTTGCATACAGAAATATGTAATAAGTCTATGAAACCATAGTTTCAATAGACAGAGGGATACTCATCTCTATTGAAGTTGCTCACTCCTGTATACCTAGAATGTTTGAAAAGCGCGGTAATCAATATAGCAGACAATATAGTTATCGATAGTCTACTGCGCCACCTATATTTCCAATACTGTAGTATTGGAAATACTACAGTATTATATAGTACTGCATGTAGGTATAGTTTAATCAGTTCCAGATTGGCAAGAAATATTCGGTTTTTATCTCTCCGCCCGCAAAAATAATCCGCGCGCACCCGCGCGATAATGGCCAGATGCACGCGGTTTGGCCGCGCACACGCGTCAGACATTGATACACAATGCGCCTGTTGCCTTCGTGCGCGCCTGCGACCTTTTTGCATTCATTTGCTGCTGTAAGGAGGCTTCGTCAATTGGGAACTGATTAAACTATTATGGAATGCATAAACACAGTTTGATCAGTGACATTTAAATTAAAGGGACAGCTAAGCTGGTATTTTCAGTTGAAGCTATGAGCGTGTTTCTACTGGGGCAGTGGGCGCTGCAAAAAGTAAACGCTAATAAACGCTAAGATTTAATCGGTAAGTTTGTAATGCCCCTGTTTCTACTTGCGAAAGTTACCGCTAATTTTATCGATCTTAGTCGATGGGTCATGACATTTGACCTTTTGTAATACCAAACAATGCCACCGCACATGAAAAAGATTGCTTCCCAATGTGTGTAACCCAGCGTGACGCGGTTCAGGGCGCAAACCGCTAAGATTAATCGCCTTTCTGTTTCTATAGGGTATATTGCCGATTAGAGCGTGTTTCTACTAGGATAGAAATAGCTAATAAACGCGAAGTTTTCCCAGTAGAAACAGGCAGAACCCGCTAAGAATCGGTATTTTTGGTTATTGCCGATTATTGCCGGTTCCAAACCTGGTTTGTGAAGGTTTTTGGGATTAACAAAAATACCGATTATTGCCAGGTTCTCCCTGTTTCTACTGGGCAAACTTAGCGTTTATTAGCGGTATCTTCCCCAGCAAAAACACGCTCATAGTGTGTCTCGGATTAAAATCGATCAAAAGGAACCATCATAAATAAAAGGCCAGGTAGTCTCAAGCGTTGTCACGAAATAACTCCTCAACCGTAATACATAACTCGACAATCTCACTCTCAGAAACTAGTATCGATTTGAAAAGATGAACTGATTGTCCCAAGTGCTCGTGGGTTCGAATTTAGGTCTAGCAAAATACTGAGTGAAACAATTATATAAAATATTGTTACGTATATCGCGTCAGTGAATTCATGCAATAATCTTAGTTGTTAAAAATGTTTGATGGATTTGAATTTCCACCGACTCGTTTTTTCTAAAGATAGTTTAATATGTCATAACATAGTATAAGAGACAATTTGTTGTCGCAACAGACTACTACATGTAGTACCAGTATTGAATACCGGGCTTTTCAAAGCCGATACAGACATAGCACACGTTTTCTACAAAATGTCAATAGAGACGATCTTCCCTACTTGTCACCGTCTCTGGTTTGATAAAAGAAGCAATGGTGAAAGTTTAAATACTGAATATTTTAAACACACATTCACTGATGTGATTGATCAAGTATTTGTTAAGTTTGATCCACACTATTTCACTCAGTGTTTTATATATTACTGCTAATCGAACACATTAGGGTCGGCATCCAGATTCATACGGATTGAAAAACGTCCGACGCTTTGACAAAACGCACTTGCTGTCCGTACTAGGGAGTTGTTCATTGCGTTCGCTGACCATGGCTAAGCACATTACCCGAAACACCGAATTGACACGGGGAAGTAAGCAAACAATCGGTGAGAAGTGGCCTATTGTTATCCGATAATTGGTTTGCAATTACACGCGAACAATATACTGTATCGATCGATCAATACCTTTACATTATTTTTCGTATTGGCGGTCATTATTTAACTGCATTCCGTTCATCTACACAAAACTGTCCGTTTATCCCAGTGCGTTTACCCTCTCCGTCCGACGGTTTTCAATCCATACGAATCTGGATGCCATCCCTTATTAGCACACAATAACCACATCTTTTCGTACGTACAGATTTAACGAGATGGGAACGAGAGTGACGTTTTATTAATGAATGTTCAGAAGTTATTTTATGACAGTGTGAATAGCTTATAAAAGAAAATATCCACTTGTCTTGATAATCTATGATGAAAGTGAATTTGTATCAACCTGTTAGGATGACTGCTATTATTCTGTTATCTACGATAGATAGCAATGATGGAACAAAATTAATGTACTTTAGGTTCCATATTCGGGATTGTACTATCGCCCGATACTGGAACACCCAGTATCGTTCGATACTGGTACAAAGTCAATGTTCCAGTATCGTCCGATACTGGCACATTTAAAATGTTCCAGTGTCGGGCTGTACTGGATCACAATTATGTACTAGTATCGTTCATGGTTCAATAATTGGACAAATCACTACTGGTAGCATGTGTAAACCGATCGATACTGGTTCATGAAAACGAATCACAATTTGGTGTTCCAGTATCGACTTCTCGATACTATCGAGCGATACTGGCAACATTTATGTTCCAGTAATGAACGATACTGGTGTCCTGTATCTGGGATCTAAAGAACACTTTTCCGCAATGATTT
Source organism: Ophiura sarsii (assembly GCA_035610835.1). Classification (NCBI taxonomy): domain Eukaryota; kingdom Metazoa; phylum Echinodermata; class Ophiuroidea; order Amphilepidida; family Ophiuridae; genus Ophiura; species Ophiura sarsii. The sequence continues at coordinate 25,063,551 of CM069444.1, forward strand.
CTTGCTAATCTTTCTACTTACGGATGATCGGCAGAATATATGAAATCAGCCAAATGGAAGATGGGTAGATTTTTTTTCTCAATCTGGCATCTTGCAGAAATAAAGGTTGCCAGAAAGAATCTTTAGATACAACAGATCAGCAGACGATGGAATACGTTTCCACAAATTAAACCATGTTTTGCCAATGCTGCTTCGTTAATCCCCATTCTCCATCAAGAGCAGACGGTTACTAATTTACGTTCCCGCGTAAATTCAGTAGCAGTCATATTTCCTGTTCAGCTGTAAGATTGGCACTTTCCAGTGTGTTATGGTACGTCTCAAATGTTTAAGAAGCTTCAAAGCGCATACATAATCATTGGTTTTTCAGGAAGTGCGTGAGAATAAGTATTAACTTCGCACTAAATGCATAATTATCTCCAAATACACGTTAATTTTGAGTATTTTGACTAGCCTTCATTGTTCTAAATCTTTCGCGCAGCATACTCTCTTATATCAAAAGATTGAAAATCCAATCTTAAAGGTTGTGCTGAGGGAAAGATCTTAAAAGATTGAAAATATTCAATTTAATAGAGTGAAATTTTAATATATTGGACTGAAGTGATTATGGTCACACGCACGCGGTTTTGACGCAAGCACGCACGCACCCCTCACGCATATAATGCACAGTGCGCTTGTTGTCTTCAGGCATACCCGCGTTCTTTTGTATTCATTCGCTGCTGTAATGATGCTTCGCCAATTTGGAGCTGATCAAACTATAGCACTTAGAATGTCGCGATCAAGATTTTGTCAAAATTATCAGCAGCTGATGAGAGATAGCGCGTACTATACGCACGAAGCAAACACCTTGAGAATCGCTCTGTAACTTAGCAGATAATCGTATATTCATACAAATGTTAAATGCAATTTGGCACACACTAAACCCTGCATTCATACACTAACATACAAATGTAAACATGGTTACTCGGCCTTTCGGTACTAAGAGATGTGTTGAAGGCTACGCCCTCAATTAGGATAAAAACCGGGATTTTTACTGTAAGGATTAAGAAAAATCAGCCATCTTTGTGCAATAAAAGGTCGTTTCAAAATATTCCCTCCCCGGCTCGGACAGCATTTTATGGTAAACAGCATTACACTAGTTTTCTTTTCGTTTCAAATTACATACGATATTACATAGAGGGCGTTTAAAAAAAAAAGGTTTCAATAAATAGGGATGATATTTCAACATATTTTAACATTGTTTTAATCAAGTTTTGGGGGCACTACACTAAATCCTTACGCGTTTGGTGTATGGTTCGGAGAAATAGTACCTATATCAATTTGATCATCGTCCCACGGAAAGCAAATAGAAGTAAATCTTGCTTATTTTTTATGAAAAAGATAGAATAGAACCTCAGCATTGCTAATGTAGTCAAAAATCGTCGGAATCGAATACGCACGGGAGCCTAGGCTGCGGAAGGATATCGTTGCCGGAACCGGTGAGGAAGCGAAAATATCGGTTTAAAATGGTGAGGGCGCTGTTTAGGTGCCCGTAGCGAAAAATTTCATCTAGATGGGTCAAGAAAAATCAAGTTTAAAATAAAATTCAACACATATCTAATACATTCATGCGAAATAAAAACTTCCATCATTGTTACGTGGGGTAAAAATACGGTCTTGAAAAAGGGCCGAAACGCGTGTATTTCAATGGGGGAGGTATTTAGTGGTGTGCCCCCTTTTGCTGCTTTTTTGAGTTGAAACAACAATAATGGCCAATTATAATGATTATCTTAAATAGTAAGTAAATTTAAAAACAAAACAAAACATTTATACATCTCTTAGTACACCTTTAAGAATCATATTACTCTGTAACTAATAGCAGATAGTTTTATATTCATAAACAGGATACATTTGGCACACAAAAACCCTGCATTCATAGGACACAATCAAGGACAGAGGGCGTTTTGTGAAAAAGATCGCATAGTATTATTAACAGACGAAGGTGGACACGAATGGCCGTACATTTTGAATCTCCGTGTCAATATTAAACACGATATCAACAATACCAGAATTGCAGTCGTTGGTGCAAACGACTTATTCTGGCGATTAAAAAGTATAGTTAGAATATAAACTATAATATAGTTCATAGCTGTTTTGCTCTATACGTTGGTCTCACAATGTATAGGCTGCTATTTTTGGAGACGTGTATGGTCGCCGCGCATTCTTCTTATTTAGTTTATTGGGTTTAAAAAAATATGTTATCATAGTAATAACGCTTTTTTATTAGATATATTTTAATCAAACATCAACAAATGTCCCCTTATAAAATCGGCAAATCCAGCGATTGGTTTACCAATTTCCTGCTTTGAATAACCCACACCCCACCCCTATACGCACAACGCATACGCCGGCAAACTTTATGTAGGGCGCGCTTGAACATCATAACGCGATGACCGTACGCACTAAAGATATTAATATTCGAATGAATTACGCCCGCCCCAAACTATATATTATCGGTCTCATAATATGATAGTGCGTATCGGCCCCAAAACCAATCATATTGCCTGTTGACGTCCAGAACCGCACCCACTATATAAGAATAGATTATCTCCAACCCCAGCAACTTGATCATTCAATGTGAAAATGAAATTTAAACCACTGCTATGTCACCCATTACCATTTCAATTGCGGCGGAGTTGTTCTACGCAAAAAAATAATACTATCGAACGCATTTATGTCAGACAATATAACACGGGTACGGTCTAAAAACAATACCTTTATTCTCATTTTTAAACAATCATACTTTAGATTTTATCAAAGAAATAAGTACATTTTATTGTCCACATTTGACAACTTTTACCCCTGCTAGGATCGAATAACCCACAAACATTCCATCCAATCACATGCGATGAGTAAACCATGCGTAAGCGTCGCGGCGCCGGCATAAACGCAGGAAAAGCGCTAAAGACACACTGCAGAAGTGCGCCTTATGGAGCAAACCACGCATTGTGAAGGTCGGGCGCACTGTTAAAACGTAAGCCCAACCTCCCCGTGTTAAGTTGTCTCATCTACTAGATGTCGCCGATTTCTCTGAGAACCAATGAGATTGCTTAAACCTTCTTAGCTGTTTAAGAATAGCTATTCAAAAGTGCCAGATCAGGTTTTCTAACTAGATTGTGGTGTCACAGCAAATTGTTATCAAAACTGTCTTTAAACTTGCTTAGGAATGCTATAAGCTATCGCATTTCACACAAAAAATTAAAAATAAATGAGTTTTACAATTCATTAGAAAGAAATTTCATGTTGTCTTCATTAACTTTACTGTATATTCTGCCTGGAGGGAATCAACAGAGGGTGTCCCATTTGTAAATACATGACGTCACCGGTCACACCATCATCATCATCATCATCATCATCACTGATACATAGCTACAGAACATAGTGTATAGTGTATACTATACGGTTCCATGATGCCACGGCCCCTGGAACTATAGGGACATGATTTTTTGTGACAGACACAGACCGGGATGATCCCCTACTCTAAGGACAGGGAAAATGCTCAAAAGCGCAAAAGCACCTTTTGCCCAAAATAGCACTTTTTGCTCAAAAAGCACCTTTTCATCACACAGCATTTTTTCTTCTTCAAAATTGTCTAAATATTTAACAAATAATGTCCATCTACATTGTATCTAAAAATCAACAAGTTACATAACTGTGGAAGTGTTTATTCTACACTCAGTTTAGTTTGAATGTAGTTTTGAATGAAAATGATGGTTTTGACAACGAAAAAAGAAATATGTCAACATGGAAACATGGAATATAATCGCTTTTGGATTTATTTTTAACGCATATATGGCATAATTTTGGTGAATAAAAGCACCTTTTACTAAAAAAAAGCACCTTTTGCTCCAAAAAGCACTTTTTCCAAAATCAAGCAGCACTTTTAGTGCTTTTAAAAAGCGCAAAATCCCTGTCCCTACCCTACTCTTTACGAAGGAGTCTGTGACCTTTTAACGTGCTCGGGGATAGCTCTTCCGATACACGGGACCAACATTTCTACGTACCTTCCGAAGCACGATGCGCCATGAACATGCCAACTTCAGTCTGCACGGTCTGAAGGAGGCATGGGGACGAGGCTGTGTTGGTGTATCGTTTTGAACTCTCACTCATAAACGATCCACCAACAGAACTACGGTTCTATCTATAGGTAACGACGGCACAGTCTGAGAATGCAGATTAGCGCAAAGCAAGAGTGCACGACGGCCATCTTGTTTTTTCGGTTTGTAGTTCGGACGAGTATTTGGCAGGAATTGATGGAGATGGGAAAGTCTTGCTAGTAATGTGTTTTTAATAATACAAGAAGGAAAACAACCTTAAAAAGATTTGTTTTTCCGTGGTTCTTTACAATTCTGTAGAAAACTGAAATAAATCCTCAAGGGATTTAAAAATAAACCTCTACAGACTTAAAGTTTTAAGTCTAAGGATATAGTTTTGTATTTAAATCCAAGAGTTTTCACTTTGCCAAAAATAGTGAACTCACCATCCTTTGCACAGCAGCACAGTATCCTCTGTTAGATAAGTTCGATTTTCATTATCTATGAACGGTTACAATGTCAAAGTTGATTAATAAAACAAGAACCTAGTTTATCATTGATTTACATGATGAAAATAATTAATAGGCCTAACACTTGTGCATCGATGAGTATCAGTTTCATTGAGACCGCTGATGTTCAATTTGGATTATATCCCGGATTATATATAGTTTACGTGATAAAGATTGTCCCAGGTTGGTTCTGGAGCAGTGGCTTTAATACTATAGACACCGTAAAACAATTCCAGTGCCATCTGATGCGCTCTGCGAACTACCCAGACGACGATGGACACGCGAAAACCTAAATTTTGAATTCGTATTGGACTAACACGTAATCGCGAATGGTGGTCTAATCATTTTGAAAAATTCATCATAGGTTAGAAGAATATGTTTTCAATCCAAAACCGTTGTGGGTGGCTAACCACCCGCAGTGTCAGTATCATTTTTTGAATTTAATCGTCCCATTCACTTGATCACGTAACCTCGTTCGCATATTTTAACCTAAATACTCGTGAATACGCCCGTGTCCAGCGTCGTCTGGAACTACCAACCCGCTGTATCACGCCACCAATCTGACACGTCAGCAAAAATATGCTGATTTCACCATTCTTGTGCAGCAGCTGCGGTGGCGCTGTATGCACGACTATGCGATAATTCATTCACCGTTCAAAACGAAAGCAGTGAATTGTGTCCAGCTGGTACGGTCGTAATATGGCAGTTCCGTAATCTTGATATACACAGATGTGGGACAGAATCGGTGGAATTGCAGATATCGTAAACAAAAGGAGCAAATATCATCAACAGTACTACATTAATTTAGACAAACCGCGCTGTATGTATACGCAAGTACTACATCGTGTAAACAGCACCGTTATCTTTCAATCACTAACTAGCCATTTTTGCGGCATTTCGGAACAAGATTTCTGACTGAATTTAGGAGCAAGAGGAGCATACCTATGAATGATAGCCCGATTGCTATACACGTCACACTGTGAAGCTTACGTGCCTCGTATAGCAGCATCTCTTTGCGGATTCAGTTTCCAATAATAACGTCGGCCGGTTAAGCAGAATGGGACCATACTATGTGGATTATTATTGCTTGCTTCATTTATAAATAAAGGCCGTGATCTAAATCACTATGATGCGGAGCCGGTGCCGTAAAAGGTAGGCTTTTTATAAATTGACAGTAATGAAACGTTCTATCAATCAAATCTAGGTTATGTAGTATATAGTATTAAATACATGGCAATGCAATCGCCGCTCAAGAAATGGACGTTGTGTTATGCGGTTATTAGCGAACAATGGGGTTCCCGGCCTTATACTGCCTTGTCCAGCCTAATTAGTTAGTACGGGGTTGTGAATTGACCTTTCCGTGTAGGCTAGTTAGTTTCCATGCCGTGAAACATAATTATTATTACGGCGTTGTTTAATCATCCATGGTTTCAAGTACATGAAGACGTGACATTTGATTTGATACCCAGAATTATAATTATTTAACTGTAATATGAGATTATTCAATATTGAGATAACCTTGGATGCTAGACGTCCTTTCTAATGTATATGACGTTACATAAAGTTCGATTTTAGTCTTTCATTAATCATGCTAATTATGTGACTTACCAGGGGCTATACTCACTGTCCCAATTTCCTTTGTAAGCAACCTTACATCTTGCATCGCATTTGATAAATGTAACAAATTTGTCCTGCAAATGTAAGAATAAGATTCAACGGTACGCGTTGGATTCATACATTGAGGCTTTATATAACTATACTATTTTAGTACAGTAATTTATATGCGATATGTAATTTCTGTGCTGATAATCATTGTAATACTATTAACTTAACATTACTGTCTCATTGCTGTGCAATTTTGACGACCCACAGTATATTATTATAAGCCTAATATTTTCAAGCCCTTATATAAATTGTGCACATCTAGCGCATGTATCATATCACTACCAATACCTATACACACACATGATACATGGAAAGCCGCTTCCTTACAGTTCAGTCAATAGAGGGGCAAACCAGAGGGTACAAAGAACCATTTATCGGCCAGAAATCGCCTGCAGTATCTAGGATGAATGCCCTTCAGGCAACAGTGAACATTAACGGGATGGATATAAAGGCAATGGGAAATTAGTTGAGATTATTTTTGATTATATTGATCTTTGATGGTTTGTTAATTGGAAACCGAAAATGATTTTAGATGATTTGTTATGGACTATGAATGAAGCCTGAAGGGAGGCTTGAAGTTCAAGTTGAACAGTATATCTTAAGATTTCACTTTATTTGCCAACACGGAAATCTAAAGTAGTTTAGAATAGCGGTGTCAGTTAAAAATAGTTTCTAGCTCAACTTGTCATGCAAGGGTAACGAAAATAGCACCGAGAAAGCATAAAGGCAACAAGGGGATATCTCACAACCCCGCATTCCCCGTGACACATACATACAGTCATCAAAAAAAGTAACTATACAGGTAATAAATGTGCTTTTAACTCTAACAATATATATCCTACCTAGAAATATTAAATCATAAAGTTGTTGAGAAATTTATCTTCTTTAATATGAGATATTGCACGCTAGGATCGGTTGAATATTTAAGAAGCGACAATCCAAAATGTAAGGTAAAGTCACAATTTCAAATTCACATTTTACATTTCAACACGGGGGGGGGGGGGGGGGGGGGAGAATGACAGGAAGCGTGTGTGTGTCGTATCGATCCATCGGAACAAAACGGCCGACTGTCCAACCTGCGCATGCATCCCCCAATTGCACTACCGGTAATCGATAAGGTACCCGTAGATTGGTCCGCGTGTAGAAAATAAAAATGTGAAAATGAAAATCGGACTTCTCCTTACATTATTGAGTGCCACTTCCTCAATAATCACCCGATCATAGCGTGCAATATCTCATATTAAAGAAGACAAATTTTTCAACAACTTTATAATGTAATATTTTTAGGTAGGACATATATTTTAAGAGTTAGAAGCCCATTTATTACCTGTATAGTTACTTTTTTTGATGACTGTACATTCGTAGACGTGTCTCATTCAATTTTATTATGATTTATTAACACTTTCCACGCGCAGGCGTCTGAAAAATTTAACAAAATGTTTCAAAAATGTCAACATTATTGAATGTCATTACCATATTTGGAATCACCATGAGAATTCAAGTACATTCAATCATTCATGCCTATTATTGGTTCAGTAATCCTTGAGATAGACCTTGGAAGTTTGGAAAGGTTTCTGAAAACCTTTGTAAAACAAATCATGAACAAACAGCCGCGTGGAAAGTGTTAAAACCTATAGCGTAATTAATTTGAGAGAGATTAACGTATTACCTAAGTTCTTGGAGTTATTCCCAGAGACGGCAATTGAGACAAGTTTGAAAGTTCAAATGGAAATCATGGCTTTACACTACTATCTGCAAACTGAATAATTAGTTTGAATATCACCTTTGATCCAAATACCGATACAAGCCAACCAAACAAGTTGTGAGCCTGATGGTGAGAGCTAGCTATAGACCTTATCATAGATCCTCGGACTACTCTGATCCAGTGTCCAGCGAGGGAGCCTGGAAATGTCTGGATTGGTCACTACTGGCATAGAAGAAGTCTGTTTTCAAAGTGAAGCAGCTATATAGGGAACAAAATGAAAGAAAGGGAAGGGGAATCAGGACTAGGTGAGACCGTGAGAGCATGAGGGTGAAGCCCGTCGTAGCTGGGTTGCACCCAAGATGTACCGACGATGAGGTATTTGGATCTCTCAAGGTTTCCAGGCTGAATACAATGAGGTAGTCTACGTTTACAAAATCTGTACATGCATGACAGGGGTACCGTATCAGGTCTAGGTGAGACCATGAGAGCATGGTTGCAGTTGCGCCCCTAGCTGTACCGAAGATGAAGTATTTGTATCTCTTCAAGGTTTCCAGGCTGAATGCAATGAGATACTCTTCTTTACAGCTATGTTGCAACTTTGCCGGTTGCAACCCAGCTAAGCTATGGCTGACTTCGCCTTCTCCATGGCTTTTGCTGACGTGTACGTGAATATGGTAGTCAATGATTTATCTGTATGGCAGTATAATATTAGGACACATTAATGTCAGCGTAGTTTTCCGTGTTTCACGCAGCTGTTATATTGCGGCTAGGATTGTATTAGACATATTATGTTGATGGAAAAATACATGTTTGTGTTAGACAATGTTAGAGCAGGGGATCTCCCATCCCCAGGTTAGAGGTACATGTACAATGTATAATTTTATCAGTGACAGTTGCTGATTTAGCTGAGGCTGTTATGATTATATCGACGCTAAGTTTTGCTTTTAGATTGTACTTATGTTTCCCTTGTCATTTCTGGTAAATTATGAGAATGACAGGGGTGGGAGTTCATTTGATGTAAGAGGATGCGTGTTATAACTTATATTTATGTACATGTATTTATCATGTTCATAGGAAGAAAGTTATGATAAACATAACCATAATTGAAGGAAGCAAATTATTGCTTCAATTGACGATTCAAAACTTACTTTGCACACACGATTTATCTCACGGGAATTTACTTCCCCAGTGTTTCAGAATGTTACGTTGGAAATCTGTATTATTGTAAAATGGTTCATGGTTAGCACTGGTTAGAGTACCCTAATGTAGGGCCTCGACCATGGGGTTACTTACAATGTAAAACCTCAACTAGCTTCATGTTCTGACTGAGTGATTCACCTGCTTTGTTATCACCGTCTGTGCATGAAACTAGTATCATGTAGATCTCAGATAGATCAGTCTGTTTACCCCAATCCGTGACTACCCAATCCGGTGTCCATCGGAGGGAGCTTGCTGCAACCAACTAACTCTAGGCCCAATGCATGTTCATGATGAAAGAACACAGTGGGGCACTAGTACAGTATGATAATATAATGTCTTGGATCATGAAATCATTTCTTGGTTGGGATGCATTTATAAATCTAGTTTTCATATTCAGTGGTAGTGCAGCTGCTGCGATGTCGCCAATGAAATGCATGTAGCGGAACGTGATATGCGTTTGTTTTGCATAATGCTACTAAATACTGTGTGATTTTAAGTTGAGTTTGGTTAAACAATGGTTCAGGGTGCGGGATGGAGAAATAGAGAGGTTTCTGTAGCAGATATGTCCATTTGGTCAAGACAGCTCCTGACGGTGGCAGATGAGTGATCATGGAGCACCAATGGCATTCTGCAATTTCTGCCACAGGCCGTCTCCCACATTACTAGGTTACCAACTAATCCCCATGATTACTTTTATATACACATGTACATCAAGGCATTGCCTTGTATACATTAGAAAAGTCCAGCCCGATGCTAATGGGCAATTCCATTTGAAATCCATACACCCCTGTCTCCATGGAAGACTTGACCCCAATCTTCGCTCCACACATGGAGAAAAGATTTCAAATTGAGCGCCCCCTCTGGCAGATAACACCAATTGAAATTCTCACTCCCTGTGGGGAAGAATGTCTTCCATAGGGGGTGTACGGGTTTCCAATGGAATAGCCCCATGTATAAAATGTATTACATTGTGCAGGGTAATTGCTGACACTGATGGATAGATATGTTGATAAGATCCTGTCTCTCGTTTAATCTCATCTGTTGCCATGGTGACCATGATGTTTTATTTGCCGCTTTCAACGAAACAAAAGAAAACCCAGCTATTTCACATCTGCAGCCGCTTGGGTCAAGTTGTGGGTCAAGTTGGAGTTCGGTGACCCAGTATTGAATGGTATGGTGGACATGGGGTCAAGTTGGAGTTCGGTGACCAACTAACGAGAATCGTCAACTTGTGAACTGCGAAATTTAATGATCGGAATTAATACTCGCTCTCTTCAAAAACACCCTCTGTATCCAGTGTGTGGAATTATGATAATGTCATGTTCATTGAAATTGTTTCCCCGATCTAAATGGCCGGAATTAATACTCGCTCTCTTCAAAAACACCCCTCTGTATCCAGTGAGTGGAATTATGATAATGTCATGTTCATTGAAATTGTTTCCCCGATCTAAATGGCCGGCCGGGTGTATTTGGGAAATAGGCTTTGCAGTAGAGAGTAGAGAGAACTAGGTCATGTAGGTGTATTTCTGCACTTTTAGGTGATCTTGTGACGCTACGATCTTGTTGTAAAGTGAATAAGTTACAATACTTTCATGGTTACAAATAGAAATAATGTAGATGTTTGTACATTGTATGAACAAATTAGACAATGTAATTTGTAACTCGTGTGCTGTCATCAGGGAGTTGTCATTTTCTTCGGGAGGGGGCTCTCAAATAATTATACTGGGGTGGGGATATCTTGATTAATGAATTAGGAGAGCGGTGTCATAATTTTGTTATCAAATCTTCCTGCTCCCTATCTATCACCGGGTGTGTTAGGCATAGGGGTTTATAAAATCATCGGGCGCAAGAAATTGGGATGGGGTATAACTACAAATAATAGACTTCATTTTTTCACTCTCCATCCGAAGAACATGACAACGCACTTTTATCGTTAATAAATAAAATAACTAGCTCATTGCCACACTGATTACGTATCTTCTTTGTGTGTTTGGTCAATCAATCTTTCTCTATATTTATTTGTCTTTTATATTTATAATGGAGTTCGGTCGAGAAAGCTGTCATACAGTAGTTAGTAAATTTAATAGGTAAAGGAATAGGATAATTGTAAAATTGAAATACGTGCAACCATAGAACTGCACATTGCTTAATTTGCCGAGTCAAGAACGATTTTGCATTGATACCGTACATAAACATTGTAACATATGAGGATGAGGATGTTACTGTGGCCTCCACCCGATTTGTTTATAAATTAAACTGTTAATTGTCCAGCTGCAGCTTGATGAGCATATATCTTCATTATATGATATTCTGCACGGCCCCACCTCATATTATATAGTTTGAATAAAAATGCCATTAAAATGGAATGGGGTGGGGGGGGGGGGGGGGGCTTGTCCAAGAGAAAGAGGCATGTTTTGTAACCATTTTCGGGAATGGGAAGTATGGTAGGGGGTTCTGTCAACAATTTTTTTTAAAAAATCAGAATTTTTAGTGACAGTTGATACCGAAAAAGTGTTTTACAAGCACGGTCATATTAAATAAAATAGTCGTGTGTCGCACGTTCACCGTGATTAATAGTTGGTTTTCTTCCGTTTTATGGTATGAAATTTATTCAAAAGTGTGGAAAAAATCCAAGCAAAATCAAGGTATTTTGGTCTTTAATATATACAGACGATCGCGATTCGATCTGCGCGATGAAATTGGTAATGATGTAACATTGATACAACCGCTTTATGTAAGTTCCATAGCACTGCAAGGGTGTTAACAACCGTACTGCATGTAGTTTATTCTAAGCTTTATGTTTTTATGTGTGCCTAAGAATAGTATGAATTTACAGTTTATTTTTGGACTACGGAATCACGGTTGTCTTAGAATCAGGAAAATGTATGTAACCTGGGGAAGCCACGTCGAGCCCTGTAGCTATGCATGCTAGCTATGGCACGGTGAAAAGCCAACCAACCCCTATTGGTTTCCATTAATATGCCTTCCAGCATGGTAGAGGTTGTTTATCTTCCGGAATCACGGCCAATAAAACAGTCTCGCGTTGTAAGAGGTCAACAAACTTTTTCTGTGTGCATGGTGTATGGTACGACGTGGTGAATATGGTACCAAATGTAGATGCAAGGTGAACAGTACGGTGTTAAATACATTAATCGTTGACCTGCTAAACTCGTGTTGCTGCAGTCATTTATAACAATAGAGTGGAGGTTTAGAGTGCAAGTTCACTAGTTGATTACATGCTCGCAAGTTGTATTTTATTTATAGCATTTTGCAATACGCAAGATAAAAACATGTTGATATAAAACACGTTGCAGAGTTTTAATACGAGTCTGATTCATGCCACGATTTATGACAACCTGGTATGGAAGGGAAACTATATGCGTGTACACACGCCTACATCATTATATAATAATCACTCCAGTCTATAGATCATAAACAGTTCGGTCTGGTCGAACTATCTGAGGTCTGGTCGTCCAGTAGCCGTTTTCATCCTGGATATATAGATTGTTGAGTCAAGACTGAAGAAGCAAAGTAAGTGCATGTACCATCTTAATAATACACAGGTTTTTTATGACGAAAAGATTCGAACCGCCACATAAATGTATGCGGCGTATGAGAAAAATATGTATATAATACTAGCTGTAAACACTAGTCCAACCCATGATCCTATTCAAAGCATGCATTACGCAGTGGCATTACGTTATCTGTATAATAAATAAGCCTTTAATTAATTACTTATCGCAATTCTATTGCCTTGATTGAAGTGTAAGGTGATTATCGTTTTGTTAACTAACAGCCGCGAATGCTACAAAGTAACAGTACAAGATACTTATGATTACTAGGTGCTGGTAGCGTGCAGTTTCCGGTCTAGAGTCCTGGGGCGCCCAGACGGGCTATATGCGTAGGAAAACTTCTTAAGATTTTCAAAAGCTGATTCCTTGGCTCAATTAGATAGGAGTCGGACTGCCACGCCAGATGTCCCAGGTTCGATTCCCGGCGTCGGCGGAGCCGGTCCCACCAAATTTGACCTGTTTTTCTCTTTTCTCCTGCACACACCCCTTCAAGTTTTTGGCCAAAACCACACCCACAGGGTAAGGGTAAATAAGAATAATATCATCAACACGTTCAAGTGGGAAACAACGTAGTCACTCAAAATAGGCCTATTCAACGCAGTGTCACAGGTGTTGGAGGCTGTTGTTGAGTATCATTATTATCGACATGATATTTATATTCTGATGAACTCTCGTAAAATTAAAAGCAATTACTAAGGTTAATACCACGTTGCACACGGCTAATTAATTTACCATATCATAACGTGTTATTGTTTTTCAATCACAATTCACTATATAGTCTACCAACCCTCATGCATTGTCTGGATTGTTGGAACTCACGATAGGCCTTATATTATTATATTATATGGTACTATGTGGTATAAATATAGCCAGCTTTTGTGTAACGAGACTCTACCGTTTGTTTCATTCTGAGGATATTGCTGTACTTAATATTGGTCTTCTAGACAATGTTATGACATGCCACAATGACCAAAACAAAACATTAGGCTCTATTTTAGGATGACATGACCAAACCTTTTCAAAACAAAACACTGGTTAACCCATAAAACACATGTGACAGCAAAGGTAGCCACTGCATTTGTATTCACCGCTTTCAAAACAAATGTAATTGTGACCAAGTGACAGCAGTGATTGTGGCCTATCTATCACTATTGGTATGTTTACAAAAGTCTCAGTTCCTCACAAGTTTAAACTAACGATTACATCACAGCCCAATGGAGTTCTTGTCTATACACGTATCATATATGAAATATTCACCGCGTTGGCTGCGCCAACTTGGTGAATATCTCTCATTTACTAAGTTTACACCCACGTATAAGAATGGCCAATGATAGCGTTCTCGATCTAGTTAGAAGATCAAGCGCAAAACACCGCCGTGAGCATAGGATATGGATCACCATCCGGGATCATCATGTTATCATAATCATATGTTACATGTACGTATGGTGTACATTTTCTTCTGTAACAGTAGAAATTACTATTATATACCCAGGGTAGATTTGATACCTAACAAGTACAATGTAATATATAGTGAAAGTCGCCAGTTTTCGATCAGCGCCTATTTTCGGTCACTTCGCCCAAAGTGTGTAATGAAAATGACCTCGTCGTTATAAACGGACGGCTAAAACATAGTTGATGCCCGGTATTGCTTTAAAATGGCGACGACCGATGCAATTACACGATTTTGGCGAAAGTGACCGAAAACTGGCGACTTAACCCCATATAATACTTATTTAAAATGAGCAGTTTTTATGAGTCAATGTCATGGGTTTTTTTACAAAGTTCTTTGTAGGAAACACGGAGCAAGTGTCTGTGATACTCGTAACAAAATTAGATTTTGGTTGTTATTTTAAACTGTATCATAAATACTTATGCGTCGATGTACCTCCAGTATTAACAAGCCTGTAATCTAATAATGGTATTGGATTTCTTTAACTCTGAAATTTGATTGGTAAATCTGTATTATCTATCATTAAATCAATATCATTACTTTATCGAAATAGATATAATACGCGAGTCGCGACTGTCTAAACCGATTGAATTCATTGTGAGTGTGATAATATCTAAATATATGCACACGATGTGGGTATTTGCTTTTATTTTAGAATAAAAATCCATTTAAAAGGGGATGTGCCGCTACACGATGATGTATATAACATTTGTGTTGATATCTGAAGTGTAGGTGAAATACTAAATACCACCAGCATGACCAGTGCATGAAGAAGAGGACACTGATTGTGAAGTTCTGTGACTTTATGAACCTATGAACGCGCTATGAAGCCATAATTGTGTGCATATGTCTATGGGAACCGAGACAAATTGGAGACCATAATTAGGGCATTTTGCAAAACGCAATGCATTGTGATGGTGTCTTTAAAATCTTGTAAAAGTCATAATCGCACAACAACAACTTATTAAAGACGAGTACTTGCTAGCGACTGCATAATTCCACCGACTGTTCCACGTTTTAGATTCAGAAAAGGGTTTTTGTCTCCAAAAACATAATATGTCAATCTAACCATCGTATTACACAACATTGATCTTGCCTTTGTTCCACTTTTTAACGCTCTTTAATGTTTATATCATATATATTGCTTTAATTAATGCCTTGTTGTTATCGATTTTGTTGTTGTTATGTGAACATTTCTACAAGTTTCTGTTTAAATAGTCATGACATGCATGACATAATAATAAATAATAATAACACACATTTATAGAGCGCTTTACTTTAGTGAGATCTAAACTCAAAGCGCTGTACAACATATAAATAAAAGATTAAAGCAAAAATACAACAATGATCATAAAACTACAAAGATATACAGACACAGAGTCAAATGCATATTTAAACAAGAGATACGAATGTGTATGGCATTAAAAATGCATTATGAAATGAAAGACCATAAAACAAATACACATCAATTAGATTTCCAAGTTAAATAAGTAGGTCTTAAGTCGCGACTTGAACTCCTGAACCGAACCTGCCTGGCGTATGTCCATTGGGAGAGTGTTCCATAATTTAGGGCCCGCCATGGAGAAAAACATGACACATGTACAGTACAGGATATAACAACAGAAAACTGCGGCTCAAAAAGAATTGATGTCGATTTTGTGTCTATACGCAACATAAACATATGCAGAAGATCCTTATCCTGAAACGTAATTAAAACATTCATCAAATATTACCAACAGCTGTTTGTAAAGCTATTTTAGTTTTCAATTTTGAAGTATGGCGGCAGTTAAAATACAACACTGAATGTCAACAACCTTTGATTGTATCTGATTTTATAGTGGAACATTTTCACGGATGCGGAACGTTTTATGTGCATTATGATTTCACACCACTAAATAGGTTCCCTATACTTTCACATGTTAAAGGTGCTCCAAAACGTCGATTTTCTCGCTTATAAAGCGACTAGATTTTTCAACTTATTAAACAATTGTCTTCAAGTTCATGATTTTTGAAGTACAACATTATACATGTATAGGGTAACCCAGAAAGTTCTGAGAAATAAGCCCCCGACTTTGGGTAGAGGACAGCTGGTGTATCGCTCTCATTTATCAGCAAAAAATTGAGCAGTGTTGACAGAACATATAATTATATACAATCAAAATCACGCATTCTAAAATAGAGAGAAAATCCGATTGTCGTCGGCAAATACAACACTCATTTAGTGGTGTGCAATCTAAAATGAAGATGCGTAACATCCAGATGGTAGCTTTATGGAGACAGCTTATTCAATAATTACAGTTATCAAGAAAGTATCTCTTTACAAACAAATCATGTGATAACAACGTCTGTATGATGACATTTCATCCGAGGGCCACTCGTGAATTTTGATAACACTGAGTGATATTGGTAGAAGCAGAAGCAACATCGATAGAATCATGATAGAATGTTACTTTGAAAACTACAAATTACCACTACAGATAAAAAAAACCCATAACAACAGCGGGTGTCTCATTTCTAAGACCTAAGACGTAACACCTAAGACTTGGAAAATAAGACCAATAAAACTAAGACCCAAAACATAAGACCCAAAAACTAAGACCCAAAACCTCAGTAGAAGCAAAACGTTAGCAGAAACAACATCGAAAACAACAATTAGAACTAGAAACGGGAGAAGAAGCAGGAGCAGGAGCAAAAGCGAGAGCGGGAGTGGGAGCAAGAGCAAGACCAGACGTAAAAGCAGGAGCAGAACGATCAGGTGAATAAGAAGGGGGCGAGCAGGAGCAAGAATCAGCAACAAGTGATAATTGACTCATAATCAACGACATATTGATTCATACAATTAGTGCATTAAAGACCCACACGAGAAACGTGCATAATAATAACAAATTATAGAGCACCATCATTAAGACTTTAATTAATGAGAATATGACGTGATTATTGCGTAACAATGTATCGCAAAGAACCTTGGGTAAGTCAGTACATTATAACCGACCTGATTAAAAATTATATTAAACTGGATTCACGGCTGCCACAGACAATGAATAATGAGGTCTGTCTATAATGAGCTTGCGAAAATGGACGATAACAAATTAGTAAGTGAGGCGTATTTCAAAGGAAGAAGGGATATTCAGTTTAATAGTTTTTGACAACCAATGGATTTGTGGCTGAAAAGACAACATAGAGTAGCACTTACCATTTTATACGCCATTTATATACGCCATTTTTGTAATCTTTTATATTAGCCACTTGTCACTGCTTTTATCAACTAGGTCAAGCCATTACCTTGGAAAACAATTTCATGTTCAAAATGTATGTTCATGAGTAAGCCTCCAAATAAAGTGTGCATAGATCATGTAGATCAGGAGCTACCTTTTACCATAGATCCTTGAGAAGAAGGATCTATGCTTTTACTTTACTTACTTTTACTTTTAAAAACAGCTTTTGGTCCAATACTTTACTAGTGCAAAATTTGGACAACATCACGATGGGTAAAAAAACTCATGGGTGCCCGCTTTATATTATATGGTGCTTGAGTATGAAATAAGGCAATAGCTGCTGACGCATGCCATACTGGGGAATTCCCGTGCGAAGACCAATATTAGGGATTGAAATACTTATACCTCACCGAACCTACATGGCGATATTGAAGGGGTGTGTCTATTTTTATTGGAAGCGTTCCATAAAAACAAGGCGGAAGAAATCCACTTCTATCGTTGTTTATACCGGGGACATTTATAAAGAGTCGCATTTCCTGGATGGCTGGATCTATTACCGAAATTGAGATTGAAAACGATGTAGAAAATGATTGTAATTTGGAGGTTGAAGGAAGAGTTTTGATAGTTAAATGTTACGTATAACAGGATATATCAGCATTGCCATGGATACTGACATATCCTTCGGTTTAATTTGTGTTATCAGAAATCTTGTGCAATGAAGATGTTTTAAATATATTTCTTAAAAAATTTATCTATCTTTGTGTTACCAGGAATCTTGAGTTATCGGATTTCGTGTCTAACCATCTTCCACTTTTACTTATAGTTTGTAGTTCTCATAATGTTTAGGCTTTTTTGGAGTCGTGTATGCGGGGGCCATACACGACGACACAAATTCTTATTTTCATTTTTATTTTCACAATTCTCATTCTTATTTAGTTGTTTGGCTATTTAAAAATCATAATCGTATTCAGTGAATTTAAAAGAATAAATATCCAAATTTGTTTAAATTTATTTGAACAATATGCATGATTAAATTGTATAATAGGCATGATTGAAAATATGATGACGGATTCACATTGCATTGAATAGAAAACCTTCCAATTACAAACATATTGTATTCATATGCAGAAATAACATAATTTCTGAAATTTAATCAGTATATAAGATTTGCCAATCACAACATGTAGGTCGTCATCAGCTGTTCCATTTGAAATCCATACACCCCCTATGGAAGGCGTTGCCTTAATCTTCCCCAAATGGTGTGTGAATTTCAATTGGGGTTAATACATGCATACGGGAATCCATTTGAAATCTATACTCTCTGGGTGGAAGATTAAGGTCATGTCTTCCATTAGGGGTGTATGGATTTCAAATGTAAAATAGCACTCCACCGATTGTTGTTTGCTCTATTTCGCCAAACATGAAACACCACGTAGTAACTATAGTGAGAGCGCGCGCAATATGGATGTCGTATGTATCACGTTTCAAATAATATGCGCCGGGTACCACAGGAAAGTAACCCATTTATACGTCATCGTGCTCATAAATTCGACAACCTTTACGGAATAAATCGCTATATTGATCGTACAACTTATTTGCGATATTTGTTACGTTTTGGCACAACAACCGGTATACATGTACAACCAATACCAACCTGCGGTAAACAAATATATATTATCCCACGATACGTGTGTTTACGAGACTTATTTTTACAACGACGGGCAGATGTGATGATGAAGGTTATGTACGAGGTTTATGGATTTGTTTTACAAATCTAACATCCCAGGTTGTGATTCAGCTAGAAATGGAAGCCAACCAATTGGAAGCCAAATGAAGATCCCCCACCGAATTCAGCCAGCAGACCACGGGAGGATGACTCGCCTTTCTCTTGGCCATCAATAGCCTGGAAGGTGGAGTCGCGGCATGAGAAAAACCTCTTGTGCGTGCATTTGCAGTCGATGCTGACCATTTGGTGTGTAGTAAATGAAGATTTCTTGATGCACCCCAGGATGCTTCACTTTCATCACATCACCACTGATTTCTGTCACCAGTGTCTACTGGTTCCCGTCGACATTACAGAGCAAGGAAATGCTTATAAAGTTGTTAAACGAGGGTCTTGGTAGAGGTC
The DNA here is from genome assembly GCA_035610835.1 of Ophiura sarsii. Taxonomy (NCBI): domain Eukaryota; kingdom Metazoa; phylum Echinodermata; class Ophiuroidea; order Amphilepidida; family Ophiuridae; genus Ophiura; species Ophiura sarsii. Next base: position 25,083,065 of record CM069444.1, read on the forward strand.
AGAAGACCTCCAGCTGATAATTACCACATGTGTGGCACTGTTTGTTTTGGTGATAAGCCCTGCTGGTACTGTAGGGGCGCTAAGCATGATGGGGTACATCAAGAAATCTTCTTTGTGTGTTAGTGGTGTAGTAGGGTTAGGGTTAATATACTCATTCGATTCTTTGAATCCATACTTGGCCTGTACGTTATTCATGCTATCCATGGTTTCATTTCAAACTCTGTTAATGCTAGTTATATAGCCGAGTAACCGTGATGTAATTATTCGTCCGTTTCTTTTCATAAAAACTAGTAATCAAATTACAAGAACAAATATAAACGCAAATTACTTGGATGCTTTATTGTATAAACATGATAAATAATAGTTCGAAGAAAGAGTGTATTCGCGATAATGAATAGGTTCGCGTCGGCGGATGTTGATTTCTTATTTCTGTGTTGACATCAGGCCTTAAAAAAAGAAGTTGGATTGCCCTTACACCCCTTTTTTCTTTTTTAGATTCCAAAGAATGACCAAATCACATACACGGGAATACATTGAGGATTATAATTTAGCTAAATTTAGATATTAAAAAGACAATAGGCCTATCTGGCGGCATGGATAATAAATGTTTCAGAGTGGGTTCACATATGGTCAATTGAGGTCATTTAGGTGACAAATTTGTAATTTCTAAAAAAAAGGTTTAACAAAACAAAAACAAAAAATAGGAAAAAACCCCCCCAAAAAACCGCGACTGAGTTTTCCCGATTTTTACTTTACTGTCGGTCGTGAAAAGGCAATCCAATATTTTGTTGTTGTCGTTGGCCTCATCCAAATACAGGCTCCGCGCGACTCTCGTTATTATGGTTATGGTGATAATGAGGGTAATGTATGCATCGGAAATAAATTGCAATTATATAATGGCATAGTTGCGAAGTGCTGCTGTTGCTGCCGTGGTGAATTAATGGTGATTTGATTTGGTTTCTGGGTCATTTTATGCATCTACTCATGCGTCCTTTCAAATGGGTGTGGTCGTTTTTATATGTTTATTTCTGCGAAATTTCAGCCTTTTGCAGAATTGTGCAATATGCAGTTGACATGTGTATGTGCCACTGAAACGCAATTCTACATCGGGACCGCATTTTCAAATAATAAAAACATACAGTGTCAAAATTCACGAAATCTTCGAGTGGAATTAGCTTGGCGCACATATTTTGAACATTTACTGGCCATGTTATATAAGTGTCATTAGTCTATTTTTGCTGATTTTCAACGAATTTGAAAGACGTACCCGCAACAGTGAGCAAGCTGAAGTTTTGGAAGCATCTGTTTGGCATGGTAATGTATTCTTATCATTAAAAAACAATAATCTGCGAATCCATAATCAACACTTGGTACTATAATTACAGGCTTTGGTTGCTGAATAGAATTCGAATAAAATGAATCGTATGAACAACAGGAAAAACTTCTTTATCGCTTTATATGGACTTCAAGTTCAACCACATCCAACTCGGACTGGCGATAACCCTTCGTAATGTCACTAAATGAATGGAGTAATTAGGCGATACACGTGATGATACGAATGGATGGGTGTGGAAACCCCACTCAAAGGAGATCGTCTCTTTTATAGTTAACGAACTGCTTTCCATGAGTGGCATTTCTATTTTTCCATATTTCATCTCCCTAGTTGGGTCCCGGATATAATGTTTCCCATAATAAAAACTGCCGCACAGATAGCAATAAACACTGTTTAATGTAATTCCATGGTTAAGTGTTTTATATGAATCCAAAAGAACTTTATGTGGATTGCAACCGTAGAGTGATGGGCAGCTTTAACAACGTTGCAACCCAGTTAACGAGAATTTAGACGTTAAAAACTTGCCTGGAATCATAGGTCAGTCAGCGGGTTAGAAGTAAAAAGTATTTAGCTGGTTTTTTCTTCAATTTACAGTCAAATACTATCAATTTTTAGCCTTTTTTATGGCATTTCACCGTAATTATTTACAATGTAGGAATGTGAAGAATCAAAGTCAAGACCCAGTAGACAAACCACTAGGTAAACAATGGTATTGGTATATCGGCGTTTCTTAGTCAATGATGTTGTTCAATGTGAACTCTAATTAAATTGAAGTTCTTGATTAATAAATAATATTTTTAGCAGATCTGCTCATCATGCTCATGCGATCTCCACATGGTCAATGTCGTAGACCAATAATAGGAGTGGGAAAGCTGGCTTAATTTGGGAATTGCGGTGGTCAGCCATATAACCATAACAGCATGTTCATCCCTCCTGGCAACGCAGGGCAATTTAATCATAGAACCGGTGTTTATTTTTAAGTGAACCTTGGTTGTATGTGCCATTGAATTGAAATGTTAGATATTGCCATATTCCTCTATTTTATATTGCAAACAAAAATGGGTGAGATAAATAATATTAAAATGTATGTAGGCCTACTAAATCGGGGGGGGGGGGGGGGGGGGGGGGAGTAATTTGCACAAAAGCAACGCACGATATTTTACATATAATTATTATTTAATTTTAAATCAGTTGAACACGTTTTTGCCATATCTCAAGTAATCGCAAGTAATTTGAAATTTGAGAACCGATTTATTATTCGAAAAGATATTGTTTTGTTACGTACATACATAAACAACATTTATAAGGCGCCTTTCCAGAAAGATCAAAGCGCCATAAATTCTTGTTGAGAACGAAGTTTTCCAGAATTTATAAATAATAATGAATTTCATGATATTTTATAATATAGGGAGATTAGAGATCCGATAATTGCATGTTTGAGTGGTGAACCGGACTGCAAAGCAGTACCGTACTTTTCCGTAAAATCGGTTAAACTGGTTTACGACATACCGCTCTTTAATCGGGTATGATTTGAAAAAAAATTGACCAATTTTGATTAAATGTTGAGATTCTAGGGTTTCCAAAATGTATAAAAAAAATATTACTATCCATGGTGTAAAACTGAAATAAGAGCGCCTTAAAATTAACGCTGTATACAGTCTACAGAAAACCGGTACATTTGCGAGCCATATAATCATCATGGCCTAGTCATCGGCGTACCCGAGAAAACTGCGTGACACATTTAGTGCGGTCTCGGTCATAGTGTCACCATGGTCACCATTAAAACATGCATGTAACTTAACCCTGATCTTTCTAGGGTGGTTTTGGGAATAAAACGAACGTGTATATAAGGGGTAAGGGTGGCAGATATGATACGCCAAACAAGGGACACGTCCAAGACCGCGTCGGGAATCACGCCCAGTCCGACGGTGTCGAAGTGAGCGTCTTTACCCATTATACACCTATCAGTTGTAAGACGCACTATACGACCCCCGGGAGAGGTGCGTCGTGGGTGCGTCGTTTACCAATAATTCTTGACGGAGGGTACGTCAGTGGCAGCCTTTGGTCCGTCAAAAAAATGACGGAGGGTGCGTAAAGGTCCGTCACTTTACATGGGTGCGAATGGGCTGATAGTTGACTGAGGGTGCGTATTTGGATGGCAATGGTCCGTCATTTTTTTGACACAGGGTGCGTCATGGTACATGAGAAGTTGACGCACCTCGGTAAAGTGACGCACCACTCCCGGGGGTCGTATAGTGCGTCTTACAACTGATAGGTGTATTACGCCGACTGGTGGTCGCTACGCCAAATTAAGTTTTTTTTAACGCACATTTCGCCAGCTATATTTTCGCAATGAGATCAGTCTACCATTTATATCGTGGCCATTTGCAGTGCTCGAAACGCTTGGGTTAATATAGCAATGTACTGTGTGCATTTCATAGTTTATAAAACCTTGTCGACGGTGCATTCGTCCAACGGTGAATTAGCTAATTAATAATCAATTTATAGAGCACACTTATAGACAGTTAGCTTCCTGTTCATTTCCTGTGTGTGTGTGAACATGGTGAAGAACTTCTTTATCTTGCGTTGGATGATTGGTCGAGCACACACACCCCTGAGTATTGCCGAATGCCAACTGAGGCGGAAAATCCTTGCTAATTTTACTAATTGAGTGTCATATATCACAAGTGCACCGAGTAACTGCTAACTAGCTTTCCTATTACTTTTTACATATTATATACAAAACAGATTTGTCAGAAACCTTTCCCATTTTTTCAAAGTCTATCTCAAGGATTACTGAACCAATACTATGCATGTTTATACTTATTTCAATGCATTTCTCATGGTGATTTCAAATATGGTAATGAAATTCAATACTTTGGACATTTTTGAAACATTTTGAAATTTTGGACTGTCGTCTGCAGACGCCTGCCGCGTGGAAAGTGTTAAACGTCGCTATATTATATCAAGACATACATCTACCTTGATACGTTATACTGTGAAATATGAAATAGTATGACTGCCGATGATAAATAATGAAGACAAATTGTCTATGATCACAGCAGTATGCCTTCCAAAAAGATTGTTTGTATAGAAGAAGATTGATAGGTTGCGGCAAGCTGAAAATGTTGACATTTCAAAAATAGTATGGTTTGGTCTGTCATGCACTAAATGCGGCATCGAAGGAATTTCAAGCGCTTTTAATACTCGTACATATTCACACGGCGACCACCAAAAAAGAAGAGTATTTATAGCCATTTTATTAATGAGACGTTTTAGATGAGACGGTTTTAGAACTGGTTATTAATTAATAAGCCGTTTTTAGATGCAATACTTGCATACTGTGATCATAGTGTTATTCACCGTGCAGCAGTGGCGTAACTTGAATGGGGGTGTATCAGGGGGACAGGCTTGTGATCAGGTGGGGGCATACCCGACTACTTTTTGTTGAAAACGATGTCCTATGCTATATAAAATCGTTGTGATATAATTAATGGTCACAATCGTCCGCTTGCAATTATCGGATGATAGTAATTTTCAGCCTGAAATATCAGGTATATACATTGTACATACGTACATGTAGCAAGTTCATACACTCACAGTTGGCCATTGACAAGCTATTGAAAAGTACATTTCTCCATCATCTTAACAAAAGCTATGGGCAGTTTCCCTATCGACGGCCTACAGTTTGCATTGTTTACATGTAAAATTGATAAAGAAATGTTAAAGATTAGGGTTTTAGGCGTGGTGTCCATGACGGATGACGACATGTTGCGTGTCACGAACAACCGTCTTATGGTTTATAAAACCAGAAAAATCAAAATCAATATTACTCTAATATCTAACATCTTAAAACTTAATTACTTAAGTCCCGTAAAACTTAAAAACAAGTACTTATCACAACATGTGTCAATATCAGTAATTAGCATTGAAGATACTAGTAGTTGAATCCAATGTTTTGCAGCATTCCTGCACAACTTTATTACAACCCACACATTACATTTTGCATCGCGTACAAGATTTTGCCGTCCGGTATGGATACATCGCCTTAAATATTATATTAAAAAGACAAATAGCGTAAATATACGCTAGCAACCAAAAGTCTTAGGAGTTTAGGACACTTGGGTATGGTGTCAAAATCATCCTAGATATTAAATTTGGATTGTAATATTTCACTATGAGTTGAAAAAATGTGTTGCCGAATCTCTTCTCATTAATAAATCCATGCTTTCCTGCAACATCTGCTCATTGTATCCAATACAATCCAATGGTAGGCAGTGTGTCAATTCTGACTTCCTTTCAAAATAACCTTCGCAATTGTTTGTCAATGTATTCACTCATGTGAAACTAATCTCAAAATTGCCCATAGTCTTAAATCTTTCTCAAATATTGAGAATTTATCTCTTTAATCATCTTTAAAAATGGAATATTTTGGAGGGCATTTTAAAAGTTTTATTTTAAATGATGGGTTTAAGTGGAAAATGTTTTTTCCCTCAGTATTCCCACCCATACCCTTTAAAACAACCCACACACAATACTAAAACGATTACAGTTTGCACGGCGTGCAAGATTTTGTCATCCGGTATAGATTCCTCGCCTTATGCGTCCGTGCGTCAGATACTGATCCAGGTGATTGTATAATGGATTGCCATCTTTTAACTCTGTATTCAAACTTGACCGCTAAGACAAACGGTGCGACATGAGCACATGACGATGGCTAGGGAGAAGAGTGTCTCAAGGCTACCTCTTAGTGACTTGCATGAAGTATCTATAATATTTGATAGCACTACGTCTGATGAATGATTTTGCATCACGTCTGTATAGAGTCGCCGGCTCACTCACTCCTGGCCATTTACACGAGAGAAGCTAGACTGTCGATTCGCATGCTTTAGGCAATTAGTGTCTTTCAAAGCGATAATTTAAAATAGCTAAGCAATCTATAGAAACTTGAAGAGTGTTTGGGCCTTTAAGGGTGTGAAGGCAGGCACTTGGATACTTGACGGAAAGTATGTGCATTGCGGGCAGTGACATTCGACGGGGGCACAGTCAGTACTTTTAGCATATCGTAGTCATTACTGAAATCATTTGGAATCAAATTAATTGTGATCAGTGACCAAGCTGAGACCGGATAATAAATGTACTTGAGGTTACGTCCAAAGTGTGCATCAACTATGCGGTAAAATAAGGTGTCACTTGACAACTATATGACGTACCATGGTATTCCGAAAATGAATTGATAGAGGTCTAATGACTTATACCGTAAAACCATCTTGCTGTAACTAGTAGAAAAATGTACGTTCGACCCTGGCAATACTCCATTGAAATCCATACCACGCTGACCGTTACTACATGTAGTGACCGTACCCTGTTTATCTACCGTGGTAAATGATCGATTTTTACTGATTTTTCACCCCAAAAAAGAAGAGATTTGCACATTTACACTGGACATTTATCAAACTAAAACCACGTGTTTCATTCTTTTTTATATTTCAACAGGTGACTGTTTCCATTTTTACAGTGGAGTTAACTGCCACGAACAAACAAACACACAACATGGAGGGCTACAACAATGTGAAGTCCATATCCAGTACTATGGGTGCTATGGGGATAGATGATACCGCGGCGGCGGAGAGCGGTGTGGAGGTACAGAACAATACAAAGCGAAGAACTCTAAAAAGAGACGAACAATGTGGCTTCGAGTGCATCCGATTCCCGTGCCTACAACCCCTGGCTCATCCCGTAGTCTTCATTTCAGTCGTTTGTGTATTCTTTGCCTTTTATGTATGCGCAATGGGTGGTTATTTCGGAGGGATTCTGAGTACCCTGGAGAGACGGTTCCAGTTATCAAGTGCCGAAATGGGTTCCATTGCTATTATAGGTAAGATAGATAGCAGCAGCATGTAGAACTTCATTTAATTCCATTGGTATATGTAATTTGAAATTATAGAAACCGTGCTTTTCGAAGTTGTAGAGCAGGTCTATAGCAGCAGCGACAAGTACGATACCACTCTTTCTGCTTTCTATACGCTACTTGCACGGTACAGATGGATCATTGAAAGCGAGGCTCTCCCCTAACCAAGCGCTATCACGCCATTCTGCGTCGTGGTTTCACGCAGGTGTGCGGGTTGGGCGCGCGCTGAGGGGAGAGCCTCGCTTTCATTCTAAAATGGCGATTGCGTGCAAGTAGCGTATATGATGATCTGCTGTTGTTCAAAAAGGTTAAACTACCGCTCTGTACTGTATACTGTATTGAGACTATTCATTAGGTTACAAGGCCCGCTTAGAAGCGCTATAAATTGATGCCCTAAAAACCGTCAACAAATTTAAATATTCGCCTTGCTTCCATCCAAGCTGGTTGCTATATATGACATAATTCTTGTGAGCAACCAAACGGCTGTACAGTATTGCAACGCCCATTGAGCGTAGATGTAATTTGCAAGATAATGGAAACTTACCCATGCAGTTAGCCCCGAATTTAAATATATGCACTGGGTAATCCTCTCGTAGTATTGATAACAATAGGTTTACCAGAGCGAATTAATAGCGCTTCTAAGCGGGCAATTTATGTCATGTTTCGTTGCGCTTCCTAATTCAAATTATCACGGGTTTTGAGGATGTCAAGAACTCTCTCGCCAAGGTGCATCTGCTTTACCATTTGATTTTAGCAGGCTTTTTGTATTGTAAAACGAAACGAAACGAAACGAAACGAAACGATACATTCTTGTAATGTAATGTTTCGTGAAAGTTCGTGCATTTAGTTGATGACCGTGACATATATATTGCAACGTCATCCATTAACCAAACTCACTATTACACGGCTTTTAAGTCCTTTCCGCATTTAGGTCGTTGTGATCAAATATGCATTTACATATGGCATTTTAAGTGCGGCATACCGCAAAATAGTCATTTTGTTGACTTGCATTAAAAGACCGGAAGCAGGAGAAAGTACTTCGTCGATCAGAGTGGATTTTAGACAAAAACAACCATATTTTAATCGAGTTTCTACGTATATCGGTTTAATTATTGTTTGATGTATGAGTTAAAACGATTTTAAACAGGAGCGTCGCTGGAGTGATTATATTATATGGCCGTGAGGTTTAGGATGAATTTGCTGAACGCGGTATTGATGCACTGGAAAAAGAGTAGTGGCGCAAAATATTTATTTATACTAGCAATATATTGTGGTCCCTATAGTTCACTCACGAACAATCGCACTTCTCAGAATCTCAGTTCACTGACAAAGATACATTTTAAAAGTGCTTTCGAAGCAAGATTTCATTTCGTGCAAAAAAATGTATAAAACCGAGGACATGTCGATTGATCTACATGTATTATTTTCATTCCAAAAAGTCGTAATTATGGTAAAACACCTTAGTACATTTGACAGCATTTCAATAATTTCTGTACATTTCAAGAACTGCTTCTCCAGATGACTTTCAGCCCGCAAGACTCGTTTCGATAATTTGAGGCTGATATCAAATGGATGCCCTATACTGTAAAAAAGTTTTGTAGTTCTGTACATCCGGCTAGAATTTTATTAATTATAACGACGTCATTTATTTGTAAAACGACTCAATATTGGGCTCTCTCTGTCTGGTTCTGAGTTATTGCGTAGGAAAACATAACAATAACACAAAACCTTAAGTTTGGTTGAAGAATGAAGGCGCTTTTGCTTCATGCCAACTGGCTGAGTGTGGCTTAAAACTTAATTTGGGCACCCGTGAGATTTTGGCCCTATTATATGATGGTCCTAGACCATAATTATAATAGGGCCATAATAATCTCACGCTTACCCGTAGTGGTCACAATGGTGGTTCATTGGCATTGTTGCAATCCCGGTTAGTGCCTCTAACTTGTCAAGTTATCCAAGTGCTTAAACAAATCTCGGACGTTAACTTTAGTTGAACTAAAAATTAATCCTCTCTGGCATCGCATGTGAAATATCGTCCTCATAGAGTAATATAAGAGTATGTACTGTACCTACGATTAGAGTCCCTATTGATTATATTGTATTTCTTAAAGATTAATAGTAAACAAACCTTGACCACCACAAATGGCAAGAGGTGGATACTATATGATAGACTATGCCATTTATTGGAATAACCTCTCTGGACGACTGTTTCTTAATTAGAGGTTCAGATTGAGATCCAGTCTGATTCATTTTAATGGAAACCTTTCTGGTAACTGACATTTTATCGGATACCTTTCTGGTAACTGACATTTTAGCGGATACCTTTCTAGTAACTGACATTTTAGCGGATACCTTTCTGGTAACTGACAGGAGCCCATTGAAGCATATATCATTGGTCTATTCCATTTGGAATCCATACGCCCCTTTGGAAGACATATGTTATGTATTTTGTACGCGCTCCGATGGGATGGATCTTACGTATCATCCAGCGCCATTTATTATTTACTGCGTATCGGTAGAGATTCCTCTTGAACCGGGTGCACAGTAGACACCGAATTCAAAGACGCGCTTAAAAATGTTGGTTCATGTCATGATATATTTCGAAAGTTAATAGCGTTTACTTAGTTTGAACCGAAATGAATGGTTTCTCAGGGAAATCGCTTGAGTTCGATGAGTTGTGAAACCTGAGACCAATATAATGATCAATATGACCAATATATATATAAATCAAATTAAAGTCAAATGGACGAGTTGCTACTCAGACTGAGTTTCATGCTACTGCAATTCGTCAGGCAATTTGTTTGTTATTCCGTGCTGAAGAAACACAATACGCGGGCGTCGGAAGCAAGGACGCTCTAATTATATATCCTGGGTCGGAAGTTCGGCGAAGATCGCGGTAGTATGCGCGCGCCTTGCTCTACGCTCCTGGCGCGGGATGCTCATTCATAGGCAATGTGTTAGTCAGGAGTGGTTTGAGAGATAAAATTTGTTCTCATTACGGCATTTTTAGATACAAGTTCCGATCTTTTGGTAAGGAGAAACCGCTTGTCGGCGTTGATGAGAGTTAGCTTCTCCGAATCCGATAGACACAGGTCACAGCGTTTGATACCGTTATCATATGCGCGTGCCCTAGAGATATATGATGGATCATGTGATAGTGAATGGTTTGTTTTGGTAAATACAATAGTCATAACTCATAATCCAAAAAAAAAAAAAAGACAATTACTAGTATGTATAATTCAATATATCGTGTTGAAGCAAATACATTTCAATGTGCGGAATTAATAGATTGACTTGCCATGTCATTCAGACAAATGTTTTATCACCCAACCCATACAATGTCTGCTCCGCCCGTACGTCTCTATATGTGAACCGAACAGAAGCAATTAATTAGTTTTGCCCTTTAAGAGATTGTCTCTCTGAATCCGTTTACTGTCTGAAAGAGAATGAAGTATACCGTCTTTATCCTTTTGACATTTGAGTTGCATCTCGTGAATTAATTACTAAGTCATCCAAAGAAAGATTGTTTTATCACGCCGCTAAAACACCGCGATGGAAATGACTTAATTCAAATCGTGCGTGCTACATTTTGAAGATTTCCAGTCCACCATTACCGTCTACTACCCTCTCAACCGTACAGCATACATAAAAGTTGTTCATTTGCTTCACATTTTCAAGTTTTCTGCTGGTTCGATGAAATCTTTTGAATTTTGCCAGATGGTCAGTGTTTTACAGTTCTCCTGGTCCTTCTAGAGCTAGTCGTGAGCAAATAGGACGCAGCAAATGGTCCAGAACATCCAGATTTCACCCTCTGAAAATCGATGAGAGATTACTTGATAAAACATTTGGAAAAAGTGTATTTTAGGTCCCAGATAGTTGGTATACCAGTATCGTTCTATACTGAAACATGAAAGTTGCCAGTATCGCTCATCGATACTGGTACGATTTTACTGTTCCAGTATCGGTCGATACTGGAACACCAACTTGTGTCCCAGTATCGAGCAATACTGGAACGTTTTGATGTTCCAGTATCAGGCGATACTGGTACACATATGCTACCAGTGTGATTTGTCCCAATATTGAAAGATACTCGTACATAATTATGTTCCTCGCATGTGCCAGTATCGGCCGATACTGGAACACTGAATTTGTTGTTTGTACCAGTATCGAACGATACTGGGTGTTCCATCGAATGATACTAGTACAGTCTAGATTCCGGGACCTAAAGTACACTTTTTCCAAACATTTTAGTCTTATATGTTAACATGAAATAGGTCTAACGAGTCTTTTGAATCGACTAGTAATTTAAATGGAGAAACAGTAACATTTAAAATATTGGTAATATTGTATGCAATGATAGTTGGTAAAGGCTGCTTCCCAGCAAACACATCCGTTTTAAAAGCGTTCTTAAAATAAAAACGTTCTAGGTTTTAAAACGTTAGCATAACGTTAGAAAAACGTTATAATATCTAACGTTATAGAAAAACGTTAATGTGTTTGCTGTGGGGTTTAAGATACAAAACACAAATGTTCCACAACCTAATAATAATAATAATGTTATTATCATTCCTTAGGGCACAAGAATGTAATGAGAAGTTAAGTTTGATCTTAACTTTAACGACAGGAGAAACTGCACTCGTAACAATATGTTGATAACAATACTTTTTTACTTCGTACAGGTGATGTTGTTGGTATATTTCTGATAGTGCCTCTTTCATACCTCGGCCAGTCTCAGCACCGGCCACGCCTTATCGGAGTCGGCGCCGTATTTGTAAGCGTAGGAACTTTCATCTGTGGCCTTCCTCAGTTTATCTATGATACTCCAATGCACAATGTAGGCCGCGTGAACGGCTCAATTAACGACAGTGCCTTTCTTTGTTTGACAAATTCAAGTTCTGCTGCCTGTACGGCCGAGGAGAAGGCGATCTCGGGAACGTTACTGGACCAGGCGGCTTTCATTATGATCGGCCTTGCATTCATAAGTGCCGGCGGTTGTGCCGTTTTACCGTGGACTATAACGTATATTGACGATTGTGTCGCCGATAAAAGTTCTACGGCCGTTTACGCAGGTGAGTTGAGTGTGTGTGGTGGTTGTGGTTAGGATATCTAGACTGGATTTTAAGTCACTGAAGTACGTAAAATCTGTTTCAGAGAAATTCTCTTGAAAGGGGCACTGTATATTGTGAGACAATAGGATATAGATTTGGGCGGGGCTTAATTCATACTTACCGTTAGTGCGTATGATATGGCGCGTTACGATGTTCAAGCGCGCCCTCCACAAAGTTGCCGGCGTATGCATTGTGCGTGTGAAGCGGGGGGGGGGGGGGGGGGGGGGGGGTTGCGTATGCTACAGAACGTGATTATTCACTGGATTTGCCGATTTTATAAAGGGGAAATTTTTTTGATGTTTGAATAAAATAAATCTAACAGAAATCGTTATTTTTTATGATAACAAATAAATTAAATACACGACTCCAAAATGGTACAGCCTACACATTATGAGACAAACGTATACAGCTACAAACTATATTTTATTCTCTTGATATTAATATGGCTAGCAAAATACCCTGTAATTAGTTAAGTTTTGCTAATAGTATAACTCAGATGAAATATCAACTACAATAATGCAATAATATACATATCTATGCTACAAAATACGGCACCGGTCGATGTCATCATATAGCCGTTGTCAGCTAAAGACTCCACGAAATATTAATATAATAGATATCTTAAGAATAAATACCACGACATGCTGCCAACTGCACTTTGTAGTATTTTGTAGTATAGGCCTATAGCTTGGTATGGGTTAAAACGAATAGGTTTTTCATCAACAATAAAGATCGCCAGATCCATCCTCACACAAAATGGTTGTGAAACGTCGTCGAACTGTCAAAATTGTACAAACACTTTGCATTTGAGCGTTTTCTACAATTGTGTTGGGAATAAGAAGGTCTCAAAAGTGAAGATCTAATGACTGATTGCGTAGAGCCTAGAGGCATCGAATAAACATATATACTGTAATGTGAAGTTTTCTCAGATGAAATTGATAGTACCGAGTGTTTTTGCTTTAGCGTAATAGATTGGCTCTTAATGCTTATGAAGAGAAAAAATACTTCGCTTTTTATGTCACTCTGGATTATTGTAGCATCGCCTGCAATAATTAGCAAATAGGTGTCAAAACGTGGTTCTCAGCATATTGTTCCCATCGGTATTATTGGAAAGATGCGGAGATGTATTACTACTATAGTTTAACCAGTTCCAAATTGGCGAATGAATAAAGATGGACGCGGGCGCGCACGAAGGCATCATGCAATGCCTGCTCACGACGCTTAAAAATTGAAGCCAAACAACGGGCAGCGCGCCATGATACGCGATTCCAAAAATAAAGGGGACCTACTCGCGCGTCAATAGTGCGTCACTTTATTGCAGCAGTCTCCGCGTGCCGCGATTCCATTTCTGGCATCATTGTTTGGTGGTATTGATTTACGCCCGTCGTTCAAGCTGCGCTAGAAATTGACGGCGCCATAGTACGCCCCTGACAATCTGTCAATATCGCCATGAAGACCTTGTTATTTTTAGCTTCAGCGAATTGCGTGTATTGGTAAGCGCAGTGAGCAATCTCTAAGTAGTTAGTCTATAATAGTATCATGCGCATTTTGCATCATATGCGTGAGCCAAAACCGTGTGCGTCAGGCCATAAGTACGCTTGGATCACTCTTGAGCGGGGAGAGATAAAAACCGAATATTTCTCGCAAGTTTGGAACTGATTAAACTATAGTTCAGTGGTATGATGAAATCAATATGATTTGGTTTTAGTATTCAACAATGTTACAATGCAGAGTATTGGTAAAAATTCTTTAAGTTTCTTACATTATTATTATGGAAAGTTAACAAGACCCTAATTATAGTAATACTATAGTTACATCATTTGCATATTATATAGGCCTACTACTACTACTGACAACTGTTACATGGTAGTTTCTGGCAGCAATTTCACTGGGTGGGTAAAGTTGTCGGTGTTGAATAACAGAAATGATAGCTTAAGAACACTTTCCATCCGGTAGGCGTCTGCAGACGACATTCCAACACTTCACAAAATGTTTCAAAAATGTCACAATTATTGAATTTCATTACCATATTTGGAATAGAAATGCATTGAAATAAGTACAAACATGCCTAGTATTGGTTCTGTGCCCTTGAGATAGACCTTGAAAGTTGGGAAAGGTGTCTGAAACTGTTTTGTATGGTAACGCCAATAGCCGCGTGGAAAGGGTTAACTTTGTGCTAGCGCTGTGTCTTTGGGGACTTACTGTTCGGAAACGTCATTTTAATTGTCAAATCAATGATTGAAACTTGGAAATAGATGAACATGATGATGATAACTTGTGTAGCATTTCCCTGTTAATGCACATTACGCTACAAGGCCCGCTTAGCAGCGCTTTAAATTGCTGCCCTAAAATCCGGCACCAAATTTAAATTTTCGCCTTTCATCAAAGCTGGTTGCTAAATGACATAATTCTCGTGTGCAACCAACCGGCTGTATTGCAACGCCCATTGAGTAGTTTAAACGCATGAGCGTGTATGTATTTTGCAACATAATGGAAACTCACCCATGCAGTTAGCAAGAAGTACTGCTCGTACACGCCCCGAATTTAAATATACAACCAGCATGACCAGACAATCCTCTCGTAGTAATTGATAACACTAGGTTTACCAGACCGAATTAATAACGCTCCTAAGAGGGCAATTTATGTCATGGTTCCATTCTGTAAATCTAATATCTACTTAATCTTGCACTTATATACGTTTCATCACACAGCTTTACTATTCATCATCAGTTCCATCGGACCCATTCTGGGCTACGCCCTCAGCGGTGTCTGTCTGACCCGCCATACAGACTTTTACAAATTAGACCCCTCCGAAATCCACAGTAGACCGGGGGATCCAGACTGGATAGGGGCGTGGTGGATGGGTTTTTTCATCTGTGGTGCCATTATGCTTTGTATATCACTGCCGCTGTTCTTCTTTCCGAAGGAGCTGCCCACACCTGCTAAGGTAATGTATGGAAAACAAAAAACAATCAAAACCCCTAAACAACAACACAAAATACATGCTATATATGGATACCTGCTAATGTAAATAATTATAAGGCATGTACATGTAGCATCATGTGTTTATCATCATAATGTCATGCATACCTGCTTTATGCAAAATATGATGTTTGTCAGAAGACAGAGGACTTAACTGAGGTAATGCATACATATCAACTGAGCAACAAAAGAAACATCACTTGATTGCAAGGATGCAAATTAATAATTTGTGATTAAAAATAAACGATATAGAAAGGCCTATGTAGTTTTTCTTCCGTACCTTTTGCTAAAGGTCGTGCCAGTAATCAATCACAACGTAGCAGAAGCTGAGGCTACAAATTATTGATTATTGACATATTTTAATGTATGCCCTTTCAAGAAGTGGTAAGTTCATTTTGTAGCGCCGCAATTATACTTAACGCCTACTTCGGTAATGGTAGTGCCCCGTATTAGAACAAATAATTGATCAGTTCAAAATTGTGAATGAATACAGAAGGACGCGGGCGCACATGAAGGCAACTAGCGCATTGTGCATCATGCGTTGATGAATGCGTGTGAATCCCACGTGCATGTGGCCATTAAATCTCGGGCGTGCGCTGTGATTACTTTTTCGCGCGGAGAGCAAATACATTCTTAACAACACATAATCAAAAGTGAAAATTTACCCCACTATCCAGGAATTAACCTACGCCCTCTGGTACATTAGACCAGTCCTCTTCAAACTGAGCAAATGAGTCAGACTTTTGCTCAGTTGGATGGTTGGTACAGTGTCGGACGTGCTCCTGAGATCCCAGGTTCAATTCCTGGATGGTATTTAGATCGCAGGTTCAATACTTATAGGTGGGATCTACTGACTGTGCTATATGTTGTTACTTAAAAAATATTGTTGCTTTAAAGGCATAGGTACGGCTACTTCGACCAGTTCACCCTGGTGAACTAGCTCACACACCGTTCATTTTAGTTAGTGACAGATGAAATTGAGTTAAAATGGAGAAATCTCAACCTTGCCATATTCCCAAATGGCTGGTGAGAGTGGATCTAAGGGATTTTAAAAGTATATAGACGCATGTAAAAATAAGATAGCTAAAATTGTTAAAAGAAATATAAAAAAAACTATTCAAAATTATTGTGTGATATTAATATTGGGTGTGGATATGAAAATTAACATACAGTTGGTAGTTTACTGCGATTAAAGCCACCACTCGCTTGATTGGAGAAACCGTTATTGCATTTTAATTCATGGTCGTGAAATATGAACGTTAGGAATAAATTACGTCATTTAAAACAGTTGAGGGTTGTTTTTTACTAGTAAAGAATAATTACAGGAGCTGTATTTAAAAACAGAAGTGGGTTTGATTGTTAATTGGTTCAAAATAAAATAGTAATTGAATTGAATTTCGAGAGGACATTGATTCAAGCGAAGACGTAATTTAATTTGACTTGGATACAACGGACATAGATGACAAGACAAGCATTCATACTCTCCGCCAATAAAAGAACTTACGCTGACGATAAACCTGTTTTCTGCAATTTCATTTTTTATGGAACAGAAATTGGCCATATTTACATTGCAATCTATACATCTGAAGAAAAAAAATGTCTTTGAATTCAATTCAATTCAAAATGTACAATCAAATTAATATGTTATTAAACTGCATCGTTTAGGCGACGACAAAAGCCTTGTTCTACGGGAAAACGAACTTCTTAACCCTAACTCTACCCCCCCCCCCTTTTTTCAGAATTTTTTCAACGCGGAAAATCGACCAAAATATCCCTCCGATCCCCCCGGGATTTGATCCAGGGACCTCTCGCACCAGAGGCGAGGGATTCCACACTTCACCACGGCTGTCAAGCACAGTCTGGGCAGTGTATTGCCCAGACTGTATGGAGTGGGTCCATTTTTATATCAAAAAACTTCCACGCCGGGTGGTACCAACGTGACCAGTCGTGGTATTTTGGGGTATATGGTAGTGTTAGGGTTAACGGGTCGGTCGGGCATTTTTTGTTTTGTTTTAATCAACATTTCGGGAATAATGAATTTCCAACAACAACAAATTATTATTATTATTATTTAATTCGAAAAGATGGGTCGGTCGGGCCCATAGAACATGTATTTTATCGTGGCTTAAAGGAAGTGTCAACCCTGTTTGGCGCCACATTTATCAAGCACTGTAACTTTTAAACTATAAATGTGATGTACATAAAAGTATACATTTTTTTAAATGAAATGAATCAGAGAATCCATTTTTGGTATAAAACTTCACTTAAAATAGTGATTTTTACATTTTTGCCCAAAAACCACTTTTTTGGCGCCAATTTTTTTCTTCAGACAACCTTACAAAATCAGTTTTTGATTAAAAATTCCAAAATTTCACCAAAATCATCTAAAGTCAATTATCTTGGATCGCATTTTTTTTTGCTCACAATTTTTTAGTTTTGAAAATATTGACCAAAAAGTGCCAACATTTTTGGTGCCAAAAAAGTGATTTTTGGGCAAAAAAGTAAAAATCACTATTTTTGTGATAATTAATACCAAAAATGGATTCTCCGACTCATTTCATTTGAAAAATTGTATTCTTTTATGTACATTACATTATTAGTTTAAAAGTTACAGTGCTTGATAAATTTCATTAAAAAGGGTTGAATGATAATTTGGAAGAACGCTTTCTAGAAGCGTAGTACACAATTGAGCAGTAACACGGGGTATGGATTTTTATTATTTGCGTGGAGTATAAAGTCTTGAGATGCTATAGGAGGAGAAAATAGTCAAGGATGACAAGATGAGACCACGCCTAGCAACTATTAAAAATGCGTGTATTTCTGGTATCCACATCTCGGCATATAAGCCAAATTTTTTATTTTGAATCAGTTGGATGTGGAATTCGATCGAATGCACAAACATGCGAAATATTATTATCATTGATGGGTTATTATCACTCATTGAGGATGAGGCCTCGTGATCCGATCATCAATTTCATCATGTCAACTGTTATTAGCCATAAAATAATTTACCTAATGATATCATAATAACACTTTCCACGCGGCTATAGTTTTACCATAACAGATTTTTCAGAAACCTTTCCGAATTTTCACAGTCTATCTCAGGGATTACTGAACCAAAACTAGGCATGTTTGCACTTATTTCAATGCATTTCATATGGTGATTCCAAATATGGTAATGAAATTCAATAATTTTGACATTTTTGACACATTTTGTGAATATTTGGAATGTCGTCTGCAGACGCCTGCCGCGTGGAAAGTGTTAAAACATATATCCAATTCAATAATCAGTCAATCTAGCGTAAAAGGCACATAGAAGACGCGGGGATGAATCAATCAACCAAAGTTGTCAGTTTTTGCCGTTAGAATTCCCATTCGCAAAATAAACAGCCATGTTTATCTAAATCTATGTTAAGTCAGAAATGTTATAGAAGATGTGGGTGTGGAAACCCTATTTTTGATTCACATTTTTGGATTTTGTACTATTTGTGTAATAATTGTAAGGCGGAATTTTGCCCACGCGAGTTCATCATTTTTTCTGTAAAATTGTTCATATCTTCAGTGGGGGGGGGGGGGGGGGGGGGGGGGGGGGGGGGGGGGGGGGGATACCATTTTTTCCTCTGGAATAGCTCATTACTATATTCACAAAGTAAAAACAATATCAACTGCTGGTGTAATAATTCAAATAAACATGATGCATTATGGCAATATGGGGGTGGTTTTAGGCCTGTCATTTGGTTGGCATGGTGGATATTTCGTCGCTAATTTCCATGTCCTAAAGTGGAGTAAAATGTCACGTATGGTTATACTCTAAGAAATTGTGAGATGGTGTTGCATCCGAAAAGCTTGTACAACTGTGGTCTCGGTACAAAGACACGTCACGACGCATGTCATCATACATGATGTAGTACATGGTAGCATCTATGTGATAAAGCTGTTAGGGTATAACCATTTATTATACTTAGTGGTATAAGTACACCCAATTTTATGTTGCAATATCTTACCCATTATTTGTCTCAGAGCGCTATTTCTTTATCAACTATGGGCAGTGCTATGGGTGAGTAGAGAGAACTGTTCAAAACAAATAATAAATTACACAGTCTAGACAATATTATCGATGTGATGTTGACAAAATGAAAACATCAAGCTCTATTTTACGACCAGAACATTAAATCACCTTTTGAAGTGACATATTTAACGTTTCTGTTTTATGAAGTGACACTTTCATGACAGTTTCATAACAAATTCAATTGTGCCCAGCCGAACCCATCAAACACATATGACCGGTATATTAACATTTTAAGTCTGCAATCCATCGGTATTGTCATGTTTATAAACATCTCAGTTCCCCTAAAGTCTAAATTTAGTGATAATAAATAAAATATTACAGCTAGTCACCTGTGGTGACTTGTGCAATATCTGTCACTATATAATGCCAGTGTCTTCGTAAACAGAATCAGGACAGGACACGGTTTGTAAAAATTGTGGTCATAGTCTGTTTGGCCATCACGAGACAGTGACGTAACCGCGTATTCTACTAATTGCAGCACATAACGCGCGCTCGAGGCGCTGGCGTACACACACGAGCGTTGGAAGACGGAAGACACATACGCGTGCGTAAAAGCTGCGCCTGTTAAGTTACGTCACTGTCTAGAGGAAACCAAAGTATATACTCTATTTGGCCATCTCGAGAGAGAGTGACGTAGCTGCGTATTCTAATTGCAGCACATAACGCGCGCGCCTTCTCAAGGCGCTGGCTTATACACGCAAGCGTTGAAAGACGGACGATACTATTAGTTATTAGGTGAGGTTGGGTCGGATACGGATTATATCTAGTCGAGGATTCTGTATCGGGACGAGGGCGCAGCCCGAGTCCCGATACAGACTCCGAGACTAGATATAATCCGTATCCGACCCAACCTCACCTAATAACGATTTTATCCTACTAAAACACTATTAAAACAAAACAAGAACAAATGATTCTGTAAGTCACCTAAAACCCGAGCAAGTTCAAATGCAATCATGACGTTCGTCACGCGCCGGCGTAGCAATCCTACTACAACGCATGCGCAGTTCCTTACTGGCCGTATACGGGATTTGGGGGTCGGATACGGAATATATCTAGTCAGCGCTTATCCAATAGGATCACGAGAATCGTCTCGATGGTAGGATAAATACGCGTGCGTAAAAGCTGCGCCTGTTAAGTTACGTCACTGTCTAGAGAAAGCCAATTAGAGTGTAGTCATCGTTGATATGCTCAGTGTTGGAAATCCCGATTACGGTGCTACTCTCTACATAGTAGATCACTAATAGCGCTAAATATAGAGCTCTCTGCACCATCGTGAAATATACTACATTATTTTGAACGTACCCTGGATTTTTAAAACTAACATCAATGGGCATAATTCTTGAATCTCTCCACAACTATATTATAAAACACTTTATTCCGTAAAACGTTATTAGTCCCATCAATGCACATACTATTTCACTCTATATATGTTCCATACGTTTGAGAATGGAGTAAACCATGATTAAGCGATCCAAGCTGTTGAAGCCATTGACGCATGTGATAGGCAACATAAAATATCTCACGATACGGTCTAAGACATTTGTGTTATTATTAGACGTCTGTTCAAGTTCCCCTTTTGTCTGTTCTGCAGCAGGATGTGAACTGGACCCTATACATCTTGTCTACCTACAAGCCATGTAAGAACGCGAAATACTATTACTATGGTCTTGATCCTATACACCCATGAAAGAGAATATATCTCCTGCAATTCATGAAATTGAACCTATAATATCATCAATTTAGCGCATTAGTTAATATATTTACATACATTTGTAAATCCTAGGTTAAAGAAATGAGATATTGTCATGCATCTTTATTTATATAACTTGCAATCAAGAAGGACCTCTAAATATTGTGTATGTTCGAATCCGGACAGAAGCACACTGGGGTTTTTCAACGTTTGCACTGGCCTATAATTTTGGGAAATATAAATAATCAGTCAATCTAGTTTACCTGAAAAAAAGGAACAAATTTCTTAAGGCAATGTGACTAATTACGCTGATTACGTATTTACATATAATAGCCTATAAAATATTACAATCATCATCCTGATGATTTCCGCAAGGAAATTGAAGGATAACATTGGACTCTCCTATAGATGACAGATATTACACAAGTCATCGCAGGTGACGCGTTGTAATATTGTTTTTATTATACGTAGGCTATATAGGCAGAAACCAATTGGACAGTAGTATATAAATTTAGACCTGAGATGTTTATAATCAAGTCAATTCAGATGGATTTAGACATGAGATGTTTATAAACATACATTGTACGCTCAAGTTTATGATTTTAGCTCTAGGGACACTTTGTTTACAGTGGAAATAATGGCCATGTTCGCTTGTACAACAGTGTTGTTGTCAAACAGACACTTCTTTGCATACGGTACCCTACTAACAATGAACAATCCTCATACAATTTATACCAGGTGAATTCATTGGTAGGGTAATTCTAATCTTAGCCAGATAAACCATCAGACAATGGGCAGGACAGTGATGACAGATATGTCTAGCCATGAAAGTAACAGACTCTCCTACACACTTAAAAATAGGTAGTTAGAAATGACTCCTTGTCACGGTTCAACTATGCACCAACTGAAAAAGGTTAACTATGACACTTTTCCAGTTAAGTGTGTATTATTATGGTTTGTAAGTTAATACCAGCCTGTTTTTGTGGAGGTACTACATGTAGTCTCTTGGTATTAAAATCATAACAACTCGGTGAGCCCTCATTAATAGTTTGACACAATGGGACTATTGGCCATGTAGGCGTACAAGTAAAATGTTCCATTCATAGGCCTACTTAGTCCGCAACTGTTCACTATGACTAGAGAATCATACATTAACCCCTAGCTGACAACTATAGAGAACAAACTTAAAAGCAGATCATTTGTGGACTAATATGTCAATTCTGATCCATTGCAGGCTATTGTAATGTTTATATACCTGTCACATGTGTTTTCTGGGTTTGAGTGGTCACAATTGAATTTGTTTTGGAACTGTCACTTCGTAAGGTAGTTTAATGTGTCTAGACTGTAGGTGTCTACTCACCAATAGTTACTCAAGCAATAGATCTCACAGAGAAATAAAGGGTAGGGTATTGCAACGTAAAATTGGGTATACTTATCCCACAAAGTATAATAGATAATGATTGTGCTCCCTTGTCATTTGCCTCTGTAGTATTCACTCTTTGCACGGATCCGCCATTTGCGAGGAGAGACTCGAACTGGTACCATATTGAATAGGACTAATCCATAACATTATGTAACTAGTTCGACTCTCTCTGCACAATATGACACAGGTCATGCAGTAAGACATTGTGAAATGATGCAACACTTTCATTCAATCTGATTCCAGTTCGAGGCTCGTCTCGCAAATGACGGATCAGCGCAAAGAGTGAATGATAAAAGCGTCGCGCTAGTAATACTAATCACTAATGTTGCTGGTTCGAGTCTGGGGAGAGGATTTGGATTAATTATTCAACAGACACCAAATTGCTAAGAGATATGAAAACCTCCTAAAATTGTCTTTTATGATATTGGTATGATCACTCTGACGTGTCACTAGTGAAAGACATGAATTTATAATTGCGTTTCCATTGGAAACGTGTAAACAAACAAACAAACAACACAATCCCTTTGAAAGTCCCGACCAAAAAATCCTTGTTTCTCTATTGAATCGACGATCATGTACTACAGGTGAATAACCGCCTCAAAAAGCATTACACACACCCCAACATGCATGAGTCAAGTGATGTAATCATATGCCTCAAATCAGTATCGAACCGTCAGGTTGCTGTCAAAAGTTCAGGTGTGACGCTTTTCTTTTCTTTTCAGTTTTATCTAACATAAATCTGAATATTTTCTGGGACATTATTTATACATGTATGTACCCGGAGATGTGTAGTGTTGATTACAACCGAAACCACACGTTGTTAAACGAAATCATCGGGAAAATCTCGAAAGCGTGAGTGTGTGTGCCTGCAGCCATAGCAATGCAATAATAAGATTCCAAAATGAATAGACAATGAAAGAAATTGTTATTAAGATGACATGATGAAGTAAATGATATTTTAAGTTTTGTCCTCCTTATTTAAAGATTAGGTCCCAACAAAATATGTTTGATTGTTCTCGTCCGCCCGACCCTCAAAATCCTTCCTACCCACATTTTTCAAAAAACATCTTTGAAAATTGCTTTTTTTTGACACATTTTAGTCGAAAATCAAAAAATATTTCATTACTTTTTTTTTAAAGTGTTTAGAAAATAAAAATACTCATCAAAATATTACAGATTTTTCCCCGTTTTGGTTACTGCAACAAGTACATCTCATTTTACTTTTGGCACCTGAAAAAAGAGCAAGGGAAAAAAAAACCTTTTCCCGACCGACCTTACCCAACTTTGAAAGTGATTTATGGACAATCAAACAATTTGTTTTGCCTTAATGGTCGGTATATGAGTATCCCCAGGGATATTCTTCCTGTTTTCCGATTGATTCGGGTTCCGATGATTCAAACTGGCATTGAATTCCTCAATCGTATGTCAATATCAAGCCTGTAAGAATATTACCAAAATGTCCTCATTTGAACCGCGTTGGTTATGTAACCAGAGAGTTTATGACTTGCTTTCAAATTTAATTCTATCCATGGAATCATCATTCAAGATTGAGATGGTGTCAGAAATCTCTGATGATGAAATTACCAACTCGGTTCCGATAAGGACATTTTCGTAATATCAACCATGGAAAAAGTAAGGTATCAAGATAGGTAAAAAAGCATTGTTAGGGTCTTTTAACTTATTAAAAGACTGAATGTATTAACAAAAACAAAATGTTTCAAAAATCTCAAAACTATTGAATGTCATCACCATATGTGGTATAACCATGAAAAATGCTTTAAAATGAGTACAAACATGCCTATTATTGGTTCAGTAATCCTTGAAATAAACTTTGAAAGTTGGTTAAGGTATTTGAAAAATCTATTAGGTATTATGTTAAAACTAATAGCCGCGTAGAAAGTGTAGAGTCGAGCCATAGTTCTGATGGTATAGTCCCAGTACACGCTATGTGAACGATATGAAGGTAGTAAAAGAAACCACACTATCTGTCGAACCTTTACAACGCTATATTTTAATCATAGGAAATACATACAGGTCAGGAACATCATTTTTCATCTCGTGTGTTGATCAAATATGTAATCCTCAATTTGGTTTTCTTTTCTTCATCATCTACAGGTCAAGAAGAAACCTAAGGAGAAGGGCTTCACTGATATGGAGGATCTCAGTTTTATGTACAAACCAAATTTAAATCTAGATGATGCGGAGGGTGTTTTGGGTTTAGTTAAAGGTATGTATGTGCATAATGATAAATACGAGGATCGTTCAATAAGTTCTACCTCCTGTCCACTTGCCCATATAATGCTTTGGCGCGAGTTTTAAAAGCACGGGTCCTAAACAAAACAAACCACCGGGCAAAGAACAATGGCAACTGCCGACCAAATGCCCGGAGTGACGTCTTATGTCACTCTATCTATAACTTTGCTATTATATAAGCCAGTCTTATGAAATATTCTACAATTGTAGCTCCGAATCTGAGCTACACATTCATAGTAAATAGGTCTGAGTATTGGTTGTACTTTTCTGGAGATGCAGTGAAAACTAAATGTCCATTTAGGCGTGGCGTCGAAACTAATGCCCAATAGTGAGCTAACCTACCCAATCACATTCTCAAGTTCACTTTCGCAATGTGTCTGGGAGATCCACTCAATGTTGTAGCTAACACAACCACAGACATTGACCATAGTAAAATCTAACATACCCAATATTGTGGATTCAAGTGTTACGCCGTGTGAAGTGGCTGATTTAATAGCCCCTTGACGAGCATATACTAGCTATTGTTGTCAATAGGTCATAAACCCTACCTTGTAATTGATTATTGATTGCCATCTCCCAGTTGCCATAAACATATTCCGGCTGGTCAAGTTGTCAGATATTATGCGTTTAATGTTTATAGCATTTATATTATACGGTATGTTCCATTACTATATAATGATCGTTGTTCGTAAATTGCTCAAAATGTTTCCATATTGTGTATTTGCATTAAAACGTCATCTGCGTGTGGACGGGTTCTAAATGTAAAGTCGTGCAAAATATAAAGGTTTTTTTTTTTGAAAAGTGTGACTGAGGCGTAATAAAATTATTTAGTCTTTAAAATTTGGACATTTTAATAAAAACATATTTGCATTTACAAATATATTGTAAACATATCACAGCCTTTGTTAAATTAGAGGCCTAAACTTATAACAGTATCATTTATTTACATAAATAATTACTTATATTTAGATAAAACCTTAATTTAAAAACAAAAATCTATGAAAGGTATCCCTTTGGCATTGATATACGTTTACCATATAATAATGTTTTGGATTTTTAAACATACATTTAGCGCTCCCGTATGAGCATTTATTATACCAACAAAATAAAACATAACATTACGGTGTTCCAATGCATATGAAATATGGTTCAATATAATAATTGATATAGATCATTATCAATACTGTAGTGTAGTGTATTAATTTCACAAATTGTTTCACAAAAATGTTGAATTTATATAATTTCATTATCATATTTGGAATTCCCATGAGAAATGCATTGTCATAAGTACAACATGCCTAGTAGTGGTTCAGTAATCCTTGTGATACATTTTGAAAATTGGAAAAGGTTTCTGAAAATCTATTTTGTATTATGGTAAAACATAGCCGCGTGGAAAGTGTTAACTATTACTGTAGTGTATTAACACTTTCCACGCGGCAGTCGTCTGCAGGTCATACAAAATTTCACAAATTGTTTCAAAAATGTCGAATTTATATAATGTCATTATCATATTTGGATTCCCCATGAGAAATGCATTGTCATAAGTACAACATGCCTAGTATTGGTTCAGTAATCCTTGTGATACATTTTGAAAATTGGAAAAGGTTTCTGAAAATCTACTTTGTATTATGGTAAAACTAATACTAGTATCATAGCCGCGTGGAAAGTGTTAACTATTACTAGTGTAGTGTATGAACCCTTTCCACGCGGCAGTCGTCTGCAGATGTCATTACAAATTTCAAAAATTGTTTCAAAAATGTTGAATTTATATAATTGCATTATTATATTTGGATTCCCCATGAGAAATGCATTGTCATAAGTACAACATGCCTAGTATTGGTTCAGTAATCCTTGTGATACACTTTGAAAATTGAAAAAGGTTTCTGAAAAATATATTTTGTATTATGGTAAAACTAATTGCCGCGTTAACACTTTCCATCCACGCGGCTATTAGTTAGGCCTATACCATATAAAAACAGATTTTTCACAAACCTTTCCCAATTTCCGAAAGTCTATCTCAAGGATTACTGAACCAATACTAGGCATGTTTGTAATTATTTCAATGCATTTCTCATGGTCGTTTCAAATATAGTAATTAAATCAATCATTTTGACATTTTTGAAACATTCTAAGACATTTTGGAATGTCGTCTGCAGACGACTGCCGCGTGGAAAGTGTTAAGTTACTTTAAATTCAAACTTAAATTCAAAATGTTACTATATAAGAACTATGTTTGACCTCATATTAAACTTCAAAGTATTTGAAGGCTAAAATGTAACTTGAATTACAAATATTACGTTTTAAAATTCTGACACGATTTAGCGCGTTCAACGCATCATTCAAAACGGGCAAACATTTTCAAAAACTAGTGAAACGTTGTACAACACAATTTGCTACGGAAAAGTGTTTAATATATAATCAATTGTCTTCACATTTCTAGATTATCTTAAAAACATATTTATGATTTAAAATAACAAAAAGAAATTGTATAAGTATCATCGTCTTTCAGAAATTAGAGGTCAAAGTTCAAACAAGTACTCTTTTACTAAAAAAATACTATATTCGGGCATGTTTGAGAGATTGACACGACGACAAATATAATTACTTTTAAAAATGTAACAATATGAATGACATCCCTGAAGTGCTAGCTATATATATGTTACCTCATATTAAACTTCAAAGTAATCTTAAGACTAGAACGTAACTTGAATTCAAAAATCTATGTTTTGAGATTCTGGCACGATTTAGCGCGTTCAACGCATCATTCAAAACGGGCAAACATTTTTAAATAGTAGTGAAACGTTGTACAACAAAATTTGCTACGGAATGCGTAATATATAATCAGTTGTC
The DNA here is from genome assembly GCA_035610835.1 of Ophiura sarsii. Taxonomy (NCBI): domain Eukaryota; kingdom Metazoa; phylum Echinodermata; class Ophiuroidea; order Amphilepidida; family Ophiuridae; genus Ophiura; species Ophiura sarsii. Next base: position 25,110,684 of record CM069444.1, read on the forward strand.
TTCACATTTCTAGATCATCTTAAAAACATATTTATAATTTTAAATAACAAACAAAACAATTGTATAAGTATCATCGTCTTTGAGAAATTAGAGGTCAAAGTTCAAACAAGTACTCTTCTTTTACTAAAAAAAATACTAAATTTGGGCATGTTTGAGAGATTGACATTCTTTATTATGTATTATTTGAACTTGTGCTACGGCAATTTGGTTTTCCCCTTTTCGTGTGTGATAAATATAACAAAATAAACCGTGAAGTTGGGTTTAAATTGAATTTGTGTTTTTGGAATTTTTTTGTTGAAAATGTTATCAACCGACATATTGGCAGGGTCAACGGTAATACTCAAACATGCCAAATTCGGAAACTCAGAATATTTTGGCTGTGTGTGTTTTTGTAGGACTAGATAATATGTTCATTTTATATTTAAAATTCATTAAAATTGCTCTATTCACAATTTGTTTTACAAATTATTTTGTAAGGTCTACAAGTCAAAAGAAGCCCAATTTAGCGGCATAACCGTGTGATTGGCAACACTACCTGTACGTGTACATGTACAACCGCTGCTGTAATTTCACTAATCTACGCTTGTTTTCGTCCGTTGACGAATCTAATTACATTAGTTTTTCCTAATGAATCTTAACATTATATTTCTACAAACTTTTAACCATATCAATTAATATAAATGTTTTAATCGTTGTGAAAATAAAGTTGATTTATACTTTCGACACAGCAAGGAATTATCAGGGCCAGTATCGATTATTGATTGAAGCACTTAAAAGGGTCACGGCGACAAACAGCGGCTTTGTGTCTCACAAGTCAATAGAATGACCAATTTATTATAGGGACACTCGAGTCGAGTTTATAAATCGATTGAGTGGGTGACTTTCATACGCTCAAATGATTGCGTATTCCAAACGTAGATATAGTTTGAAATTGATGGAGGAACGAGTTTGGTTTCTCAAAATAGTTCTGTTACCTTCTCAATGCATTGGGTGTTCCGATTGCGAGTGTGACAATCATATTGAGCATATGATTCGACGCCTCGCCTTAGTGTGACGGAAACCGATGAAAAACAGCAAATATCTCCGAAGTGCTTATCAACTCGCCAATTCTATATATAAGAGACAAAACGTATACCTATCGGTCAAGTATAACCGTTTTAAATTTCAGATATCTATTTAACAGACTCTCAACAATAAAAGGGTCTGATTTGATACGAAAATAAGCCTCTACGTTCACTGAACAATTCAGCTCATCTGTTCGCTAAAAGGTCGCTGTTAGGTTCAATAGATTGTTTCACCGTCAGTAAATGAATTCCGTCCGCATGCCAGAACACGTACCGTTTCTCTTTCTTCAGGATCCACTTTGTTCAGCTCAGTTATATTTTCAATATGTGGATTTAGAACTAGCTAGAGGATAGATAGCATACCATTTTAATAGAACACAGTGGGTGGAAATGGCAACGTTTAATGTCATCGTATTATCAGCATTTATGGTATAGGTGTGTACAAGATGCTGTAAATGAATTGTAATTTACAATCTATCCAAAATGCTTTTACCATAATCAATATCCTCCGGATATAAACGTAATGATAACAATTGAAACATGTTGCTGGTAGGCAAATATGAGAATATTTTAACGTGAAATATGACATTTAAGAAAATGTCGATTAATCAAACAGCACGTTAGAGCAAAAAACCCACGGAATATAGGTGTGTACGAGATTTCTTAATGGCTAGTTTACTAATACATCCCAATCATGACAATGTTTTTACCATAATATGTATCCTCCGGATAAAATAAAGGTAATGACATTAATGAAAAGATGTTGCTTGCTGACAGGCAGAAAATCCGTGGCAATTACTTGCAACTTGAAATATGACATTGACAAAATGTCGAATAATCAACAATTCAATAAAAATCCATTTAAAACGAATAGACCATGCTCAAGTATGATTCAATTGGAGGAATGAATTACGCAAAAGTTAGCATTATTTAGTTTTCTGTGCCTTTGTGTAAGACAGAAGAGTTCAAGGTAGGTGTTCCGATTTCTGACCCGATTTTCAACTTCATGTTTTCTATTCTACATGAATGGTCATCCTTAAAATAGTCATATTCCTAAGTTTGAGTTGCATAACTCCAATGGTTCTTATTTTAGAAGCACAAGGTGACACGAACTAGCAGTAGTACACAAACTAGCAGGGTGGTTAACCACCTTTGGCGGTAATTCACCGCATTTTTGCCTATAACGTCTAAATGGAACATATCTTGCGCCTAAGATTTTACAGAAATAATGAGAAAAATAGGGGTTTTCTTTTGATATCAAAATATGTTGATGTGAAAATAAATCTAAGTGATCGGAACATAAACCTCTTAGTGAATTTAATCATTTATATTTTTAATAATGAAATTGCTATATTAGCTGGAAATATATATATATATATATTATTATTTTAACGATGCCTCCACTCAGTGCGCAAATGCGTAATATAGGATGGGACAAAGGACAAAGCACATCGGAGGGAGAAGAGACACGGCAATTGAATTTCACGTCCGGTCCACACAGATCCTGGAAAAACGGATTTGTTTCTAATAATATTCACAGTGATTAATCGTTCCCTTACCGTTAGTGCCATGTCATGTTTTATACCTGTCCATTTGCTAAAAGGTTTGCCAATTTCCTACGAGATCATTTTTCCAACATTTGCACACAAAAACCTTCTTAATTCAGCTCGTCTATTCGCTAAAAGGTCGTTTAAGGTTCACTAGATTATCTCACAGCCCCGTACAATGAATCCCGTCCGCATGCAAGAACACGTTCCGCATCTCATTCTTAAGAATCCACGGCTGATTTGTTCAGCTCAGTTATATTTTCAATATGTGGATTTAGAACTAGCTACAGGATAGATAGCATACCATTTTAATAGAACACAGTGGGTGGAAATGGCAACGTTTAATGTCATCGTCGTATGATCAGCATTTATGGTATAGGTGTGTACAAGATGTTGTAATGAATTGTAATTTACAATCTATCCAAAATGCTTTTATCATAATCAATATCCTCCGGATATAAAGGTAATGATAACAATTGAAACATGTTGCTGGTAGGCAAATATGACAATAAGTGTAACATGAAGTATGACATTTACGAAAATGTCGATGAATCAAACAGCATATTACAGCAAACACATCTTTGGAGACACAAGCAGACATTTTGCTATTTAACACTTTCCACGCGGCACAGGCGTCTGCAGAGGACTTAAGTTCACAGAATGTTTCAAAAATGGCAACATTTCGTACGTACGAGCACTCTTGTCTTGAGATACTTGGTGGTAAACTCACGTACAGTACCCATCGATGCCCAAAGTTCATTAATTTTTTCATCATCAAAATCATTGAATTTCATTACCATATTTGGAATCACCATGAGAAATGCATTGAAATAAGTACAAATATGTCTAGTATTGGTTCAGTAATCGTTGAAGGTTCATATCCGTATGCACAAGAGAGTTAGACCGGGTCTAAAGTTAGACCTTGTCTAAGTGAAATCTATTCATGCCTCAAAACCTCTGCATATTCATGAGATATTTTGTGCTATTTTTGAACTTTGCATCCAAATCTTTACAATTTGTTAGCTAATTTGAGAAGGCAGTGTAATTAAAGGTGTGCATTTCACAAAACTAAAATCCACTTAGACCAGGTCTAACTTTAGACAATGAATCCCCTCCGCATGCAAGATCACGCAAGGGCCCCATTCTTTAGAATCCACAGCTGATGTTCAGCTCAGTTATATTTTCAATACTTATGATACTAGTATGTAGATTATATCTAGCTACAGGATAGATAGCGTCCCATTTTAATAGAACACAGTGGGTGGAAATAACAACGTTTAATGTCATCGTAATATCACTCAGTATTTATGGAATATGTTTGGATGAGACTTATATAATGGCTTGCTATTAACAATCTATCCGAAATACTCTTATCATAATATATATCCTCCCTCCGGAAGGAAATGCAATCAAATTAATGAAACATGTTGCTGATATAGGCAGTCATATGAGGAACCAAAAATATAACATGAAATATGACAATGAAGAAAATGTGGGACAATCGCACGGCACATTAAAGCAAATACATCATCAGAGAGAGACGAGCAGACGCAGATAGATACGCTTGTTTAGCTTCACCTGTTCACACAGATCCAGTGGTAAACATGGGAGGGGAGAAATCTGGGAAATCCCCTTACAGGTTCATTTGACATTTTGAAAAGGTTCCTAGTTCATGTAGTTGGAAAAATGACAAAATGACCTAACAATTGGAGAGAAATCTTAATCACGATAGTTACGTAACAGCTATGATTAAACATGACAATTCTATACTACAGTTTGATCAGTTCCAAACTGGCGAGAAATATTCGGTTTTTATCTCTACGCGCGCAAAAGTAATCCAAGCGCACGCGCGCGATTATGGCCACACGCACGCGGATTTGACCGTACGCACGCGTCACGCATATGATGCAGTGCGCTTGTTGCCTTCAGCGCACCAGCGTCCTTCTGTATTCTTTCGCTGCTGTAAGGAGGCTTCGCCAATTTGGAACTGATAAAACTATAGCGTCAATAAAAATGTTTGTCCGTAGTTGAATCACGTCGTCAGAATTATATAAGCAAGCGGATTAAGTGTCCTTTCGTTGTATAATAATAACGGCATTTATAATGCGCCTTTGCCAAAGGATACAAAGCGCAACGACAAAAACAAAAACAATACAAACAAGGGAAAGAGCAGAACTTAGGCGAAAAGGTGTGTTTTAAGAAGGGATTTGAACCCTGTGACTGTAGGAGCACTACGAATATGAACTGGAATCTTGTTCCATTGAATAGGAGCAGCCACTGAAAAAGCCCTATCCCCGGCACACTTGTAAGTCTTAGGAACCCTAAGGTTCAGGCCGTGGTCCGATCTTGTTGTAACAGAGCCATCACGGGGTCTCTTTACAATGAGGCACTCATCGATATACCGGGGACAGAGCCCATTCAGTGACTTATAGACATAGAGCAAAGTTTTGAATTTGATACGGTCCTTAACACGAAGCCAATGAAGTTTCCGCAACAGAGGGCTGATAGAGATACGTCTCGGTGTCAGGAAAACAAGGCGAGCACACTTATTTTGGAGCCTTTGTAATCGATCGACGTCCTTTTGCGCAATATTGTTAAACAAAATGTTACAATAATCAAGGCGAGATAAAATCATTGCTCTAACTATGTTAGCGCACGTCTCTCTATCAATATACTTGCGAATCCTGTATAAATTCCGGATTTGCCAGTTGATGTTTTTGCAAAGTTTGGTGATATGCTGGTCCATATTCAATTTGTAGTCAAAGACAAAACCTAAGTTACGTATGGTGGACGATTGGGGAATTATCTCATCGTCAATGTAGAAATTGATATCTTGCAACCTAGTCTTGTGATCAGAAGATGACATAATAAAAAACTCAGTTTTGTCAGGGTTTAACTTAAGTTTGTTCATAATCATCCATGAGTTGATGGCTTTGACACACTGAGATATTTTAAAGATTGCAACCGACACATCACCGGGGATTTTAGGATTTACAGGTACATAGATCTGAAAATCATCCGCGTAAGAGTGATACCTCAAATTGTGATGGCGGATGATACGGCCAACCCCGTGAGTGTACATAACAAACCCAATCGGGCCAATAACCGATCCCTGAGGCAGTCCATGTTTGAGTGAAATATTTTTGGAGAAAGCACCACGTACTGTGACCCGGCAGGATCTATTTTCGAGATAAGAAGAGAGCCATTTTTGTGCAATACTGGTGATTCCAAACTCATCAGCGACTCTCTGCAGCAACATTTCGCGATCAACAGTATCGAACGCTGCAGAGAGGTCGAGCATGACTAGGACAACAGCTTGTTGATTATCAAGGAAACGAGAAAAGTCATTGTGCACACGAGCAAGTGCTGTCTCAGTACTATGATGGGCCCTGTATGCCGATTGCATGGGCTCAGCAAGATCAAGTTTATCAATATGGCTCTTAAGTTGAGAAACAGCACATTTTTCAATAACCTTAGATGTAAATTGAAGGTTAGCTACGGGGCGGTAATTTTTCAATTCATTTCTGTTGAGTGATGGCTTTTTTAACACTGGTGTAACAACAGCTCTGCGAAGATCTTTCGGGAAGGTCCCTGTGGAGAGAGACTCATTTACTATACGTGTGAGGTAGGAAGCAGGACATTAACATGTTGCTTAAGAAGCCATGTAGGCAGTACATCAAGCATGCATGATTTGTTTGGGCATTTAGTGATAACATGCAACATCTCTTCTTCAGACACATTAGCGAACTGACTAAAAGAAATGTGAGCACTGATTACATTACTAGATACATTAAGCACATTAACATCATTATTAGCAGTACAGTTGTCAACCTCATCCCGGATCTTGTTCACCTTGCCAATGAAAAAATCACCAAAAGAATTTGCAAGGTCCACGGGACTGTCAGTGTCAGGGATAGGGTTTGAGTCCATATTAAGGAGTTCCTTGACAACCTTGTACATGTCCTTGCTACAACTAGAGTTCTCAAATTTGTTCTTATAATACACAACTTTTGATTCAGACACTGAATCCTTTACAGACTGTCTTGAAATAAGGAATTGTTCATGATGAGCTGCAGATCCAGACTTACGCCATTTGCGTTCAGAATGCCGGCGTTCTCTTATGGCTTCATTTACCTGATCACTAAACCAACCAGGATTGTGCAATACAGTCGATTTCCTAGTGATGGGTGGGGCATGATAGTCAAGAACTTTGTATCATGTTGTTGTATAGAGGTTCATCCATCCCCCGCCCAGTGGGGGAGCGTGTTGGCGCAGCGGTAGTTCCCTCGCCTTGCACCAATGAAACCTGGGTTCAATTCTGTGCACGACCGGGCTTTATGTGCATTTGGTTTATCACGATCCATACACGCTCTCGCAGGTTTTCTCCGGGATCTCCGGTTTCCTCCTGCTTTCAAAATCGGTGATCAGTTGTTTCGGTTATCAAAAACTTATAATAGTTAAAAGATTTTTTTCTAAAAGATTTTTAGCTAGATTAATTACATTTTACTTTCCATGAGACGACCAGAGATTAACAAAAGCATCTTCCTGATCGAGAGAAAAATGTCAAGGCTCTTAATATTACCTTTGAATCTTATTGAGGCTTAGACTAATTGTTGATTAAATAAGCTAGGTTAATGAAATACATACATTCTCTCGAGATGGTCGAAGTACAACGAGATGATTGCCTTTGAGGCTTTGCACTGTTGGCTCTTAAATTGGAATTGAATATTCAGAACCTCTAATTTGGTGGCTCACATCAAACATATGAGTAAAAATAATATTGAAACCAACTATGCTATTGCGCAATGTATGCAAATTAACATGACGTCACGTCAACTCGTGACACAATTTGTCAAAAATGCAACATGAGGCACATACAAGCTCTTTCAATAAATGTTCTAAGTTTATGATATATTTTCTAGAAGATAACTTGAAAGTCGGCTTAATGATGCCTACATATTATTTTCCATGAGACGTCAAAGAAGTACGAAAACCATCTTAGGTTTAGTAAGCCAAGCCAAGTTAATGAGATACATACATTCTCGCGAGATGGGCAAAGTACAACAACATAATTGAATTGCCTTTAAGGCTTTTATTTACACTCTTGTCCGTTAAATCAGTGACAGTCACTGGTTAAATTGTGATCGGAGCTTCAAAACTAGGCCTACCTAGCCTTTCATCAAGGCGTTGTGGTGATGTGAGCACCCTTTAAATAAATGTGAGCGCCCGCTGTAAAAATAGTCTAATAAAAATAGTATAATACCTTGCTCCGCTCGGCCTCCTTTTATCTCGCTCCTCTCGGCCTCCTACACTGCAAAAACTACAGAACACATCGACGCATAGGTAACACGTCAAGAACATGTCAGGAACGCGTCTGAACGTGTTCAAAAATGTAACAGATTTAGAACATGTTCCTTGCCGTTACAGATGTGTTTTTGATGGCCCTTGAACACATGGTGATGCGTAGAACACCTTCAGAACACCTACAGAACACATGAACATGTTCTATATCTGTTACATTTGGACGCTTCCGACACATCCTGAACGTGAGTAGAACACGTCGGAATATGTTCTGTGAAGCGTCTGGTGGGTTCTGTAGTTTTTACAATGTTTTACCTCGCTTCACTCGGCGTTCGACAGGTAATTTTGCGAGGTGTCTTTGACAAAGACTATTAAGCTTTACCATTTGACTCCCCTATCTGGTCCTGAGAAATGCTCCCAATCCGAGAACCGCTATCAACCCAAGAACGTCACTCGTCAGACGGACGGACACTGATTGGTGGTAGTGAGAGGATCTACAACTCGATCTAATTCAGAACCGTTCGACTTTGGCATGTTTAAATGCATCGAGTAAAAACAGTGAAAACAACTCTGCTATTGCGTAATGTTATTAAACATTGGATGCAGAATAACGTACACTATAAACGATACAAGCTGTCACAATACAACTTCAAGCAGGTCAAGGCTCTTACACAAAAGTGCATCATGTTTAAATGAGCTTTCTATGAAGTACAGAAGTATAAGCTAGGTCATTGATATGTATTAATTCACGATTAATTCCCGTAAGATGGTAAAAAAGTAACCACTGCATCGTGGCATCTTCTTCAACAGGGGATTTGGATTCTCATCTCCTAAAGTGTATTGTGAAGGATCTTGATATACATGGGCCACATGAATATTTCATTACATTATTGACTGACTTTACGTAAATGGAAGGATATCTTGTCATATAAAGTGCAATGCAATCTTGTATTACAACAATTGTCCGTATAAATACTTGTAGAGTATTCGGGCATTCATATAGAAAGACATTTCGATATGCAGAATGAACAACATAATATATAGAAATCAATTCACAAACTTACTATTTCCAATGTTTGTTGGTACTATTTGATTTGAATACGCTTCAGCTATATGCAGATGGTTGGATGCAGAATATAAATAATATATGATACACGCTGTAAAAATACAACTTCAAAAACAGGTCAAGGCTCTTACACAAAAGTACATCATGTTTAAATGAGCTTTCTATGAAGTGCAGAAGTATAAGCTAGGTCAATGATATGTATTAATTCCCGATTAATTCCCGTAAGATAGTCAAAAATTAACCACTGCATCTTCTTCAACAGGGGATTTGCATTCTTATCTCCTAAAGTGTAAGATCAACACTTGTGAAGGATCTTGATTTATACATGGGCCACATGAATATTTCATTACATTGACTGACTTTACGTAAATGGAAGGATATCTTGTCATACAAAGTGCAATGCAGTCTTGTATCACAACAGTTTTCGGGAATATTCGGGCATTCATATAGAAAGACATTTCGATATGCAGAATGTCATGTCCTCGTCACAAACCAATTTCACTATAATGTACATACAATGACATCAAAAGATTTCTGCAAAAAAGAGGAAATTTTTTCCCTGAAAATAAATTTATGATTACATTCATTCATGACCGATCAGTAATAATTTGCTATACTAGTGAAGCACCAACATAAAAGAACATACCTTATACTATAAATTGATATTTATTTAGATTGATCACATCTGTTAATACCAAAAACAGAATTTTGAAGATGAACACTTCTACATGTTACTCATTTTGCATTATTAAATGGATGGCTATTCATTTTATATGAAGAGCTTTTTGCAAAAGGGCTTACCATGCTTATAGACCACTCCTACATGTTACTCATTTTGCATTATTGAATTTGCATTGACAAGTCTATGGAATTAATAAAATTATTGTATGGCTGTCTTCATTAATACTGTTTCTATGACTTGGATAAGTGCATCCATGCACGTCAATTGAGGCACCAACAATACAAGCCACATTCCACATAATGAATAGCCATCCATTCAATAATGCAAAATTAGTAACAGGTAGAGATGTAGGCCCTTTTGCAACACAGCTCTTCGTATGTGGAATGTGGCTTGGATTGTTGATGCCTCAATTGGCGTGTATGGATGCACTAATCTAAGTCATATGGACACAGTATAATGAACACAGTTATACAATAATTTGATTAATTCCATAGACTTGTCAATGCAAATTCAATAATGCAAAATGAGTAACATGTAGAAGTGGACGGTGTCCCTTTTGGAACAAAGCTCTTCATATATAGAAATCACTTATCAAATTACTATTTCCAATGGTTGTTGCTAATAATATTTGATTTGAATAGGCTTCAGCTATTTTCTGATAGTTTATTGACAATACAGTGTTTGATTTGAAAATAAAATTATCGTTATGAAAAATCAAATCAAATCAAATTACGATAACGCATCAATCAATTTGGATGCGCTTTCCCAAATTAGATTCAAATGACAATTGATGTGTTATGTTAATCCAGTGACAGTTGTTAGTCTAAGAAGAGATGGCCACACGGGTGGCCACACGTGTCGTCAGTGAGAATACGTCAATGATTTAGTAGGAAAGTAAAGATAATAGCCGAGTACTCCGGGGGGGGGGGGGGGGGGTACTTAGTGATTGCCGCGAAATAGGGTCCCATTTTTCACCCGTCTGGTAAATGAATGACCCTTTTCATAGCCTTTTTGGTAGATTTATGGGTCTAAAATCATCCTTAATTTTGCTGTTTTTCATAGAAAATTTAGCAAAATCTGTAAAATAATTAGGCAAATTATGGGTCTCCGGTAAACTTATGAGTCTCTTTCCCCCGAAAATTTGTAAATGTTTGGGTTAATTCTCATTTTGCTGGCGGCACACCCGTACAAAAACAGAGTACCCCCCCCCCCCCCCCGGGTATTACACGACACCATTCTATTCGATGTGGTTGTCTTCAAAACCGACCAAAAAATCGCATGATCAAAATCACGAATGTACCGAAAGCATGCGCTGTGTACCCCTTGCCCCCGGCTACGCCACTGTGAAGTAAAAGCAAAAGACAAGTGAGTTCCAGTACTTAAAACAACTGAGGTCGAAGAAGATTTATTGATATTATCTCTGACTCATTTCTGATTATAGCATTTACAATAATGATCCATGAAAATGTAAGATTATTATAATGCAACTTTGATTATAATGTATGTTACATAAAATACGAGATCTGTCACCCTCAAATGGTTACAACTGTTTTAGAGCTGTTAACTGTGAAAATTTGGAGTAATTCTGTTATACCCTTCACAGGGGTATTCATAGTGCGTGATTTTTAATAACGACGCATACTACCCGATGTTGGTGTGAAGGGTATAACAGAATTATGCCGAAAATTTAAAGACAAATTACTCCTGTAGTAAATTAATATCGTCTGCAGACGCCTGCCGTCAGTGAAAAGTGTTAATTATATGGGGGTTTGGTGAACCTCCTTTTGATCTTAAACCATTTACTATGATTTGAAAGTCTATGATTTAGTCGCATCAAAGCAAAGAAAAAAGAAGCATCTCAAACATTCTCATTCAGTGCCCTGATATTGAACCTAGTGGAACTCGCCATCAATATTTCTGATAAATATCAACATGCGTTTGGCTAATGTTCTATTTGTTTATTTTAATTTATCCTCTACAGGATTTTTGTCAGCCATTGTGCGATTACTGCGCAACACCACGTATATGGCATGCGTACTCGGTGTGTGCGCAGATCTAGCGTCTTTCATGGGCTACTTTACGTTCGCCGCCAAATACATCGAAACTCAATTTGGTGTCAGCGCCTCGTTTGCACCAATGGTGCTAGGTGAGTGGTTACTACTACCGATTGATTTGATTGGTTATTCCTAGAGCATGCATAGGGTGATGTGATATATCTAGCCAATGAGAGACATGGTTAGCAAAGCGATGTATAACGTCTATTTGGATGGTTATTTATCTTGTTATATTCGGCTATATGAGCCAGTCACAGAAAGTGTAAGAAAGGCTGTAGTGTTCGGGGGTTTAAAAACAGATTGTGTCATTAACCAATGGCTTTAATTGAAAGTCGTGTTTAAATAATATCTCTTAAAATTATGGTGTGGCCATATATAAATTAAAAATTAAACAAATGTAGCAACATTCACTATAGCTTTTCATATACATGTATAGAAGGTAATAATAACGATTTAACCTTTCTAATATATCCGCGATCGTTGTTTGCGTCATCGCATAAAAAGAGAAGTAAAAAAATACCTCATGGCCTCAGCTCAGCTCAGTTAAACCCATCGTATAGATTTTATGTTCAGTGAATTTAACTGTAACCATCCAAGCAAAATAATGTTGGCCATTGGTCAATTCGGTTAATTCCGCCATATTTTATTAGAATCACTGCATGCAGTATTGGAGAATGCGGCTTCACAGTCCCTTAGCAGCAGTCTTAGAGAATCGGGTTAATACCCTAAATGAACTGGAAACAAAAATAAGCAGACACTATACTAATGGAACTCTTAAGTTTAATTGAAGCCGAGCTAATGATGTATTGACGATATATACATGTACATAATTATGCAATTAGTGACTGATATTTGTGTCCGAATTTTAATCACATTCCGTTCAGAATAGATTATCGAGTTGCCATTGTATTGCAACATAGACTATTAAAGAGCTACTTTATAAATACTAACGAGTCTAATACTAGATCAGACTTGAAGGGATTATTGTAATTAGATCCATAAAATATTAGTTTCATTATATAGCTATTAAAACCATACTATCATTCAGAAACTACTCTTGTCAAAGATTAGTAATCAATAATTCTCCTTTTTTAATTAGTTGTTATCACGCATCACGTAATAATGGCAAACTAGAGCTATTATTGATTATTACGCACAGAATGCACCTGCTACGTACATTCAAGGATACGACCCCGTTCTTTTTACAACTTATAACATGTTACAAAGCGTGTCACGCGTACACCCGATCCCGTCAAATTTGATATTTTCGATTCTGGAGAGAGCCCGCATTTGTCTCACTACGCGGCCATATCAGAGATATATTTTCTTAACCCTCGTCCTCCTGAGACTTTTTTTTATAACACTGTTAACTGTTACCCCCCCCCCCCCCCCCCCCCACCTCTAAAAAAATCCAAACCGAGATGCAGAGTATGCTTATTTTTGTACCATGGTAATTGGTATAGCTAGAGGATTTTTCTTTCAATACATACCAAAACAAGAATAAACATCGATCGGCATGACGTCACTAAACATGGCGACCTCAAAATACCGTTGTATTCGTCTGTACAATGAAATATAGGTCAAATTTAACATTTTCGCCAAAAAAGTCGGAATTTTACCTCGTTTTTTGCTTCTAAGTACTTGAGTGAGGGAAATGATGTTTCTAAGATATACTATCAGAATCAGGACCATACAGTTAAGATATTTTCAAAAAAATGACGATTTTTCAAATTGTAAGGTGGCAACCACCTCCCCGTACCCTCGGAGTCGGACTTTTGACGGCTTACCCTACCCCTGGGTAAGGTGTTACCCCAATTTGTTCTCGTCAAAATGAGTGCAAGGGATGTAAATAAAATCACCTAGACGCCCTAGGCCACTGTCCTATGCGTTTTAGCGCAATCGGCGAAAATTCTTAGGGGGTTGGGGTGGGTGGTTACCATTGGAGGACAAGGGCGAGAAAGTAGCTATCTTGTCCTCGAGTAATACTGGATTTATGAAGAATGGAAAACACCATGAGAAGAAAAATCTGGTCACACATCAGAAGAATGGTAATGTTACGAAAGCGTACAGACCTCCAAAACTGAGATACGCCCTTGGCTATTTATTGTCTAATTTACGGATAGCTATTTACTCTAGTGCAAATCATTAGTAAAGCTATTAACATAAATGTGATTATAAGTACTTCTATGATTATAGCATCAAATTATAAGGACGTGACATTGACACACCCAATCCATATTTATATTAACTGATATTCTTGGCGTTATTTAAATTAAAACAAGCAATGGGCTATTCAATTTGAAATCCATACACCCGCTATTGAAGACATGACCTTAATCTATTACACAGGGAGTGTAGATTTCAAATGGAGTCACACATGGTGTAACCCCATTTGGAATTTCACACTCCCTAGGAAGATTAAAGGTATATTATGTGATCTTTTCCAGATAGCGCCCTCTATTCATGATTTTATTTAGAAAGTAGATTTTCTTGCAGATTTACATTTCCGATCATAAATCATACATACATTCCAAGTTACAGAGCGATACGATTCCTAATTACCTCAAAATCATGGTTTTAGAGTGAATTTAGAGTGAAAAATATAAACTGTCGGAATCCCGACAGTTTATTTTCACTCTAAAACCATGATTTTGAAGTAATTAAGAATCGTATCGCCCTGTAACTTGAAATGTATGCATGATTTATGATCAGAAATGTAAATCTGCAAGAAAATCTGCTTTCTATTTTTTTTCGATGTTGAGGGCGTTCCCTGGAAAGATCACATAATATACCTTTAAGGCAACTTCTTCCATAGGATGATTTCGGAAAAAGTGTAATTTAGGTCCCAGATACTACTGGTATAACAGTATCGTTCAATATTGGAACATAAAATGTGCAAGTATCGCTCATTACTGGTACGATTATTTTACTGTTCCAGTATCGGTCGATACTGTTGTGTTCCATTATCGAGCGATACTGGATCGTTTTTATGTAGTAGGCCTATCGGGCGATACTGGTACACATGATATCAGTACTAAGTAGTGATTTGTCTCCGTTTTGAACGATACTGCTACATAACTGTGTTCCAGTATCGGGCGATACTGGTTCATTTTATATGTACCAGTATATGTCCGATACTGAACACTGACTTTGTACCAGTATCGAACGATTCTGGGTGTTTCAGTATCGGACGATACTATCACAGTCCAGAATCTGGGATCTAAAGTACACTTTTTCAAATGGAATAGCCCTAATATAATCTCTTCCTTTCGCGGCCATCGTTTCATAACAACACCATATCGTTCACCCCTGAATTAGAAAGCCGGATAAACAATTAATAAAGTCATTCATCCTTAGAATGTTCATCTAGTTTATTGGTTCATAGTTTTGAAATAAAAAAGGTTTTTTTAGACAATCAGATTGTCCTGTATTTATTTCTCGGCTTTCTCATTCATTTCTTGTTAATGAAGGTTTTATAATAGAAAAGAACATGTTATAAGGACCCGGGAAAAGAAACTACCTACCACCGGTAGGGACAATTGCTTGCAATGGTATTAGCTTCAACTACTACGCCGTTAAAACAGTTCAAATGAATTTAAGTACGAGATCGGCGGGTAAACAATTTTTAATTCTTATTATGATGTTTTTCAATATTTTCACACAGGTATCATCGTCACACCAGGAGCCTGCCTGGGCAGTCTGACTGGAAGTATTCTGGTCAAAAGATACTCACTCGGGAAACGAGGTTGTGCTTTAACCGTACTGATACTCTCCACGATCACGCTAGTGATGAGCCCCGTGTTGTTCTTTGTCGGATGTGAGAACCCTAGCATAGCTGGTCTGACAACGCCATACAACGGCTACAAGGAGCCTCTGCTAACTGTGGACAACAAAGATTTTTATTCTAGGTTGGTGTACTATTTTGGCTGTTATTATTGTTCATGAATATGTTGTCTCCTTACAATTAAGATTCCGTATAAATATTAAATATAGCCGATGCCAATTAGAGTCAAATTCCCAAGGAGACGAGATGTCATTTCAGAGAAGTGTTCTAAAAGCTTGACTGTGAACAATTGCAAAAACAATTTTCCTTTCCGGGTATTGTCCATATTAGAGACACTATAAGTTCTCGTCAACATAGTCAGGTGAACATTAATTTCAAATAACCTTTGTTGGTAAACCTTCCTGCTTTGCAAACCGGCCAGTGGCAGCGTTGATGCTCGCGAACGGGTTCTGAAGCTATTTTTGTATGTATGTAGCCTATACCGCTAAAAATTGCACAATTTATGTTTTCTTTAAATGTGTTCATGATGGCTCTGGCTGTCAAGATTAGGCCTTCAACAACCCCAGACATCAATGCCCATCATCTTATTCTAATCTCTGTAATCCGTTTCAGCTCAGTTGTGATTGCCTGCTCTACCCGTTACATGTACCTATAATACCGTTAAACTTCATCTATAAGCACTCATTGACTAATAGTTAATAAGCAGAGAATAGATAAAAAGGTATGAGCGCCCTCTATTGATCTAGAGAAATTATCACGAATTTGTTTAGTGTATTCGATATTCAATAATATAAAGTTGTATTACTCTCTAAATAATTTCATGGACAGACGAATTGCTCAATTGGTAAAGCGCCCGGTAAAGCGTCAACTTCAGTATCACGAGGTTGGTGGATCAATTCTCAACTACACCTTTTGCAATTTCTTTTGAAATCCAAGTGATATAGAAATTAATGCAAACTTGAATGTAAAATGATTACTCAATTATACTAGCTTTATTGTTATTTTTCAAAAAACAAGCGCATAATTAATTTGATTGTATAAAGTAATGATCTTAATAGTCCAACCTTTTTATAAGCTAAAACACATTTATACTACAAATTAACCACAGCAAAATGTATTCATTGGCTTATTTTAAATGTTTCACACAGTAATACAAACGTTTCCTTCATCATGATTTAAGGGCAAATTATGATGATGCATATTAGGTTGGTAGATCAAGTTAAGCAACAAAATGAAAGTAACTATGCAAACCACTATAATCCTGGTCTCACAATGAATGAATAGGTGAATGAATGGATGGCTATTAAATCAATTTATTTCCAATAAGATAGAGGGCCGTCCATTTATACCGACCCATCAATCATACATGTAGTTATAAAACAGTATCTGACACAGCAGTCTCGTTTAGATCAATTGGTTAAGCCGGCAGTTAGGGCAATTGTGATCGCAGGTTCCAGATGACAATTCCTGGTTCGAATCTCACTTCAAGACTTCTTCTTTTGGAAAGTTTATAAATATTTACGGTGTATATCAAATTCTTAACTTTGTTTTTACCATGAATAAATAGTGAATCTATCTTTGTCTTTAATGTGGGTTTTCCCTTTTTTCCCTCTCTTTCTACTATTTTTTATTTTAATTTTAATGTTATCACAATCGTTTATAAATAGTACAAACATTTAAATCAACCTCAACGACTTAGTATTTTTGTGAAGACATGCATGGATGGAGTACAATGAGACAATACGTTGATTACAATTCACTGCTTTTCAGTTCTGCTACTTATGGTTTTGGCCATTGTTGGTTCTAGATGACAATTTCTGATTGAGTTTATAGAGAAACATACATGTACATGTACATGTATATGGTTCACAGATCGATACAAGCATGTAGCATGTCTATCGAATTTGGGGCAGAGGACTTCTTTAGTGATATAGACACAGTTTCGTAATTCTAAAACTAATCCGTTATAAATCAATAACACGTGGCCACTATACTACCATTTACATGAATGTAATGCATGACCTTCAATACCACGTGAGCTGCTCAAACTATGACATGTTCATTAGGCGTGCAATTTAAAGGCAATCCATCAAACGTGTGTATTATAGTTCCGAAAAACTTAAACAGACTTAAAAAGATGGATGGTGCCGTAAATAAGTCCTACGCGTGATTTCTTTTATTATTTCCACTCAGTTTTGTTTTATTTGTTTTGTGCTTTGTGTTTCTCCAAGAATAGGTATGGCACAAACGTGTAATATCGCGTTTCGAATCAACAGGCAAACAGTCAAAACGTTATTGACTGGCCATGGCTTGCGTGTCCAGTTTGACTAAATTTTGTTTCATTAAAAAAAATATATATATAAAAAAACCAACGAAAAAGATAGATTCCTTGTTCATTCATGAAAAAAATAAAACACTGTCAAGAATTTGAAAATTATGACCTTTCCAAAAGAAGAAGTCTTGAAGTGAGATTCGAACCAGGAATTGTCATCTGGAACCCGCTATCACAATTGCCCTAACTGCCGGCTTAACCAATTGATCTAAACGAGACTGCTGTGTCAGATACTGTTTTATAACTACATGTATGGTTGATGGGTCGGTATAAATGGACGGCCCTCTATCTTATTGGAAATAAATTGATTTAATAGCCATCCATTCATTCACCTATTCATTCATTGTGAGACCAGGATTATAGTGGTTTGCATAGTTACTTTCATTTTGTTGCTTAACTTGATCTACCAACCTAATATGCATCATCATAATTTGCCCTTAAATCATGATGAAGGAAACGTTTAAGATTACTGTGTGAAACATTTAAAATAAGCCAATGAATACATTTTGCTGTGGTTAATTTGTAGTATAAATGTGTTTTAGCTTATAAAAAGGTTGGACTATTAAGATCATTACTTTATACAATCAAATTAATTATGCGCTTGTTTTTTGAAAAATAACAATAAAGCTAGTATAATTGAGTAATCATTTTACATTCAAGTTTGCATTAATTTCTATATCACTTGGATTTCAAAAGAAATTGCAAAAGGTGTAGTTGAGAATTGATCCACCAACCTCGTGATACTGAAGTTGACGCTTTACCGGGCGCTTTACCAATTGAGCAATTCGTCTGTCCATGAAATTATTTAGAGAGTAATACAACTTTATATTATTGAATATCGAATACACTAAACAAATTCGTGATAATTTCTCTAGATCAATAGAGGGCGCTCATACCTTTTTATCTATTCTCTGCTTATTAACTATTAGTCAATGAGTGCTTATAGATGAAGTTTAACGGTATCTCCTGTTGCATTCGTGCTCCTCCTATTTCATCATTGACATGGCCTATATCGCGAGGCTCCCCATGCTGGACTTGGAATGAACTTTCAGTCCAGATCAAATGACTAATAGATGGTCGACGCGACGGTGGATAATTTTTTCAAGATTTTGAATTGCGATCTATTTTGCAATTTCCAAATTTCACATGTCATGTTACAAGGACTTAAAAAAGTAGGACTTAAAAGTAGGACTACTTCTAAAAATCTAGCCAACTCCAATATACGTGCTATTTGTGAATTAGTTGAAGGGTATTTCAGTCAGACCATGGTCAGACTCGTACACATTCTGTTGCCACATTGAACATTGAATCAGTGAGACCAACCTCATCCGTGGCCTCGCCAATCGCTCGATTCATCAAATAAAGCTAAACAGTGGCGTAGCTCAGGGGGGGGCAAATGCCCCCCCTGACGAAAAAATCCAATTTGAGCCCCCGCCCCCCACCCCTCTAAAAAAAAAAAAAAGGGGTGAGAAAAAAAGGAAATAGGAAAAAATTGAGACAAAAGACCGAGGTTATTAGGCAAATAGAAGGCAAAATTGTAAATGTAGTACATTTACTGTGCGATATTTTTGGACTGTGCGATTTTTTTTTTGGACTGTGCGAATTTTTTTGAGCCCCCCCCCCCCCCCCCCCCCCCCCACTTACGTGAAATTCACGAGGTAAGTTACTAGAATCTTTTTTGGGGCAACCTTTTACGAAAATTTTAGAAATCTTGCCCCCCCTGAAAAAAATCCTAGCTACGCCACTGAAGCTAAATTAGATGCACTGATAAGGTTTGAATAGGAGTTCTACAATTTCAATATTTCTTTTTCTTTGTCTATAAGATATAATGATTGTAAATTCAATAAATTGCACCTATCTTTACTAACCGACCGTAACATTACCTGCCTATTTCCTCTTAGTCTCTAATGAAAACTTGCTTTTCTACATTTCATTTGTCGTCAACACAGCGTATTGCCCAATTTGACGTCGAGCTGCAACCTAGACTGCACATGCGCCCACGACTACAACCCCGTCTGTGGATCGGACGGTATTACGTACGTGTCGCCATGCCACGCGGGTTGCCAGTCCTCCGGGACGACCAAAATATGGAAAGAGGACCACTTCGAAAATATCACGGTAAGTATAATATGCGGGATAATATGTCAGAGTATTTCCCGCGATAATAGCTCGTGCGTCAAATGAAAGCCAACGGGCGGAAACTAAATCTTTAAATATATTGAATTTTGAGTTATTTTAGTATACTTAAAATGTTATCCTCAAAGTTGTTGAATGTACGGTACATTGTACTAAGGGTCTTCATGAAGGAAATTAACAGATCTATATAGAACCATCAACAAATAAGGTAATATTTTCAACCTCTGAATATTTACAAAGCTGATTGGCAGATGGAATGTGATTTTCGAATACACTGTACTATTGTGCAGTAAGTATTTTGGGGAGAGACACTATAAAATTCATTATTGTGCTTTCATTTAAACTCCAATATTAAAATGCACTGGTGTGTATTACTTTATAGTGACTTTATACACACACAAAAAAACCCCTACAATTTTGACTGGAATTTTGAAGTAAAGTTCACGAGGTGAAATGTTCCTTCAAATGCCATACAAAATACACGTACACTATTATTAACATGATTAATACACAATGATTCGGGTGATTGTGTCGTACATACCTACGTGTTATGGAGAATAGTATAGTATAATATAGGAATCGCCTGATTATTACTTAGCGATCGACAACGGTCGAGATTAATCCGTGCAATTAGACCCATATTGTACTCCTATTCGGTGGTTTGTCTGCTGGACGTCAATTTCACCTTTAAAACAAATTTCTGTGATATGTGAATTCGCAATGGTTGATGGACGGTAACACTCGTAAATTGTAATTCCAGCTTAACCTAATAGTAATATATAGCCTAATACCCTGCAATACACTAATTACTCTCAATATTTAAACATCTTGTCAGCAGTGTAAATCGGGTTGTTACACTTTATTCCGTCCTGTACCTTAAATATTGTTGAAAAGATTCATCAGGATTGGTGATAAACATGAGAAAAAGGTTCATTGTATCTAATCCAATTATTTCCACTTACTTAGTATTGTGGACGTTTCAGCAACCACTGTTGCCTTTATCAACACATGATAGGTAGTGAGTGATTAACTACTGCTACTATCGACGCTAGTTGGTTGCTTAGCGACGACTCTGGAGTTTCTAGATGAATCGTGACGAGGGGCAGTATCATCTCTCACATGTTTTTGATGAACTATTGCTATCTGGAGAAAAAACATCTAGAAACTCCAGAGTCGTCGCTAAGCAACCAACTAGCGTCGATAGTAGCAGTAGTTAATCACTCACTACCTATCATGTGTTGATAAAGGCAACAGTGGTTGCTGAAACGTCCACAATACTAAGTGGAAATAATTGGATTAGATACAATGAACCTTTTTCTCATGTACCTTAAATAGTTTAACACTTTCCATGCGAAGTGTAATATTGCAGCAATATTACCATATTTGAAATCAACACGAGAATTGCAATAAAATAAGTACAAAAAATCTGTTTGGTATATATAGTAAAACTAACAGCCGCGTGGAAAGTGTCAATCGTAGGGAAAGACTGAAGCAGCATACTATACTAATACTTCAGGCGTACATGTATAGCGTCTCCCAAAAAACTGGGTTCAAAAGTAACTAAAAAAGTTGGAAACATGGATAGTATATATTCAAGGATATAAAAAAAAAATATACCTGACCTTAATTGGTTAAACTCTGTGACCAGTCCAATATAAGCTTTTCGAAATACAAAGATTTAAATAGAGTGTGGTCAGAACACATTTTGTCCCACTTTTCAAGGAACACCCCCATGTGTTGCAATTGCGCATTGTTGTGACTTCCTCAAAGTTTTGCATTTGCATTCATTCTTTACAAAGACTTGGGCAGTAAACAAAATTATCTGGGTCATATTGCAATAAACAAGTTCATTATTTACATAAACATTAAAACAAAATGTTCTTTGTTATAGTCCGAGTCATTGTTAAGTTCTTTTGGAGACTAAACCCCATATACCGGGAGTATACTGCACATAGCGCACAGTTTCATGCAGCGCACGGATGGTTTATTCCAAATGGGTTCTGACCAGGCTCTATTCAAATCTTTGTATTTCAAGAAGTTTACAATGGATTGGTCTCCGAATTTACTCAATCAAGGTCAGGTATATTTGGTTTGATATCCTTAAATATAAACTATCCATGTTTCCTACTTATTTCGTTATAAGCTCGCAAACTTTTGAACCCAGTTTTTTGGGAACACGCTGTAGCACAAGGCGAGTCGGAATGGTTTCGTTTCCAAATAAATCCTGAAATTTCTTAACAGTACGTACGTTGTCACATTTTTCAACTGAATTGTTTTACAGAGTATTAGTTGCCTGTTATTTGTGATACAACATTTACTTGCATCTTATAGTTCTTTGAAGAAGAACATATGGAGGCCAAAATTTAATTATTAGATATTGTATTACATATTTATAAATATTATACAATATCTAATCATTCAATTTGATTTAGGCCTCCATTATAAGGTTCATGCGTTTCAGCTTTACTTCCGATCAACCAAACACAAATGACTTACCTAAATCCTGAAAATGGCAATTTGTCCTCTCATTGGCCCTCGTCTAGGAAACCAGGCTGAATATTAACGTTCATCTGAAATGGTTTATGTTTATATAACAAGATCTTTTCTAGTCTGAAGCAAGGATTTTTACAATTCAAAAATTAGTGTGACTCTTTGCTAATGAAGTCTTCAGTTTAAAAATGTGAATTAAAGGGGATTTGGGTACTGGTCATTCCGATTCACCTTGTCCGTATTTTGTAACACAATAACATTATGTAAACATTCTACTTTTCTCGAAATCTATTTAACAACTTCCTCGACGCTCTTTGCTCCATCCCGCCTACCCCAACATTTGTATTCCATCTCGCGTCCTCCTCCACCTCCTTCAGGTATACCTACGATGCAACTGCGTGGCGAAGACACCGTCGGCGCTTCTCTCCATGGTTCCATTGCCGGCAGGGTCGGCACAGCAAGGCGAATGCCGACAACCGTGTTCCATGATCTGGCTGTACGCGTCGGCCGCCATGATCGTCCTTTTTCTCAACTTTTCATGGAGTAACCCCGCGTTCATGCTACATCTCAGGTACATATAGTCACGATTCACACTACTGTGTTGTTGCATGCCTTATATTGCACGTCCATAAATCATTCACTGTCACGCAGGCTTCATTGTATATATCTCGTGCAAATGGCTAATCTGAACATTTAGCGTAAGTGACAAGAGCGATACTGCTTAATTGCTATTGCCGAGGGCTTGCATGATTAAAATCTTCTATGCATGTCTCTGGTAGTCGCTTGCATCACAGATGTGCTTGCATGGATGCTACACCTTTTTCCACAACATTTTTCAAATGATGCAATGCACCATGTCGTGATATAAATTGACATTTTTATAATGTATTTCGTGACTTGCGTCTTTGTGGCTGATATTGAACTAGCCGAAGTTAATTAGGTGGTGTCATAATTTGCGAAAAGCGATGCGCCAATGTCGTGAAGTGTCACCGGGAGTGTCACATAGTTGATGTTGATGAGTACAGTATATCATTCAAACCCTCACTGTAATATTGTTAGTGTTGCATTAGCTTGTCTGACCGCTCCATCTTACTTCCATAGATAGACTAAACCTAGCTGGAATACAGGGTGGTTCAAAAGAGTAAACCTATTCTAATAATCATTTCACCTACTTAAAGGTAGATGACCCGATCACATTTTCGTAACACAGAATTATTTCAAACATACGGAGATTTTCATATCATATGAAAGCTCGTATTTTTCTCATCATCATACTGAAATTTGACGGCCTAAATCGGTATAATTACGGAGAAATCGATGAAATAACGTCGAATTACCGCGAATGGTGGTAACCACCGATATAGTTTGTGTACTACTCAATGGGTACAGTTCACAGCATCTTGTGCGTCTAAAATAAGAACCATTAGAGCTATGCAACTCAAACTTTGGAACACGACTTTTTTAAGGATGACCTTTCATGTAGAATAGAAAACTTCAAGTTGAAAATCGGAACATCTACCTTTAACATTCATAACGCTCCATGTAACATGTATATATATAGCCAACCTTCCCACCCCTTAAATCGGTGTTCATTTATGAATGATTTCATAGAATTTAGCATGGTTCCGTGGACGTCGACCACAGGTTTCTGTATAGTTTGGAAACTTGAGTTATTGTCAGTAAGTCTCTTTGCCAAATGCCGGCATTTCTCTGTTGGATAGGTGATCTGTTAATCTGTTAGAGGTTGATATTTTCCGGGCCTAGATATTTCAAGACGTAGCACGATTTCAAAACAATGCGTGAAACCAGTTCGTAAACATGTAAACTGTAACTTTCAACTGCTACAGCACTTCCATGATTATTGCCACCTCTAGTTACCATGGGCAAATGATTATGCTGACCAGGCCTTTTTATGCAGATATAGATCTCTTCGGTATGACTTCTTACCTAAGCTCGATCACATGTAGTCGATACTGCTGAGCATCCTTCTTAAAGGCACAGGTTCACTTCGACCAGTTCACCCTGAACTAGCTTACACCTGTTCATTTGGTGACAGATGAAATAGAGTTGAGATGGAGAAATATCAACCTTGAGATGGTCTCCAATGATCTGGCTGGTAAGAGTGCATAAGGGTGAACTACCAGATGAAGGGACAAGCTCACTGCAAGGATCATCAGAAACACCCATCAACTCATCGTATGATTACCGCCCGTTCGAATTTGTAACAGTTGGTTCCTTGATGATACTAATCTACCACCGTTTAAGACATCTCATTAATATCATTCTTTTAATACTGGGAACCGGAAACAATGGCACAATAACCGTCTTTCCAGTGAATGGATATTTATAAAATGTACAAAGATCATTGAACAGCCTTATCAAAGTATCTGATCATATCGCTTGGCATTGGAATCTTCAACAATATTATATGCCATAATGGACGCCAATTAACTGTTAAATTACTCAACATCATCTATTCATTATCACTATCAAAGCAAATATCACACACCAACAAAGGATACACCCTATCTTTCGTGTAATTCTGGGAACTCATGTTCCACTAACAGCCTTTACGGTGAATGGATTCTTATACCACGATATTTATTAATATGACCATGAGGTGGATTCAACAATATCTCTATATTGCATAACAACGATCCATCGGTCAGCAGCATATTCTTCACGTCCATTAGGGTCCGCTCAATAGTGTAATATAACAAGCTCTCTTGAACATGTTGAAATCACGCCTGTGAGGTTTTTCTAATAAAATATACGTCAAACACAAGACATGTGCAACTAACTACCCACGAGGTTACGTTAATAGCATTTATACAGCATTTTATTTGGATCTATGCTAAAGTTCAGCAAATATGAGGGAAAACTTATTTATAATGAGAGGCATGTGCTTATATAGTGACATACTTCCTACAGGTTGTGCATCCTTTGTTTTACCAGTATACGTAAACATCAGAATAATGGCATGTTTGTGTCAATTGTAGAGGAAATCGGGGAAGCGAAGCACTTTCAAATTTCAAATTGATAAACTCGGGCTTTCAAACGAGCACATTACGTTGTAGTGACTCATTGTAGTGGCACTAACATAATAACACGAATTCAATGTAGTTAGAAAAAAGAGGGAATGATCTGAACTGGTTTTGCAAATTTAGACTAATCATTGTTTTTTTTATAACAACATTCATGACATTGCGAAATCAGGTTATCTAGAAATGCGGAAGTTAGTTCCATATTCTCCCTATAATTTTGTCTCGAGAATCCTCATGTGTGACACTTCTAGAGAGCTGTCATTACATTAAAGGCCTCTTATCCAGTTCACTAATTTATTGAAGTATACCAGATGTCCTCTCATGCTGATATATCATCCACTTATTTACACGACCATCATATCCATGACATCTGCATCACACACATACAACTTCAAAGAGCCCTCTTACCTTTGAGCCACGAATCAGAGCACTTATGGTGATATTTTCAGCTGCGGAAATGATCCTCTGCATAATATGAATGAATAATCTTAACCGTCTTGCTTACAATTGACTTGCATACTAGCTGTTCAAGGATTGCATGTGTGTTGGAACACCTTACGATGACGACGGCGATAATTCTACCATTTGGTCAGAAATGCCTATGAAATCGGCCATAAAGGGCACGTGTGATATCGATGAATGCCCGAATTCAGACACCAAGTTATGGTGGTTTACGGGTGTCAGCCTTGTGTATATGTTTCTAAGTTCTTCATGGGGTCAACCTGCTTTCATGCTACAATTAAGGTAGGCAGTGGTGGTAGGCGGCAGAGGTAGTAGGCCCTTAAGTATTGTAATTGATTTCCCCTCCATTCCTGTTAAGCGGACACTTCTGGACATTTCGATGACCAGATGTGTCAAAATTCCAATCCTTTAACAGCATGAAGTGTGCAAGGTATCAAGTAAGAAAATAAAATGATTACTACATAAATATTAGTTTCGGGAAGGACTTACTTTGAAATGCATGTTTCTAATTGTCAATTCATGTGTCTTGCTAGTTGTATTTATTATTATATGCCCTGCATTTATTTGTTCATCGTGCATGTTAATTTGTTTTTAACTAACTGCATGCTATGAAATTGTTTCCAACCCGACACTTATCTGACACCTTATCACTACTGGTATGGATTATGTGGACAAGCCCATCTTATATATGCAATACTATAGCATATGACGAAGCAAAGATTCAGAGATCAATGGTTGTCTGGTACAAGCTGATGGCAGCTAGCTGATTTGTGTTCCCAAATTCTAGTTGATGAACAATTTCAATTGTTTAACTTTGAAGCAATAACCGTACGATCCATATGTACATATTTCTTCATGCAAGAAATGAAAAAAAGTTTCGGGTTGAAAATGACCATCAACAATCAAAGATCAACCATTCAAAATATCTATATTTTTATATTAATGTTTCGAAATACTTTCAGCGGGGTCTTTTCTAAATTTGTGGTCAATGTTCTTTCATTTCAAAAATATTGAAATTGTTACCATAATAATGACAGCTTTGGCGAAGGGCACAACAATTGACGCTGGAGGGTAATCGGAAACCAATTATCATATCCCATTAGCCTTACGTTACTTACATTAAAGTCTAGTCATGTTACAGTCAACCCATCGTTGTCACGTATCCATGGCAGCAGTCAAAATACCTTAGAGAGTAAATGAGCGAAGACTTTAAGTCGGTCTCATCTGCTGCCTAGACGAGACAAGACGTATAATTGCCCTGGTTCGTTGCCCTGGTTCCGATTTGAAACATGCTTCAATGTCGTCTTCACTTGCTGACAAATCATACAAGTGAGGAGTCAATTAACATTATTTGGCAGCATTTCAAGGCATAATTCTGAATGAAAGTTGGGGCTATTTCATTATTTTTTCACAAACTCGGTGACCGTGCGCTGCTGTGAGACAATATTAACAAAGGTCAAAGGTTACCGAAAGTTAGATTTATTATTCGGTTTAACGAGAACATTTCGAGTACTTTGATTAACTCGCTAACTGAGTAAAATACATTAGAAATGCACGATATAAACAATATTGTGTATCATCTTCTTTGCTTTAAACAGGGCCGTCGATGAGGGCGATAGATCAGTCTCGATGGGGTTCGCATCACTACTCTTCAAAGTTACAGGTGAATTTAATCGTTACCATATTGATGCATTATCGATGTAAAGTACATGTAATTATTCTTAATTGTTTTCATATTGTGATCTTCCTATGAGCTACAACACTAGTCTCAATTTGTGATCTGTAGTAATACTGTATGATGGGGATATTTGGACTCACTTTACTCACATTTTTATTCTTAATTATGGTATGGAAGACACTTTTTGTTGGTAATCAGACAAATTGGTTGGGCCATATATCCTTTAGGTAATGTTTTGTCATAGGTAAATTGACTGTATAAAACCAACAAAAAAGCTTCTAAAAGCATCTGGATGAAGCAGTTGCAATTTGTAGACCATTTATTTCTCCTAAATATAAAGAAACAACATCTGGCAGGGCAGTGGGTTTAGATCATGACTTAGAATATTGATATGCATATCATAGGATAACGGGGTGTTCAAAGTAAAAACTCTTTATTTTTGGTGGGCCACAGTTACCCGGCAAGGCAAGGGTCAAAGCATCCTCGTTCTACGGGTGCATTATTTGCATTTGGGTCCTTTCTATGCCGTCGATAGCGTTAAATGGGATTATTCACAGCTCGTCACCTAACACGATACGGAGCCTTTGTACTGCATCGTTTCTGGCCCATGATTCATTAGAATGTGTCTCTATCACTCCATTGTTATAGGTTACGAGGTCTTCCATGACTGATTACGAGTTCCTGGTTGGAAACAAAGACGGTCTTGGTTGGAAATAATAACAATTTTTCGGCCATCCACGCCAGAGAAATGCCATTTACTAACAACATCTAAAACCCTACCTTTAAAATAAAATCCTCTTCATACAGGTTTCATACCAGCTCCGGTCTATTTTGGCGCCATGATCCAGGCTAATTGTCTCATGAGGCAAATGTCGTGTGGACAGTTCGGTGTGTGTCAAGTGTATGATTTAGTGGGGTTCCGCCTCAGCTACCATGGACTGATGATAGGTCTTAAGGCCATATCGCTGGTCGGTTTCTCCGTATCATTCTGGTCTGTGAGAAACGAAAGACAGGTACGGTGTTAGAACAGTTAGAACAAAGACGATGTTAAGGTCTTCCCACAATGCACAGCGCGAACGCCAGCCAAGTTTAATAAATAAGAAAAAGGAGCACTGATAAGAAATGTATTCATTGATGTAAACTAGAACCTAAGAGCTCCAACGATCGCGCTAGAAGCCATGATTGTGTGCATATGTCTATGGGAACCGAGACAAATTGGAGACCAGACTTATGCATTTTTCAAACACGCAATGCATTGTGGTGGTGTCTTAAAATCTTCTTTGTGTACGGTGTTAGAATTTTAAAAGTTGGGCTATTTTTCCATTTGAAATCCATACACCCCCTATGGAAATCATGTTTTCAATCTTCCACATGAATGGAGTCACACATGCAGGTAACCATATACTCCCTGTGTGGACGAATACGGTAACATATTCCAGGGGTGTATGGATTTCAAATATAATAGCACATAAACGAGGTGTCACATTATAAAAAAAGTAATAGCACCCATATAAAGTGTTAGGAAAATAGTGAGAAAATCATTATAGAAATACATAGAATCGATTGGAAAATCATTGAAGTATAAAAACACATACATAATTTGACAACGGAAATACCTTCTCTCGTTATTCGTCAATTTGTCATAAAAAAAGTGCTTGTACCACGTAATACGCCGATGGATCAACAAGATGCGTAAGCAATGCCGCGTGGAAAGTGTTAAGTACACAAAACCGATGCATGTCCTGAGCCCACTTGCATACCAGGAATGTATATCGGCTGCCGTCTTTTGTAGGAACTTTCCTTTTTGGGGGCGAAGCCACCCTTATAGCATGAGAATCTCATATGATGAGATTGCAAAAACTTACACATTTTGGTCTTTCTAGACATAAGTGGGGGCCGCCATGTTTGTAGTCTTTGAAAATTACATGTACCTATGCAGTTTATTTCAACAGTACCGGCAGTCTGTGCTGGAGTCAAAGCTATATTTGTTTAGTTGATTAGAGATGTGCTACTCCCAACAGAGAGACATAATAGCTTATCTTGTTTGACTAGCTTATCTTGTACTCCCCCTCCATGCACACAAATCAACTTTATTGGTTTCCTGTACTATTTTTAGACTGCGGTGTTTTGATTCTTTTTTTGGTTTGAATTATAGAAAATACATACACACTTTTCCCTGGTATTTTGTATGAAACAGATGTTTGGTTACAAAACATGCTTTTTTCTCTTGGATCGCCCCCATTCCATTTCAATGGAATTTTTATTTAGATGGTCTAGTGGTCTACATGTAAAGTACTCAACAAAAGAAAGTCATACACTTTGTTTAGGTCCTTTAAAGTAACTTTCGATTTTTATAAAAATAAACAGGCTATAGACATTTGGATGAATCTTTTTGGCACGTTTTGATAACAAACATAACACATAACAACAAAGATAAACCATGATGAGCACCAATTATAGAAATGTAATCACTTTTTAAAAGTCACATTTTCAATATACTACGCGGGGAAAAACACCAATTGTTAACAAGCACATAAGCCGTATATCAGTCCCGTGTTGATCGCTGCGCATTTCCCCTCAATGCGCGGGCTAATTCAAATTCAAAGTGTCATGCATGGGTTAAGGATATGAATGTAAAGGGATTTTTATGGAAAGGAAAACATGGACCGATTAATCATATTATTTTTAGTCGTATATACAAGATCTTCATTTTTATCATATCGGCGCAAATAATTTGAGTTGACAGAGTCAACATCATTTATGTTACATCTGACATAAGAGAAATTGATAATATAATTACTACTGACTGATGTGTAAATGTGCGTTATTTGAAATGCTTCATTGAAATCTACAGCTAACCCAAACCAAACCAAACCAAACCAAGGTGTATCCCTAAGGCTTAGTAAAATTCCAAGCAGTGGATTCTAACTTATGTAATGCACTTTATGTTCGGAATCAAATATCCCGCTCACAGCGTACGACCCAACGCACCCCAGTCATGGCTGCACTGTGTGATCTATTTTCCGGTCAATCCTGGTCATCACAGTGTCACACACGGGTTGAACCTCTCACACTCATTTTCCTCCCGCGTAGTGTATTGAAAATGTGACTTTTGAAAAATTACTAATTTTCTTTAAATGGCCCTAATCATGGTTTATCTTTGTTGTTAGGTGTTATGATTGGTATCAAAATGTGCCATAAAGGTTCATCCAAATGTCTATCTAGCCTGTTTGGTAAAAAGATAATCGAAAATTACTTTATATGACCTAAACAAAGTGTATGCCTTTCTTTTGTTGAGCACTTTAGTTTACCTCTATGCGGCTCCTACCGTCTTGAATTGTTTTGACGAACAAGTGTTTAATTGATAGCCCATTGAACCACAATCTGTCGTGAGATATTGAACATTAACACCGAATGTGTCGGCTAACTCTCTCTCTCTTTCTTGTTGGACTGAACAACTCTAACAAATAATTTTTGTGTTGTGTTTTTAATTTACAGAGAGGTTTCGAAAAGATGGACAAAGTAATCAAATCTCCGCGTACTACGAACGGCAACGAGTCTATTGAATATACCCACAAACACGACGAAACTACCTCAACTTTATAAGCTCAGTTTTTGATGCTGCGATATCACCTTATTGTAATATAGTACACGTATGTACAACGTATCATAAATATAAGTGATAAGTCTGTAGACCTTATTTGTAATTGGATACTCCCCGCCGCGTGAGGGGGTAAACGAAAGTGTTTCAAAATGTTGTTACCGTGGTATAGATGGGGTGACAGCAATGTTAATCAACAAAAGCAACGGTCGAATGGACTGGACTATCGATACATGTTTGAGGACCAGCATATGACCACAACTGTCCACTATGCCTTATTGCCATTTATAATGCTTTGGCGCGAGTTTTAAAAGCACGGGTCCCACTGTGACAAAACAGGATGCGCGCGCACACTTCCGGGCAAAGAACAGTAGCAACTGCCGACCAAATGTCCGGCATGACGTGTTATGTCACCCCATCTATACAATAATATTTGAAGGAAAGGGAGGGACGAAATGAGCGAGGCATATCACAAAATTATGGCTTCACCTCTCGCGGTAACACAGTATGGTGAACACGAATTTACCAAATCCACATTTTGTATTGTTTTAACGCATGGTATGGTAGATATTCATTAAATAATTCCATCGCTGGTCATGTTAAAAGAAAATTATTTCATCCTTTAAATGTGTTTCTGTTGTTCCCCGCTTAACATGCTAAAGTAGACTCTTACGCTCTTTTATCAAGCCTCTGTTTTGACATCCCGTTTACCAGATACAAAAACAAAGTGTCGCCATTATAAATCATCCCATATGGTTATATCCTTGAGTCTATGGAACAGACTATTAATCAATGGGAGCATGTCTATCAGTTAATTATTTATTGCGTAAATGTGGATATTATGACACCATGGCGTACACCTCTTCTGACATGCTGCTAATATATAGTTTTTCCTCGTAGACTGAATAGCGTGTACTCCCCCAACGTCGGGAAGGGTCCAGAATTACAAATAAGGTCAGCCAACACAACGATGAGGTTGACAACACTTTATATGGCGATACGATAATGTAATACAGATGTTATAATATATGAGTTGTGACATGGAAGAAGATAGATGACGATATGATGTGATGAAACCGTGACGGGTGATGGTACCGAGCCAATAAACAAGATTTGAAAGTGCAGTTACCATAGTTACGGGTAATGGTGACAACGGCGATGTGTGGGGATAATAAATCATGACTGGCGAATGACGGCTACATGTCCTCTTTGTTAAAGGCACGGTTACACGGGTTATTTTGATTATGTAGCGGCGATTTATATTTCTACATCGTATAGTGATAATTACATGAATTAAGTGACCGTGACGGATGATGGGAGCTATACATTAATAAACCGGGTTAAAAGCACGATAACGCGGGCTGTGGCTACACTAACAATAACGGCGATGTGTTGTCACATAAATCGTGGGGATAAATCATGACAGATTACGATATAAGCCAATTAGCCGGGTTTGAAGCTCACCACCAGTAACACGGTTATGGTGACAATATCGGCTAAGTGGGTTGTGACATGGAAGAAGAGGCTTAGTTGGGATAGTGTGATTAAACCGTGTGACGGATTCCGGTTTGCACGGTAACGCGTGTTTGTTGTATACTGACAGTCGATGAATATGAAATGGCGATGTGTGGTTTATAAAGTTACGGGTAAATTAGATGTGGTAGACCGAGTGATGGAGATCTAATATTTCTGTGTGAGAACCCTCCCCCTCGGGCACGGTCGGCAGAAACATTGGGTTCAATGACAAGAGCAACATTGCCATGAATATCTTCAAATCATTCAATTCGACAGTGGCATTACATAGCAAGGTATCGTCGGTGTTATTACATAGTGACGTATGCTAAACTTTGGTCATTTTTTTAATGTATAACCCAGACCTGTACCGGAGTCCGACCAAAGTTGGGACACCGAGTCCATACAAGTCTGTCAAACCTATTGTTTTGTTGAAATATCGTTTCTTAATTGTGTTTACAAAGTCCCAAAGCCAACAATTGATTAATAAATTGGAAATCAAAAAGATCGATTTTGTGTTCAAAAAAGTTAATAAAAATCCTGTTTTAACTTAGTGACGTATACACTATAATACGTCACTATGTAATATCACCGACGAATCATAACTTAATTGGTAAAGGTACATTTTTGTATAGCTTCGTTGTGATACGTATACGTGTGCGCGAGTTCTACCCTTGAGGGATTGAAGGATCTTACGCCTGAGACTTCTTCATTCCATTAAGCACTTAAACTCGTTCACTGTCGTTTTACACAGTGCGTCTCATTCAATACCTCGCACTACTGCTACAAAGCATGTGTAAGTCTTGAATGTGAAGCACTTTTGTGCTATGAATATTCTAGAAACAGAGGCGCAGCGAGGGATTGCAAGTGTAAGGCACGTGTGCCCCATTCGGGGTGACATTTTATTAAAGGGGCCCAAAATCCCTTGTTGATGTATTTTCAAGAAAGGAGAGGACATGCTTCCCGATGGGTAATTGTGTCAACCCAAATGCAAGCCCTCTCCTCCTGTGACCGCTATATCTCAATAATACATAATGCTATTAGCAAACGATCAAAGTAAATTAATATATCACCGAAATATCCAGATATTTATGCCTTGATGGCTTGAACATGTTGAATGAAGGAAGGCCGATGTGAAAGGAGCCATGGTCCCTCCTGGAGCCATAGTCCAGCCTACATAGACAAACAGGAAATGAAGCGTAAAACTAAATGTTGCGTGTAGAGATGAGTGCCCTGTAGTATACCAACCTATACTTAACCGTACACATGGTACAGGGCGGACTATGGCTCCAGGAGACTGTGTCTCCTACCACACCGGCACTCCACCACTTCATAATGTAGGACCTTGACTAGTTAACTGTGCAATACAATCATGTAACATCTTGTTTTCTATCCACGTTGCTGACCACGTCAACGTAACTATACTATTTTCTAGATTTAGCTCTCAGTATCCGAATTTTGTACTTCCAATTTTAAAACAATACCCGTTTTAAAGTTTTGTACACCATAAAACCTCCTTTTATGGACCCCTTTTTCCTAAATAGATTTATGCAATCAGTTGTCAGCCATGATTTATGTGTGACGCGATCAAGCGGAATGAGTCTTATGTGAGGAATATTGATTTTGAGTTCTAGGTAAAAAGAAGTGACAAGTTCTTAGGTTTTACTTTATTTTCTCAGTTGGTAAATTTGTTGTAACTTAAAAACAAAAGTTAGATTTGAGTGGGGTTTGGACCATACTGTAGCATTTGTCACCTGCTTTTAAAGGTAGATGTTCCGATTTCTGACCCGATTTTCAACTTGATGTTTTTTATTTTACATGAAAGGTCATCCTTTAAATTGTTGCATTCCAAAGTTTGAGTTGCATAACTCCAATGGTTCTATTTTTAGAAGCGCAAGGTCAAAAGACATGTGCCCATTGAGTAGTACACAGACTGGTTGGTGGTTAACCACCTTTGGCAGTAATTCACCACATAGCCTAAAATTTCCAAATGAAACATTTCTGGCCCCTAATATTTTACAGACATAATGAGAAAAATATGGGGATTCTTCTGATACCAAAATATCTTGATGTGAAAAAAATTACATAGCCCCAAAAAA
The DNA here is from genome assembly GCA_035610835.1 of Ophiura sarsii. Taxonomy (NCBI): domain Eukaryota; kingdom Metazoa; phylum Echinodermata; class Ophiuroidea; order Amphilepidida; family Ophiuridae; genus Ophiura; species Ophiura sarsii. The sequence continues at coordinate 25,145,536 of CM069444.1, forward strand.
GTGATCGGGTCATATACCTTTAAATGATGGTCAATTATCAAAATTGAAAACTGCCGACATAAGTCTCATTTCGCTTGATCACGTCACATTATATAGACATCAAAATCAACCTGTCCACCTGTGTAAACGAAAGGATTACGAATAGCTCACCTGTTTAGATGCATGCATCGTTGTATTGTATTGCTGTGCAGGTGGAGGCATTGTACTTTCGAATTTGGATGCTAATACGCGTGCGCGTGATATGACACGTGACCGGTCGTACAAGTAGCACTGGTTCTAGTAACTACACCCTTTACTACAATTTGGTAATATTTTGTATTCACCTTTGCACTTTTCCAAAATTGTTTGCCAACCCTGTCATGCCTGTTCACCCCTTATTCGCCCCTTGCACGGTCCGCCATTTGCGAAGAGAGCATCGAACTAGGAGTACCACATTGAATGGGACTATTCCATAACAACCCCGAGTTGGACTTTCTCTGCCCATGACTCGACTGGTCATGCAGTGAGATAGTGTAAAATTTGAGACGAATAGGTATATAATTCGTCTCATGTACAATGATGCAACAATTTCATTCAATCGAGGCTCGAAAATGGAAATACAAATTACATGCCGATTTGTTATAAAGATGAATATATCATTTATTGGACCTGTAGTCATGTCAGATACATGGTTAGAGTAATTGTATCTTTATTAGGAGATTAATGTACGTCATCTTTTGTCTTTTTACAAGAGGTTAGTGATTGGATCATGCGCCATACCCATTCCTCACCACTTAAAGGTGGTGCTCGTGCGTGTTTTGTAATTCCGAATACCAACCTGAAAAGATGATAATTCCGAATCGGCCGGTATACCCGTTGCCCTATATATTTGTAATAACGAACAAGCTCGTACCTGTTGATACCAAGCGCAAAGTTTTAGAATAGTACCAAATAATGAGGGTCATATTTGCATTCTGGGGTATAATCTGGGTTTTATTTTAGATGGATGCTATCACCTTGTTATCTTTTCAAAGTGACGTTATTAGATTTCAACAGTGCCTTGATTAATGTTGTTCCTTCAAGTACAAGCCCATGTACTACACTCTGAAAATACTCAGTCAAATCTGAATGGATGTTTTAAGAGTGTATTTAACGTAATTAGGCCTTCCTTGTACCCCTCGTGATTTGTAAGGGAAGATGCACATTTTCTTACTATTTAGTATTTTTGTATCTTGTCTTGCGTACATTGATCAAATGGAGTTGTTTTCTTTACGAATTATCACCGTTTAGATGCCTTCCTTTTTTAAGGACGACCACTGATTTGATAATGGTAAAACAATAGATGGAATTCCGATCTATTCAAAACTGTTGCAAGTCATTTTTCATACGTGTCTAATTGTTATAAAAATAGGCCGACATATATGTATGTATACATTGCACTTTCTCAGTATATTCAGTATATTGTAAGACCAAAATACTCGTTTTAAATCACAAGATTCACGACAATTTGTGATTATTAATTTCGAATTTGAGTCGAGTAATAGAAATTTAAAAAAATAAGGAAAATGCTGAATACGATGTTTTGTTGGAGTGTGTACGTTTAATTTTGTAATAATGGGGAATAAAGTACATGTATATATGTAGCGGTATTTTTTATCCGGACTGCTTCGGTCTCAGACAGAATAATATGCGATATTGTTCTCAGAACCAAAAAAGGTTTGATACAGTGAGGATGAATTACTTCTCTAAAATATTGATGACTCTTCTCGATACATAAAAACCCAGTTTTCTTAGCACAAAGTGATAAAAAAAAAATATGCCATGCTTCCTGGAACCGCAATCTCACCGTAATTTTTCATTTGGTTTCTAGACTTTTATGCCCAAATAATTATTGCAAATATATAAAGTTATAATCTCATGCCAACAATAGCCGCCTCACTTAGTAATGAATTGGCAAACAGTAACTCGAAATTCCCAATAAAATTAAAATGGGAATTATGATTTGATGAAGAACAATTATACTCATTCTTTTTTAAACGGTCACGAGAGCTTCATCCCCGTGTCAATACTCTCTGGGCTAAGAACATGAAGAAACAAAAGTCTTGTCATGCTTGTGGAGCGATGGCACTTCATTTAAGATGACAGTTTTAATGTCAATTAAAAGTTATACCATATCCTCATAATTTGGTAGAACTTATAACAATACTCAAGATAAAATATTAATAATGAAAACTATTTCAATTTAACATGTTGTCAAATATCAACATATAATTATGTTGTCTTCCTTTGCGGTTGTTATTGTAATGGCGAAGTATGACGTTTTAAATGTTGATGACAATTTTGTATATACACATGTTACGTATTGATTTAGCAATGTTAGCGGGTTTAACGGGGTTATAATTTAATAATTTTAAAACAAGTGCTGTACAAGTAATTATTTGTAGAGGACTTTTACTTACTTTCAGGGAAAATAAGTGACATTTTGTTTAGAATAGCCAGGCCTAAAATGGAACCACACCACACCTTGGTGCCATGGACGTTTCTTTATCAACTTTTGATTTTTTTTTCACCTGTTAGCCTTTTTGCTATTAATTTACAGAGTGGTCTTGAACACAATTTGAGACCTGGAATTAAACCTCCTTTTTGACATTGCTACCCGAAATCAGGTGCCATGCGAGTGCCGTACTATATTAATATACTGCCGAGCGCTTTATGTATGATGTACAATCGAAATTATGGTGGTGTGTATGTGTATATCCAGGTTTGTACAACTAGAGTTTGTGTTTTGAGGAATATCGGTTATCAAGACTACAGTATTGCAAAATATCAAGTGTGAATACAAATTTGCTATTTGTTAGTTGTGTACAGTAAGGAGTACCAGTAATTGTATTTCATTAAAATATAGGTAGAGTAATAGCAGCCGCTTTGTATAACGGTCTAGAAGAGACAAGTTTTAGGTATAGATCCAAATGTTTCATTTTGTTAATTTAGTTAGAATTCCAACCATCAGTTATTGGTTGACTTCCAGGGCTTGAAATAGGCCTAAGGAGGAGTGGGAGGGGCCGGGAGCAAATTTACCCCCGCGCTAAACCATAAAATGCCCTTGGTTTCTTATGTAAATTATGTCACCAGGAGCAACTTTTACATTTATTCCTGGTTATTCCTTTGCATATCTGGTATGTGACAAATTACCCCTGGTCCGGAACCAGGGGCAATGTGTGCAAGCCCTGTTGACTTCACAAGCAAACAAAACTATTGGTTCCAGTGTTAAACCCGAGCAATTTGCTTGAGCATGGTCCCTTCAGGACCCAAGCGTGTGTCCGTATGGACCGACCGTGTAAACAAACAAACCGCTAGTTTTGTGCATTATTTTAAAACACCGGTAAATGCTTTATCATTTTAATTAGAAGGCACGCTGGTGGCGCTCTTCACTCTGACGGTTTTAAAAATGTATTGAAACTTGGCAACCAACCCCCTACCCATAGAACTACCACTTACCAAATATAAACACCGAGAACCATTAACCCGAGTTATTTAATAAAATGTTATATTAACCCCCATTATTTATTGAGAAATTCCTTCTTAATCCGAGTAACACATTTATAAGAAATTCTATATCACCTCGATTCAGTTTCAAACGAAATCCGATGTTATTAACATGTTATCTCGAGTTAATTATTGTGCAATGTATTTTGTGTAATGTTGTGCACCAACTTATTGGATGTTTGAAATGTCATTAGTTTTTCTGGCGTCGGTATTAAATATTGAATGTAAAACAATTAATTCCGCGGCATGAGCAATTTTCCTTTTTTTAAAGCAATTCCTTTTATTTTTTCGTCCAAATGTCCGCACTTCCTTTTAAATTCAGCCTGCTTTTGGCCTTTTAGCCCGATTTCAGTTTTTCAGGTTTTTTTATGATTTTTTTCATTCTCATGCCTGTTAATTGGAAATGTTTAAACGTGTGCTTACAAGAAAAAAATGTGTGTTACAAAAACTCACGGTTCTGTAGTAGAGTAGTGTTGGTATTCGAGAGACGAGGTAACCCACTTGGTCGGATAAGTGAATACTATAGAAACCGTTCTGAAAGATGTGCAAGTTCGAACATTTATAAATAAATTAAAAAATGATTAACAAAATACATAACCATATAAGGTTGTGTGAATTGAATATAAGTCTTAAACAAAGGTTCATCAAGTTCATTGGGATTATCCCTCAATGATAACTTGCATTATGTAATGTCATATATTCACATTCGGTACATATTTCAAATTTTGTATTCAATATTCATGTTCATTCAAAACAATTGAAACCAAAAATGTAAACCAGTTATTCCAAAAAAGTTAGTATTGTTTAGTTAGGTATTGTAATTTCATCGTATAATTCCGGCAATTTTCTGTTCGGATAACACCTGATATTAGCCGGCAGATGGATATGCCCATGCGCAGTGGTAAATGTATGCTCTATAAATATAATTAATAAAAGGGTGTCTCAAAAAATGAAAATATATTTCCATAGCTCAGTGTCGAGGCTGCTTGTCGAAAATGATTACATGATTACAATCAAATAAAGAAACAGACACGAGGGTAATTTTTCGACTGTCTGTTTGCATTACATCTGATTGTTAAAAAACACACCTTGTGTTCGTATTTCAAAACCATCTTGGTGCATGAAACAAATAGCTAGTAATATTTATTTGTTGGTGGATAATAAATAAACACTTATGTTATACTGAGTGTGTTTATTTATCTAAATCATTGATCATATCGCATAAATACGACGACGTTCAGAAGTTGCTAAGGAAGATGCGTGTAATCAAATTATTCAAATGCACATTTTATTAAATTCCGTTTTGATCTCATGCTAACACTTTCCACGCGGCAGGCGTCTGCAGACGACATTCCAAAATTTCACAATATGTCTCAAAAATGTCAACATTATTGAATTTCATTACCATATTTGGAATCACCAGGAGAAAATGCGTTAAAATAAGTGGAAATATGCCTAGTATTGGTTCAGTAATCCTTGAGATAGACTTTGACGATTGCGAAAGGTTTCTGCTAAATCTGTTTAGGTTTTGGTAAAACTAATACTATAGCCGCGTGAAAAGTGTTAAGTTCGAGGCTCCTAGGGAACACTAATATATTGATCAATTGTACATTTTCTGTTGATAAAAACACATTTTAAACAGAAGAATTTCTATATTTGTATATAATGTTTGACTCTATGAACTATTTGTATTTTTATTATAGAATAAAATTCGTTAGAATTATAAATATGGTGGTGTGTGCCTTTTTCAACTTGTTATTCTGAACTTCACTGAACTTTAATAGGACACGGATAATTTATTCGAATGGTATAATGAATCTTTCCAGAATCATAAGCCAAAGGTTGAAATACTAGTAGGTATCTTGGAACCAGGCAGGAGCTATGTTTTCACCCCTGGTTCACCAATTTTCCTTCAGGACCAGGAGAAATATGACACGACACATACCAGTGACAGTTAACTGTCACTGATTATCCTGACGATGGGTGCAACTTGCAAGACTATTTGTCGATGGCAACCATTGCTCCTGATGGTCATGATGGTGTCACAATTAACAGAACCAGCACTGAAAACTATAAGTGGGTCATCGGTACTCACTTATGCGAGTCTTTATTCCGTCCCTGTAGTGACACCCTTGTCAAGTAAAGTAGGTCAAATGACACATCTGCAATAGGTCAAAATGACCCATTAAGTTCAGTTTTGAGTCACTATGACACATGTATAATGGGTCACATGACATGTTTTTCACTTCAAGTGAGTCTTTGCAAGAGACTCGCACCTACTGTCATAGGTCACATAACTCGTTTAAATTGTCAAATGAGTCCCATCAACTCACTTACAATGGTCAGACTGACCTATTTGAACAGGTCAGTGGGTCATCGGTACCCACTTATGTGAGTCTTTATTCCGTCCCTGTAGTGACACCCTTGTCCAATAAAGTAGGTCAAATGACACATCTGCAATAGGTCAAAATGACCCATTAAGTTCAGTTTTGAGTCACTATGACACATGTATAATGGGTCACATGACATGTTTTTTACTTCAAGTGAGTCTTTGCAGAGACTCACACCTACTGTCATAGGTCATATGACTCGTTTAAATTGTCAAATGAGTCCCATCAACTCACTTACAATGGTCAGACTGACCTATTTGCACAGGTCAGACTGATCACCGTTACTCACTTATGTGAGTCTTTATTACGTCCCTGTAGTGACACCCTTGACAAATAAAGTAGGTCAAATGACCCACCTGCAATTGGGCAAAATTAGTTACTGTGACAAATGTATTATGGGTCCCATAACCATGTTATTCACTTCAAGTGGGTCTTTAGAAATATTAAGGGTCCCATGTATCTGGTTTGTGAACAATCACTTAGTGAGTGACGTCTTGAATTAATCGTGGTAATAAAAAGGATATTATATCCTTACGAAATCTACTTTCCATGGTGTTAATTTTAAAGAAGCCGATGCACACCCCAGCCAACATCGACCGTGGGCCCACAGTGGGCCCTCATGGGACCCTTAATATTTTGTCCACTTTGGCTCGTATACAGGCCAAAGTGGACAAAATATTAAGGGTTAAGGGTCCCATGAAGGCCCACTGTGGGCCCACGATCGATGTTGGCTGGGACCCAACCCATAATACCATTCGCGCTACAGCGCCCGCTATCGATCTTGACCTACTTGGAAAATGCAAGTGGGTCAGATATCGATCTTGACCTACTTGCAAAATACAAGTGGGTCAGATGTCGATCTTGACCAGTAACTATACGGAACTGAGTCAGTTTACCTGTTTACATTCATGGTTGGAATGACCCAGCAGAGCAGAGTAAGTAAGTCAAATGACTCATATTGACTCGATCTTGACACACTTGCACATAATCAAGTGAGTCACATAAGCAAGTATGTTAGTTAACCCATTGTCATATCTCAGATGAGTCGTTGTACTTTATGATCTGGGTCATTTCACCCATCTAGGTAAGTTACATAGAAGTGACTCACGTCAAATAGGTCAAGTGACCCGCTTGTGACCCAGAAATTTATCTTGACCTACTTGCAAAATACAAGTGGGTCAGATGTCGATCTTGACCAGTAACTATACGGAACTGAGTCAGTTTACCTGTTTACATTCATGGTTGGAATGACCCAAGTAAGTCAAATGACTCATATTGACTCGATCTTGACACACTTGCACATAATCAAATGAGTCACATAAGCAAGTATGTTAGCTGACCCATTGTCATATCTCAGATGAGTCACTGTACTTTATGATCTGGGTCATTTCACCCATCTAGGTAAGTTACATAGAAGTGACTCACGTCAAATAGGTCAAGTGACCCGCTTGTGACCCAGAAAATTTGTCTGTGAGGGGCATTTTAAAATTTAGCGGGCGCAGATTTGCTCCATGCTTTTGCTTATGTCAAGCCTTGCTTGAAGCATAAATATTATACAGTGGAATCTCATCACAATTTAGTTAAGGGGAACGGAACTGAGTCAGTTTACCTGTTTACGTTCATGGTTGGAATGACCCAGCACAAGAGCAAGTAAGTCAAATGACTCATATTGACTCGATCTTGACACACTTGCACATAATTAAGTGAGTCACATAAGCAAGTATGTTAGTTGACCCATTGTCATATCTCAGATGAGTCACTGTACTTCATGATCTGGGTCATTTCACCCATCTAGGTAAGTTACATAGAAGTGACTCACGTCAAATAGGTCAAGTGACCCGCTTGTGACCCAGAAAATTTGTCTGTGAGGGGCATTTTAAAATTTAGCGGGCGCAGATTTGCTCCATGCTTTTGCTTATGTCAAGCCTTGCTTGAAGCATAAATATTATACAGTGGAATCTCATCACAATTTAGTTAAGGGGGGGGGGGGGGGCTTAGGATTTGTTTTTGTTGGAATTTTGTGAGTGCTGTAGTTATTGAACTATGACTCAAATGTACAGACTGTAATAAAACAAAAAAGTTAACCCAATGTTAAAATGTTAAATTTTATTTTGTCTTTTTAACTACTTGCGTTTAAAAGTTATGAATAGTCTACTATTAAAGTCGTCTAAAATCGGGTTGGGCCACTTTCACAATATCATACAATCTTGCTTGTATAAATTAAATGGTTAGGGATCATGCAAGGAACATTAAAGAGAACAATATAATTATTGTTCAAATAGTTTTATTTCATTTAAATAAATAAATTCATAAAATAAATAAATAATATCTTGACAATTTATTTGGAGTTCATAAATAAAATAGCTCATTATTCCTTCTGAGCAAACGGTAAGCACAAAGACTGTCTCAATCATTGTCATTCTAAAGTTTTGTTTACAACCATGAAAACTCGTGAATGTGAATTGGGGCACTTGTTGAGCGGCAGCCATGCTCTTAGTAAGCATGGTAAGGGATGGTTTTAATTCTACCCCATATTACAGATCTTTGTAAAGACCTTAGGTTACCTTCTTTGTAATACTTTTAACCACTTGAAATGAACCCTTGTTGTCTATCAAGAGCGCTCTACTGCTATGTTCCTGGTTCGATTCCATTCACATTCATCCCAGTAGTTTTACCATTGATTAAATCAAAGTGGCCCAGGTGATTTCATGACTACTTTAGACAATTGATCATATATCTGCTTACCGACCATCGATTGTCATGAATCAAAGCTTATTCGAAAGCTTAGAAAATTCCCCTCGCATACCATTACAACTCAAAACAGAAATTCTACGGGAGATATTTTTAATATTTTTTTTCAAAACTGTATAACATTTTTGTTACAGCCTGTACATAAAAGTATACATTTTTGGAAAGGAAATGGATCAGAGAATCCAAATTTGGCATCAAGTTTGACCAACAATTTTGATTTTCTTTTGAGAATATCACAAAACATCATTTTTGACCCACATTTTTTGAACACAGCTAACAAAAATAATAGTGAGTAAAAATGCCTAAACCGCTTGATGATGATGTATAAAGACACCAACTTAGGGATTTTAAGTTAGTGTCTTTACATTATAATCTAGCAATTTGGGATTTTTTTACTCACGATTATTTATGTTAGCTTTGTTGAACTTATTTGGGTAAAAAAGTGATTTTCTCAACAACAAAAAACACATTTTTGTTCAAAATTGATGCAGAATATGGATTGTCTGACCTATTTCCTTTCCAAAAATGTATACTTTTATATACATTTGAGTCATAGTTCAATCATTACAGCACTCACAAAATTCTAAAAGTGACTTCCTTGAAGTAAGTATGTATTACTGATCTGGAAAAACCTACCGATTTAAGGATTTTCCACACTAAGTTTTTTCCATACTAGGTTCTTCCAGATGAAAAACCAGGGGTGCAAAAGGTTATTTCTTCCTCAGGAGCATGGTTATCAAGTCGTAACATTCAAAAATATTTTTTTCTGAGCCAACACTTTGGTTTACAAAGAGTTCTTCACCACACTTGCTAGCATAGCATCAGGAGCGGTACCAGTATCAATTGGGTGGTGTTATTTTAGGGGTGTTTATAACAAACAAACTTCACTTTTGCTTTTACATAATTTCAATTTGGCCTTCTCCTTCTTCTTTATTCCTTTTAGCAAAAATATAATTTCCTCAAATCTGAGATGTAGGTGAGTTGCAGCACAGATGGTTGCAGTTATGTGCCACCACTCAGCCATAGTGTTACCAGTGGTTACTACCGTTTCATATTGGTGTTGACGATTCCATTTCCTCAAACTATAATTATTACATACTTTACAACTTAATTGGTGATTTGTGGTTCTTTATTGCCATGTTTGCATATCTAATCGATCCATTTGTTTCCTCGAGTTTCCTCTATTTTTAGTACTACATTGATATTGAATTTCCTTCCTCTTTTCTTTGTTTTGCATGCTCGGAATCCTCTTTTTTTTTGTATATAAAGAGCAAATGTGAACAATAGCCCAACAGACATTAACAAAGTTAATAAACTGAGTGATTACAAATCAAACGGGTAACTCTCAACAGAGAGCTCTGATGGGCCAATCAATTGGTTCACTGCAACTCAGAAAATAATCCAAAAAAAACAAGTAAACACGATTGGGCTAGTAAAAAGCCAATCAATACCCTTGTATTATATAAATTTCCTTAGATATGCTCTGTTATTTCCAATTTCACGACTCGGCTTCTTCTTCGCTGTTTTTATTGAATGCCTACCTTGACAATACATTGTAAATTTCCTCAAATATGAGTTGTATTACCTATTTCCATGTTCCACGGGTTCATTCAGGTAAATTCCTCGAAGGTCTTGAGATTTATTATTTGGTATACATTCTATACATTTGACATATACATGTATATGTGCCAGTATGTGGCTTCACTGCCTCAATTAAACTTGAATCTAGCTCTTGATATCCTCTTCTTCATCTTTTCCTCTCATTTCTTCCTTTGTTTTCTTTTCTTCTTCTTTTCGCCCGCTTTCCTTTTTCTCTCATTTTGTTCCTCTTTTTGCCCTCTTTCCTTTTTCTCTCATTTCTTTTTCCTCTTCTTTTTCTCTTCCGTTTCTATTTTTCCTCATTTCATTTTTTCTTCTCAAAGAATTATTTCCTCAATTTTAACTGTCTCTTCCTAGGAGCGGTGCTCCCCGCTCCCGCACTTTTTGCATCCCTGTGAAAAACTGCCGGCAGGGAAGAGTTTCACACACTTTAACTTGATAAATTGAAGGGAAAAACCTAGTAAGTCCAAATATGGGTCCTGAAACAAACAGTTTTTCTTTGTTTTCTCAAATTTGCGTATTATATATTTATTTTTTCACATGAAGTTTGGGGGTGCGACGAATCTATAGTGATAGCAGCAATGGTGTTAATAGTCAAAGAAAAACCATTCTTAAATAGCTAAGAAAGTTTAAGCAATTCTCATTGGTTCTCAGAGAAATAGGCGACATTTACGTGAGACAATATATTAACAAAGCGTACGATAATTAGCGTGACCACCCTCGCGCAATGTGTGGTAACTATAATATTTTTCCTCCAGCGCGCACTTCTGCAGTGCGTCCTACTATACGCTTTACCTGCGTGCTTATGCGGTGCAATACGCTGTCGCATGGCGTATTCACGCACGGAATTGGATGGCACTAGGGTTATTCGATCATTGGGGTAAAAGTTGACATATATATTATATGGGCAATAAAAGGTACTAAATTCAACAGATAATGTCTAAAGTATCATTGTTTAAGAATGAGAAAAAAAGGTATTGTTAGACCGTATACCCGACCCGTGTTATATTGTCTGACATAAATGGGTTGACTAGTATTTTTTGTGTGCGTGAACAACTCCGCCTGCGTACGCTCAAAATACTACCGCCCGTATATGTCGGACAATAAATATATAAAACACCGGTATGGTATAAAAACAACACCTTTATTCGCGAATTTTAACTTTCCCGGTATAAATCATTGTGAACGTCTCTCTTCTCTTCACTGTTGGGATAACGTCATCGTATCTATTTCCGGTAGAAACTGAATATGGGCGCGGTTGTTATCTAGTTTCTGCAGGAAACAATATAAAACATCCTGCATAAACAAAAATGATGGCAAGATTTCCCTGTGTATCCGCCATCAAAAATTACAATATGTACGCACAGACAACTTACACTTCGCATGCTTAATAGGCGGCCTAATAGGCCAACAACAAAAATTGTTGTATTGACATATCATGCCATTGAAAATTAGGGTAGGGCGGGCGGGATTTTTTATTTTTTTTAACATTTTTAATTGTATATATAAACATAAACTATAAATTACTTAATTACTTAATTCGATCTCACAGAGCCAAATAAATCACAACATATAGGTCGTTTGTGATTGTCAGATTTGCTGTGTACTGTATTCCTTTTTGACTAGGAGCACCAAAGATCTTTTTTGGTTTTTGTCTTTTGTTGTTGTATTTGTTTGATTTTTAGTTTTTAGTTTTAATTTTTCTTCTGAAAAAAAAAGAGGTTAGGATCGGGGGGGGGGGGGGGGGATTAGGGTCGGACGGGTTATACCAAATAGAATACAACATTTTTGTTTGGCCTTAGTCACAGTGCTTTGTTCCGCAATGATTAGGCTCGGGATGAATGTAAATGGAACTCTTTCCATGGATAAGTGTAGAAGAATTTTAATTTACTTCAGAATTCAAGATGAACATTAATAATGGTCATTTTTGCTGTTGCTGCAGTCATGAGTTACGAAAGCAGTCTTTATGCCCAACATTCTATTGTGACTGTTTATAGAGCTTTATAGCTGGGGAGCATACATTGTTTTGAAACACATTGAAACACATGTGACCTTCTACCCTAAATCAAGTTCAAGGTCAATCAACCACCAAAGTTGGCAAGGATGTCCACTTCATTTTAACGTTACCAACTTCAAAGAAATGTTGGTATATAACTTCCTGTGTCAGCCTCGGACCCGGACCGGAAACCTCTATGCTACCCAACCCAACTACTATCTGCCGTAGATCAGAATATTTTAATTGATGTTTTGTTGTACAAAGAGGGCTGATTTTAGGGCGCAGCCTCCAAGACATCATTGAATTAGAGAATAAAGGTATTGTTTTTAGACCGTACCCGTGTTATATTGTCTGACATAAATGCGAACGATAGTATTATTTTAAGTAGAACAACGACGCTGCAGGCGGGGTTGTTCTACGCAAAAAATAATACTACCGAACGCATTTATGTCAGACAATATAACACGGGTACGGTCTAAAAACAATACCTTTATTCTCATTCTTAAACAATCATACTTTAAGACATTTATCAAAGAAATAAGTACATTTTATTGTCCACATTTGACAACTTTTACCCCTGCTAGGATCGAATAACCCACAAACATTCCATCCAATCCAATGCGATGAGTACACCATGCGTAAGCGTCGCGGCGCCGGCATAAACGCAGGAAAGGCGCCAAAGACGCACTGCAGAAGTGCGCGTTATGGAGCAAACCACGCATTGTGAAGGTCGGACGCACTGTTAAAACGTAAGCCCCACCTCCCCGTGTTCAATTGTCTCATCTAGATGTCGCCGATTTCTCTGAGAACCAATGAGATTGCTTAGTCCATCCAATGGGCTATTCCAGATAATAATGAACCACCCCCTATAGAGGACATTGGAATTCCAGACTTTTTTTCCCTCCAATTTTTCATTGGAATTCCAGACTTTTTTGGCACATGTGCTTCGCTCCCTATAGAGGACATCGGAATTCCAGACTTTTTCTCCCTCCGATTTTTCAATGGAATTCCAGACTTTTTTGGCACATGTGCTTGGAATTCCAGACTTTTTTCACAAGTTAGACCGCTCCCCTATAGAGGACATCGGAATTCCAGACTTTTTTTCCCACCAATTTTTCAATGGAATTCCAGACTTTTTTGGCACATGTGCTTGGAATTCCAGACTTTTTTCACAATTTAGACCGCTCCCCTATAGAGGACATCGGAATTCCAGACTTTTTTTTCTCCCACCAGTTTTTCAATGGAATTCCAGACTTTTTTGGCACATGTGCTTGGAATTCCAGACTTTTCACAATTTAAGACCGCAGGTTTTTGGAAATTCAGACACTTTTATCCTTTTCTGAACGTCATACTAAAGAAATGTATAGAGATATAATAGATTGGAATTCCAGACACTTTCGTCATGTTCGTAATGCTATCCCTGTAAATTTTAGACTTTTTTCTTCTGGTTCACCAATGAAGGGCAAGCTCAAGCTCAGTGGTGGCACCATTTTATTTTAAATGTATTTATTTATTTGGGGGGGGGGGGGGGGCGAGGGGCGCATTGAGTGGGCAAATTGTGTTTGGGGGGGGGGGAAATTGAACTGTTTGCCCTTTTTGGTCTCACTGGGGTGTGGGGGGAAAGTGGGGGAGGGGGAGTGGTAGGGGGAAAGTTGTCTGAATTTCCAAGGCCTTGAAATTCCAAAAACGTCTGGATTTCCAAGCGTTAATAATAGTATGGGAAAGGGGAATAGTGATGATGACAAGTTGTCTGGATTTCCAGACGGGCAATACGTCACAGCGCAGTGGCGTAACCAGTGGGGGGGGGGGGGGGGGGGGTGGGGGGGGGGGGGGGCTGGAGCCCCCATTAATATTATGACCCCCCCCCCCCCATTTCAAGTCACTGCCCCTTCTCCCCCCCCCCCCCCCCACCCAATGAAAAAGTCTAGTTACGCCACTGTTGTTCGCACTAGGCCCAAGTGGGGGCACATCCCCCACAGACTCCCCCGTTCGAGCTTTTAAATCATCTATACTTAAATCAAAAATATATCAGTATAATATGCTCAACTTCTTCCGTGCATTGATAAAAAACAAAATATTTATTGGAAATGAAAAGGTGGCTTTTCGATAAAATGTTGGTCAAAAGTATACACCAGATCGTACCAAATGAGTTCGAAAATTGAAAAAATTTCTACTTCTGAGGGGGGCACATTATTTTCACTTATTTTTCTAGCAAGGTCACGTCATGGAAATATTGCAATTGGTACTCTAAGTATAGTGTTAAATAAGGCCACCCAGAACCGTCAAATACCCTTGGTTTCATTTGCTGACAAATGTCACCCTCACTATACATGCTATTTCATACTTGACCGGAAACTCTCAGAGGATCAGCCGACGCAATTTCCAAATTTATGCTACCGATCCAAAACCGAACCCTAGTTGGAAAATTCCTTTTTCATGGGCAGCGCCGTATTAAGTTATGTTAGTTCAACATCAGTGTATCAAAATCAGTTAAATCAGCCGAAACAATTTCCAAATTTATGCATAGATCTAATAATATCGCGTATCCCGGTTTTATATTGGTTGATGTACGTCCAATAGTGTTTTATACCCAATAGAAATGATTTGCCAACCGAACCAAAACCGAACCATAGTTGGGAAATTCCTTTTTCATAGGCAGCACCGCTTTGACGCGTGGTGTCTTTGGCTGAATCAGTCAAACTTTCAGTCGGGTTTCACCCAAATCTATGCGTAGGTTTCTGATCTGTAGTTTAATTTTTCGCAATAGGCCCAAATTGTCAGGTTTTACAAAGACAGGGGGTAGCGCGGTATTAAGTTAGGCCTATGTTAGTTCAACATTAGTATCAGTGTATCAAAATCAGTTAAATCAGCCGAAACAATTTCCAAATTTATGCTTTAGATCTAATAATATCGCGTATCCAAATTTTATATTGGTTGATGTAGGTTCAATAGTGTTTTATACCCAATAGAAATGATTTGCCAACCAAACCAAAACTGAACCATTGGGAAATTCCTTTTTCATAGGCAGGGCAGTTTTGGCGTGGTGTCTTTGGCTGAATTAGTCAAACTTTCAGTCGGGTTTCACCCAAATCTATGCGAAGGTTTCCGATCTGTAGTTTATTTTTTCGCAAGGCCCAAATTGTCGGGTTTTACAAAGACAGGGGGTTGGGGTAGGCCTATATCAGTCAGTAAGATCGAATTAAAATATGCGAATTTTTAAATTCGTGTCCGACTATGGGGGCCGCCATTTTGTTTAAAAGTATATAGTGTCCCGGATGTACACAGTTAAGTATATAGCAATTAAAGTGTTTTTTTTGCTGCGGGGAAATTCTTTTAATTTGGGGTATGTTTAAACTTGTGAATCCGATAGTTCAATGTATTTACAAACTTTTCACCTACGGCAAGCAAAATCTATCGAAGGAAAAAGGAGTAAAAAGTGATTTTAAAGCCAAAAAAGTAACAAATTCGTTCGTGTAAGAGGTGGTTTTGTCCATTAAAAATAACGTCATTTGTTTTTCGGGGTCAATTGAACGCACAAAACATCATCTGGAATCGAGTTTAAGTCAAATTTAAGTTATTTAATGATAAACTGGCACTCCATTCAAGAAAAGGCGTTATTAGCAGCAACTATAATGACGTAATTTTAAAAATGGCGGCCTCCATGAATTCGCGGCACGAATTTAAAAATTCGTATTTTTTATTCGATCTTACTAACTGTATATAGTGATCTGTTACGTTGCGGATCGACATTGGCTGAATTTGTCAAACTTCCATGGCGAATCAAATCGTGTCAAGTAACCATGAATTGGACACTCGTCACATGCCACATCCTCATCTTTTCTTCCACAGACAAAAATGAGTGTAATTCAACGAGTGGATAGTATTGTCGAGTTTGACAAGGGCGAGGGAGGGGCGATATGCTTTGCATGTTATAAATAAAAGTCGGGTTTCACCCAAATCTATGCGTAGGTTTCAGATCTGTAGTTTATTTTTTCGCAATAGGCCCAAATCTCAACAATGGACAGATATGAGTGACATAGGGCTGTACCGATCCTAAATCGAACCATAGTTGGGATGGACAGCGCGGCGCCGTATTGACGCGTGGTGTCTTTGGCTGAATTGGTCAATCGGGTTTCACCCAAATCTATGCGTAGGTTTCAGATCTGTAGTTGATTTTTTCGCAATAGGCCCAAATTGTCGAGTTTTACAAAGAAATGGGGGGAGGGGGGCGGTATAGTGATCTGTTACGGACAGTTTATACATGACTCCTGTAAAAAGGAATTGCCTCAGTTTGGTTGGTCCAGAAGTTAGCAAATTGCGCAATTTCAAATTTTGCAATAGGCCTAAATTGTTGGGGGGGGGGGGGGGGGAGGTATAGTGATCTGTTGCGGACATTTTATACTTGACCGAAACTCTCAGAGGATCAGCCGACGTAATTTCCAAATTTATGCTACCGATCCAAAACCAACCATAGTTGGAAATTCCTTTTTCATGGGCAGCGCCGTTTTTGATGCGTATTGTCTTTGGCTGAATTAGTCAGACTTTCAGTCGGGTTTAACCCAAATCTATGCGTAGGTTTGAGATCTGTAGTTTATTTTTTCGCAATAGGCCCAATTGTCGGATTTTACAAAGACAGAGGGTATAGTGATCTGTTGCGGACAGTTTATAATTTACTCCTATATGTAAAAAGGAATTGCCTCCTTTTGGCTGGTCAGATTTAGCAAATTGCGCAGGTTCAAATGGAGTTAGTAACTCCATTTGAACCTGCGTAATTTACCCATGCAGGTAACCCCATTTAAAATCGATACTCCTTGTGTTGAAGATTAAGGTCATGTCTCGATTTATTCGGTTTATATCACTGGATATTAATTACACGTGGCGCTCTATGTCAAAAAGGAATTTCCTCATTCTGGACGGCAGGTTTGTTCGGCGGTCGACGGGGGGGGGGGGGGGTGTTTGTTTGTGTAAACAAGGGATTTTGAAAGCTGCAAAGAGTGTCTATTTGACTTGGAAAAAGTTTGGTTTTAACAGCGCATTGTTGGCGTTCCTATAATATTTAAAGAATTACCCTCTTTTGGTTGGTCTAGAATTTAGCAAATTAGTCCCCCAGTTTTGATCTATTTAAAATAATTCCAAGGGAAATTATAAAGCGTGATTTTGGCATACACCAGAATTGCGCATACAATGACACTGCGCGACATAAAATAATAAGTAAAACTTATGCTTCAGTTCAGAATCCATGTTTAAAGTTCAAGTAATATGACCACATTGGTTGAACACCTGTTTCTATTTCCAAGCAATTGTACCTTGAATTTCGCCCTATTCCCGCTACAGTAAACTATATATGACAATGGACTGTCTATACAAAATGTAATGTTATATGCTCCATTTCGTGTACAATAATAAGTGACATAGCTAGCGATCTACTGTATGCCCCACCGAAAAAAGCCCTTTGTGTCCCATCCTCAGCTTAATATTTATGCCTGCCCCAGTCTCCGAAGTGAAGCTTATAATATTATTAGGCATTCATGACAATTTAAAAATAAAAGGACCATTTTTCGCGGATTTTGGTGTACAACATACCCTTACCACCAGTGGCGTAACCGGGGGGGGGGGGGGGGGGGGGGGGGGGGGGGGGGGGGGGGGGGCGGTGGCTGGAAACATCGCCCCCCAAAATGAAGTCAAATCGGTGTGGGTGTGGAATGGAGCCCCCACCCCCATTTCAAGTCACTGCCCCTTCTCCCCCCACCCCCATTTCAAGTCACTGCCCCTTCTCTCCCCCCCCCCCCCCCCCCCCCCCCCCCCCCCCCCAATGAAAAAGTCTAGTTACGCCACTGGTCACAGGTCACGTCATTTATTGAAATAAAAGTTTCCATAGTTCCATAGTTAAACTATACCCATGATAACTCGCCTCACAGACATGTTGGTAAAACTATAACTCGCTGCACCAAGACATGTTGGTAAAACTATAACTCGCTGCACCAAGACATGTTGGTAAAACTATAGCTCGCCGAACAGACATGTTGGCAAAATTATAAGGCTATATTATATAGAAAAAAAGTATTTTGTCTCAAAGCTCTTGAGTTTTGCAAAACCTAATGCGGAATGCGGTGGGGTTTTTTAATCTTTTTTTATAAATATAAAATATTGAAATCCTTGTAAAAGTGACCTTTTGTATTTAACATGATGTGATCGATGACAATCTG